>CM061538.1:43958574-44558574 GCA_030864215.1 Capsicum pubescens
AATTGTCTTCTAATTACTAGCCTAGTAACCTAATAGATCCCTGATTTATTCTAAAGGATCTCTGATTAAAGAGGAGATCCCTGATTTTGTACAAATGACTTTGCTGGAAAAAAAAACTGAATATTCAGAACTTAGAAAGAGAAAAAAATGAGACTCTGATATCAAGTTGAATAAAGAGAGATTCAGAAAATTAAAGATAAAAGGATCGTGATTTCTTTCACTAATTAGAACAGTAGAGTGTACATTACTTTATACAAAAAAAAAGTAGTTCTAATTATCTTCTAATTACTAGCCTAGTAACAAAGGATATCTCTAATTTATGATTAAAGGATCTCTAATTAATGGGGAGATCTCTGATTTTTGCGATGCTAAATAAGCTACGGACTAAATAAGATACATATTTTATGAAGCTAAATAAGCTACGGTTAATAACTTCCATCTCATACGATTTCGTCCCGAGCTTTCATCGTTGACCTTGATATGAAACCACTATCTAAGCATATATTTTCAGCCTGAACTTGTGTGCTTATCCTCTTTGAATGCGTAATGTGTCTCTCTCATACGATTGAGAAAAGCAAGATAATAAAATAGCTTTCTCGTTATATATATTTCAAAAATAAAATAAAACATAAATTCATGAATAATTTACTTTAAATATTAACCGTCAACTAAATATTAAGTAGTTATGCATAGATCATTTTTTTCTATCAATCAAACCGTTTATATTGGATTTGTTATGTTTTAAAAAGATACTTTCTGCGTTTGGTTTTACTTCATTAATAAAAATAATGTTTACACTGTCCTAAAATTAATTTAAAGAAAAGATAATTAATGCTAAGGGTAAAATAGGAAAAAAGAAATTATTTTTTTGATATGTCAAAAATGACAAGTGAGAGTAGAAACACAATTAAGAAATTAGTGACAAGTAAAAGTGAACAGAGGATGTATTAAATATTCATTCTCGTTTTACAAGTTAACTGTAAATATATATATATATATATTGTAACACCCCTTTATTCACTTCCAAAAAGAATTGATTTTTAAGTTTCGAAAGGGTTTTATTATTAAAGTGACAAAAGATGAAAATTGTTTCGAAAAAGGATGCATTAGTTTCAAAACCCAGAGTCGCCACTTGGTATAAATCAGATGTGCAAAGTCACCCGTGGATATCCTTTTTTCAAAATGGTTTTGACTCTATAAAATTGATCCGCGAACAGAGATTTCGGCTAAGGAATTCTATTGACCGAGGGGAAGGTGTTAGGCACCCCTCGATCCCGTGGTTCGACCACGGTCGCTTGGTGGAGTATATCGGCTAATTTGGACACTATGAATGTATAAACCACACCAAACATAAATAAAACGATCAATCAAGCAAACAAATCCAAAAACAATGTCCAGTCCAATTATACAGTCAAAAATAGAAAAAGAATGCAAAAATGTAAATCATATTCTACCCTACACTAATTTTATACTACGCTCCCATGCTACCTGATGCCTCGGGCCTTCATCACGGACGTCCTCCAAATAAAAAATACTTCGGGGCATTTTCCGGCGAATCAATACAAGTGATCGCGGGGCATTCCCCGATTAAATGAATACATTTTCAAATGCAAGAACTAAAACCGAACCGTTCAACTCAAATTCCACATTCAAACAATCAACAAGAAAGGTTATTCCTAAATTTTTGCCTACCCGAACCAACATTCGCCTATCCATTTCAACATATCATAATTTTATCACATTTCAACAATATTCATGCTCATTACGAATTAAACAAAACAACAATAAACCAAAGCTAATCTAAATTCAACTTTTTTTTTATCAATTTCTCAATTTCATCCCCCAAATCCATTTTTAACCACATTATTAAACCAGTTCGACTATCAAATCACTTTTTCAAAATATGAAATCAACTACACATACCCCAACGAAGATTCAAACATTTAAACATACCAATCATTCATATCCACAACAATAATTAACATTTTGCTCGAAATATTCAAAACCGTACCACAAAATCACGGTATTAACCAACTTCGATATAATAAAAAAAGTGGAGTTGAGAGATGGACCTTTGAAGAATCGATTTCGTTGATAGTAAAATCAAGAAAGCCCGGACTGTAGAATTCCTAATAGGACCTCAACAATGACGAACTCCAACTCTGTTTTGAAAAAATTGAGATCCAAAACTGAAGCTCTGTAAATCCAATCGAACCCAAAAACCGAAACTGCTCACGGTATTCTTCACAACACTGTTCATGGCATTGTTCACAACACTGTTCACGGCACTGTTCACGATACTGTTTTTCTCTCAATTTTTTTTCTCTCGCGCGCGATTCTCTCTTCTCTCCCTCATTTTTTTTTGTTCTTCTTGTGAGGAATATGATTTGGTGATTGTTGTTATTGTGGAGAAGATGATGATGAAAGAAGGAGCCTCCCCCTTTTCCCCTTTTCCCCTTTTAGAATTTTCCTTTTATATATTTTTTTTTTCTTTATTTATTATCCTATGTGGAAGCATATAATTGGTGGCTTGTGCGAATAAGTGTGTGGAATGTGGAAAAGTTAGTGTGGCATGTGGAAAGATGAGGGTGGCGTGTGGAAAAATGAGTAGGGCGTGTGCCCTTTGCATGTATCCAATGAAAAATGGAAAGTGAGGTGTTGAGGTGGCATAGTAAGGTGACAAAGATGCTATGTAGTTAATTATTTTCAATTCTTTTTTGGGGGAGAAATTATCAATTAAACAAAAGTATGGTACGGTAAATAAAATAAAAATAAAAATAATAATAAAAAAAAAAATGATTAAAATATTTTCGGGAAAGGACAAAATTACTTGTCTACATCATGCCCCCTTTGGATGCAAACACATGGTGTTTTCATACAAAGCAGTAGACAACGACACAGAATTTTGTCCTGACCTTTATTCAAAAGCACGGAGCACGAGGAAGGAGGGAAACCAGGTCTTGACTTAGGACATCCTACCTACCCAAGTTATGAGGGAATCGAGTGACAGTTATCTCAAAGGATTGGAAGGAGATGGAATATGCCGAGTTGGAGAGTCGAGTGAGGTCCCATCGAGGTTCCGGTCTACGGCTCTGTTATTACATCAAAAATGAAAATTACAAGTTAAAAATATAAATAAAATTACAAAATCCTATCTACGCAACTTCTGTTGAACTCTTAACTTGAGTTTCATCACCCTATTCTTCAGGCGGGCTCCTGATTTGAAATTTCTTCAACTTGTTGCTTGGTTTTCAATTTCATCACCCTGTTCTCCAGGCGGGATCCTGACTTGCTATTTTCGATCTGTTGAATTTCATTTTCTTTACTTTGTTACTTGACTTTCAACTTCTTCACCTTGTTGTTTGACTTTCAATTTCTTCACCTTGCTGCTTGACTTTTCATTTATTCGCCCTGTGCTTCGAGCGGGCTCCTGAAATCACATCAAAACTAGAAAGAAAATTATCCCAAATAAAGATTATTATAAAGAGATTTCATATGCCAGGAAAGTGAAGTTCCAACACAAGAATTAAATTTTGCCCTAGTTTATCATCAAAGGACTTTTGCGAAAGTCACATTATTATAGGAATCAAGGAGAATGACTCGACTATAAGGTGCGTCTGATAGGAATCAAAGGAATTGACTCGACTAAAATGTACGTCTTCTATAGGTCAAGTAGAATGACTCGACTAAAAGGTACGTCTTATAGGAATCAAGGGAGATAACTCGACTAAAAGGTACGTCTTACTAGGAATCAAGGGAGATGACTCGACTAAAAGGTATGTCTTATAGGAATCAAAAGGAATGACTCGACTAAAAGGTACGTCTTCTAGGGGCCACAGGGAATGACTCGTCTAAAAGGTACGTCTTATAGGAATCAACGGGAATGGCTCGACTAAAAGGTACGTCTTATAGGAATCAAAGGAGATGACTCAACTAAAAGGTACGTCTTATAGGAATCAAAGGGAATGACTCGACTAAAAGGTACGTCTTCTAGGGGCCAAAGGGAATGACTCGACTAAAAGGTACGTCTTATAGGAATCAAAGGGAATGACTCGACTAAAAGGTACGTCTTATAGGAATCAAAGGAGATGACTCGACTAAAAGGTACGTCTTATAGGAATCAATGGGAATGACTCGACTAAAAGGTACGTCTTCTAGGGGTCAAAGGGAATAACTCGACTAAAAGGTAAGTCTTATAGGAATCAAAGGGAATGACTCGACTAAATGGTACGTCTTATAGGAATCAAAGGAGATGACTCGACTAAAAAGTACGTCTTATAGGAATCAAAGGAGATGACTCGACTAAAAAGGTACGTATTATAGGAATCAAAGGGAATAACTCGACTAAAAGGTACGTCTTTTAGGGGTCAAAGGGAATGACTCGACTAAAAGGTACGTCTTATAAGAATCAAAGGGAATGACTCGACTAAAAGGTACGTCTTATAGGAATCAAAGGAGATGACTCAACTAAAAGGTATGTCTTATAGGAATCAAAGGAAATGACTCGATTAAAAGGTACATCTTCTAGGAGTGAAGGTTCAATTTAAGAAGTGTATCATCCAACAAATGAAAACTGAAATCCCTAGACAAGAAAGTGTGTCTCCGAGAGATATAAGATGATGAATTTTTACCATGATTTAATTATCAAACCTGTGCAGCAACATTGCTTCCTGCATTTGTAAACGTGAGAAATTATGGGCCTTGATGTTTAGGCTTTGAAATCCTTGATTTGAAGGTAACATGTGTTCTTGTTTCATTCAAAGAAAGGTTGTGAGTTTTAAAACATAGTGGCTGGTTTGTGGCTTTGGCTTTTGTGGCAAACGCTCTTACCGTTATCACATTTAATCTTGCTTCCAACCATTAGCCTGTGTCATTGACTTGCTGCTTCATTGACCAAACTCAAATTATTAAGAGTGACTGAGACAAACACAACATCTCTGCTTTGCCATGCTTCTCAGATAGACCCCTTGGAACCTTCGTGTTTCATGAGTTCCCAGATTTATTTGTTGACAAAACTTTCTGCTTGCCTCATTTTGGCTCACAATCATGTCTCTTTCATGCGTTGGCCTTTCTGCCTTGCTTTGTACAATTAAAAAAACTGGTAACCAGTTTGAAATTATTTCTCACTTATTTTGACATAGACTTGACTCAAAAACAAAAGAAAAATGACAATGATTTTATTTGGATAAATGACTCAAGAAAAATAAAAATATAACTATAGAAATTAAAGAAATGATAATGAATGTCCCCATTAAAAAAGATGAAAGAAAAGTTTATCTGAAAATGACAGTCAACTCTAATGATTATGACATGCATATCGGATTAAACTGCCTGATCTTTCCATCCAAAACTCTCACAAATTGTTGTTGAGTTAATGACCCTAAAAGTGAGTTACTTTCTGGGGCCAATTGCATTCAGAGACCTCATTCGGCTAGTGGCGCCTTGAAGGGTTTTTGCCAACAAGCCTCTGTCATTTCCTTTTATCACCTGACCATTGCCTTATAGTATTTGAGAGGGTTTTTTACCAATAAGATTCTTATTTTCATTTTTCTCAACTCACAGTCGTCTTACAGTGCTCGTGAGGGTTTTCACCGATAAGACTCTCTCATTTTTATTCATCTCAACTCACCGTCGTCTTATAGTGCCTGTGAGGGTTTTCACCGATAAGATTCTCTCATTTTCATTTCTCTCCCGATTCCTTATGCTGAGGAAGACAAGTAGTTCCCAAAATGCGTTATCCACATCCATTGCATGCTTAGCCTGAGCATTCTCAAAGATTGATCTAAAGGTCTTTCTTTGGTTGTAACTTGGCTTTTGGATAGGGTTAGAAAGAAAAGATGGCATGGGGACCAAACAAAACTTGAAGTGGGGTGGGACTTACAACTTTCGAAATCGACTCAAACAATAAGGATCAACTCATGCCCCAGTTTCTTTTAACTGGGCAATACTAAATTTTATTTGGTTGGACCGAGCCCTGAGTAGGGCAACTTACGTATCTCACCCCCAAAAGAGGAGAATCAGGTCACGCGTAGTTCTGGCAGCTTGTTCTTTTGCTTGATTCTGATTTTTTCCTTTTGTTGACTCTTTTTCTCTTTGGAACTTTTCTGACTTTATTTTTCTCGACGCTCTTTTTTTTTTTTGAAACTTTTCTGACTCTACTGTTTTGCTCGACACCTTTTCTTTTGAGCTTTGTTGACTCTATATTGATTTCAAAAGAGGTGTATGAAAGAAAATAAAACTAAGGCTCAAATGGGATAAACAAAGGATGACACAATGTTTGGATAACAGAATGAAATGTCTTCGTCATATCAATCTATGAAAATGAAAGTACATAACATGCAATTTGAAAGTTGGAGATGAAGATCACGTGCGACATCTTTTACAACATTAACTTTGACTGAGTCTGTGCGTCACTACTTCTTCTGCGCTTTTCTAGCATACAACTCCACTTTTGTTGTACATTTCTTACATTGAATGACTCATGATTTCGTGGAGCTGATTTTCTTTTTGTTCCTCTTGATATATGATCATGCATCCACTGTTTGACCTAATTGAGGCATGACTTACAATTGATGACCAAGTTATTCTGGTGATTCTCAAAACAATTACCTTAATTTTGAAAGAAGGTTTCAACATGGTCACCAAATGTCTGAATACGCTACCTATTTCTCACATGCTTTTTCTAACCTTTGCTCTCTGATTCAAAGTTCATGCTCAAATTGGATTTTAAGATCTAGCGAAGAATTCTGCTAGCATGTCATATCACTAAAGCCAACATGAAATCTACTATGTAAAGAAAACAAACAAATAACATATATTTAAACACAAAGGAAAAAGGGACACTCTATTTAGTTGAAATAAAAGATACAAAAAGGTTTGACCATAAATGAAAAAAGGGACAAAACAAAAGAGATCCCGAACTACCACCCTGAAATAATTTGGATAACAGAAAAGAAAATAAAACAAACGACCAGACCTCTTTCTAGTAGGGAGAGGGGTGACTTCTCAATTTCTCAGCCTGACATATTAGCCACTGATTTGCATATCAGCATGACTAGAGCTTCCACCACTGTCAGACACATTTTCTTCAACAAATAAGTTCTGGATCCCCTTGCTTAACTCATTGGCTCCCACATATTGTGTAGTACCGTGTGCTGGTGAAGAACTCTGTGGGATGGTCGAGGGGCCAATGTTTTGCACCACAATCAATTTATCTTGAATCATCTTTTCTATTTCTCTTTTCAAAGTACGACAATCTTCAGTACTATGACCCTGAACATCAGAATGATATGCACACCATACATTAGGATTAAAATTTCTTGAATGTGGGTCAGGTATATACCCAAGAAGAGGAGTAATCATGCCCCTGTGTCTCAATCTCTGGAACAAATTGGCATAGGACTCCCCAATAGGAGTGAAATTATCCTTTTCCTTCCCCCTCTTTGCGAACTCTGGCCTCGGATGAAACTTGAATTTAGAGGTTCCTTGGTAAATTTGTGGGGGTCGAGGAAGATGTTGAGGGACAGGTGCATACCATTGTGGATAAGAAGACGAATGGGTACACAATTGTGCATTGTTCAAAGGACATTGAGGAAGTGGAATGGAACTCCTTGGATTTTGAAAAGAGGAACCTTATTGCATATGAATAAGTGGATTTGATATGTAAGCTCGGGATTGAGGATGACAGTATTGGTGAGTTGGATCTCTCAAACTCTGCTTTGGCCTAGTCACGACAATAGATGTGTTTTCCTTCTTCATTCCTTCAGTTTTCCTTGAATGATTGCAATATCGTTCCAAATGTTTCACAGAATCATTCTGTCCACCAAGCTTCTCAAATTCTGATGTCTCACAGCCTTGAGGAAGGTTAAGACTTGAAAACATGCCCCAGTTTTTATATGAAACATCTTCATAGCCCACAAGTCCCAAGGAACTTTTCATATCATTTTCTACACTCTAAACTTTCCCAACCATTTTCTCTGGGTCTTCTAGCATGCTAGGCTTCTTAGTAAGAAATTTTTACAGTCCACTTAACTTAACTGTAGGCTCAAGAGTATAACAATGATCATCACGATTATTGAACGTGGATTCACTAGTGGACTGGGGAAGAACAATCGTTGGATTGATAGCCAAAGTAGAAGCATTAGTAGAAGGTTGAGCAACAAAAGCACAAACGGTATGTGGTGATGTGAATGTGGTAGACTTATACTGAGGAGCTAAAGAAAGAGTGGTGGAAGTATTGAGGTGCATTTGACGTGGAATAGATTCTGAGGCATGCTGTGGTGCATCAACCATAGTAGGAAACTGACTTTGCAATTTTGGTGGAAGACTCAAGGTATTTGCAGGGTCAAAAGTAGGGAACTCAGGTGGAGGCAGCCCACAGGCCCAAGCTCGGTACATTTCCATCATTTGTTGTCTCAGTCTTAAATTCTCTTCCTTTAAAATCTCAATTTTCTGACTCTTTGTTTCATCCATGATGCCACTCTCTATATCCTTGTTGGACACAACTAACCCTTCCTTGAATTTGGTGTGATATGGAGGACCATCCAAGAAGCCACAAACCAACCACCTTAAACTAACTGATCAAGAGGCAACAAATATGTTAGAGTTCAACATTTTTTCTTCAAAACTTTTATTTCTTTTAGAAAAGAACACCAAACCCAAGAAGGGTGCCTACGTATCTCACCCCCGAAAGAGGAGAATCAGGTGTGCGTAGTTCGTGAAGTTTTTCCAAAATGGCCAACCAAACTTTTTTTCCTCTCTTTTTTTCTTTTTTTTTTCGTGAAACTTTAAGAAGAAAAAGAAAATAACCAATTATCAAAAGAATTGCCGAAAATCTTTTTAAACCTATACAAAATGGAACCTATGATTACCAAAGAAACTCTTTTTTGGGTTTTCAATTTTAAATTTCATATGAAAATGAAACTTGAACCTATAAAAGGAAAATCTTTTTTGTGGTTTTCTTTTAAAGATGTATGTGAAACACCTACTCTAAGTGAAGAGTGAGTTTTTTTTTGAATTTTTAAATAAGATCCCCGAACAAACAATAGGCTGCCTACGTATCGCACTCCCGAGAGAGAAGAATCAGGGGTGCGTAGTTCGTCCAAGTTGGATAATTAAGGATTAAAATAAACTAAGACTTGACTTGAGAGACGCGATTACAGACGGACGATGAAAATAAAATCTTTTTTGGGTTTTCACTTAGACACATCATACAAAACTGACACCAACAACTATGAAAGAAAAATCTTTTTGAATTTTTCGTTATATAAAATGTACAAAACTTGTACTATTTTTTTATTTTTTTTTGAATTTTTCTTTTATAAAAACTCCTATGAATGAAAAATCTTTTTTAGAATTTTTGAATTGTGAATGCATGGTAAAGAAAACTCTTTTTGATGTTTTTGAGAAAATGAGTGCGAAAGGTAAAAAAATCTTTTTGAATTTTGAGATTGTGAAAGAAAAATCAAAAGCCATAAAGAACTCTAAAAACTTACGAAACTCTTTTTTTTTTCTTTTCGACTCACTTTTTTTTTCTATTTTTTTTCAACATTTCTGGCCTACGCACTTTACTTCTAACACATGTTTTCCCCAAATCAGTCCGTCAAATGGCCACGTTATCCTCAAAGATGCAACATTTAGCACGTAGGGATGCTTTAGAGGTGAGTCTCTTACAAAGGGCCACGTGGGTCCCGCTAGGTCTCAATATGATGCAAATAAACATGACCTAAAGGCTGACCTACACTGGGGTCCACTAACAAGGCTATTCGGGAGAGCGTATGGTCGATAGTGGATTGCTTTAGCTGTCCACCTACTCCATACAACCCAACGGCTCCCCCTCCTAAAATAAGGGTGACTCAACTATAGGTCGTGTACACACGTGTACTATGGACTTGTTGCAGAAAGAAAGACTCGGGTTATGCACACGATGCCAGATATAAAGCGGTAACACATAAAGTAAAAACTGTAAACAAAGAGCACGTACACACTCAACAATGATAAACAATAACACAAAACAACACAAACAAAATGTCTATACACCTATAGTGCAAAACTAAGCCGATACACCTCCCTCGAATTCTGAAAAATCCCCAGCAGAGTCGCCAAAGCTGTCACACCCCTTTTTTTCACTCCCAAAAAGAATTGATTTTTAAGTTTCGAAAGGGTTTTATTATTAAAGTGACAAAAGATGAAAATTGTTTCGAAAAAGGATTCATTAGTTTCAAAACTTAGAGTCTCCACTTGACATAAATGAGGTGTACCAAGTCACCCGTGGATATCCTTTTTGAAAACGGTTTAGACTCTATAAAACTGATCCGCGAACAGAGATTCCGGCTAAGAAATTCTATTGACCGAGGAGAAGGTGTTAGGCACCCCTCGATCCCGTGGTTGGACCACGGTCACTTGGTGGAGTATATCGGCTAATTTGGACACTATGAATGTATAAACCACACCAAACATTAATAAAATGATCAATCAAGCAAACAAATCCAAAAACAATGTCCAGTCCAATTATACAGTCCAAAATAGAAAAAGAATGAGAAAATGTAAATCTTATTCTACCCTACACTAATTTTATACTACGCTCCCATGCTACCCGATGCCTCGGGCCTTCATCACGGACGTCCTCCAAATACAAAATACTTCGGGACATTTCCCGGCGAATAAATACAAGTGATCGCGGGGCATTTCCCGATTAAATGAATACATTTTCAAATGCAAGAACTAAAACCAAACCGTTCAACTCAAATTCCACATTCAAACAATCAACAAGAAAACTTATTCCTAAATTTTTGCCTACCCGAACCAACATTCGCCTATCCATTTCAACATATCATAATTTTATCACATTCCAACAATATTCATGCTCATTACGAATTAACAAAACAACAATAAACCAAAGCTAATCTAAATTCAACTTTTTTATCAATTTCTCAATTTCATCCCCCAAATCCATTTTTAACCACATTATTAAACCAGTTTGACTATCAAATCACTTTTTCAAAATCCAAAACCAACAACACATACCCAAATGAAGATTCAAACATTTAAGCATACCAATCATTCATATCCACAACAACAATTAACATTTTGCTCAAAATATTTAAAATCGCACCACAAAATCACAATATTAACCAACTTCGATATAATAAAAAAGTAGAGTTGAGAGATGGACCTTTGAAGAATCAATTTCGTTGATAATAAAATCAAGAAATCCCGGACTATAGAATTCCTAATAGGACCTCAACAATGACGAACTCCAACTCCATATTGAAAAATTTGAGACCCAAAACTGAAGCTCCGTAAATCCAATCGAACCCAAAAATCGACACTGTTTATGTACTGTTCACGGTATTGTTCATGGCACTGTTCACGGTACTATTCACAACACTGTTCACGGCACTGTTCACGATACGGTTTCTCTCTCAATTTTTTTTCTCTCTCGCACGATTCTCTCTTCTCTCCCTCGATTTTTTTTTGTTCTTCTTGTGAGGAAGATGATTTGGTGATTGTTGTTATTGTGGAGAAGATGAAGATGAAAGAATGAGCCTCCCTCTTTTCCCCTTTTAGAATTTTCCTTTTATATTTTTTAGTTGGTTTTTCTTTTTCTTTATTTATTATCCTATGTGGAAGCATATAATTGGTGGCTTGTGGGAATAAGTGTGTGGCATGTGGAAAAGTTAGTGTGGCATGTGGAAAGATGAGGGTGGCGTGTGGAAAAATGAGTAGGGCGTGTGCCTTTTGCATGTATCCAATGAAAAATGGAAAGTGAGGTGTTGAGGTGGCATAGTGAGGTGACAAAGATGCTACATATTTAATTATTTTCAATTTTTTTGGGGGGGAGAAATTATCAATTAAACAAAAGTATAGTAAGGTGAATAAAATAAAAATAAAAATAAAAAAAATAAAAATAAAATAAAAATGATTAAAATATTTTCGGGAAAGGTCAAAAATACGTGTCTACATATATATATATATATAGTCAACTTGTAAAACGAGAATGAATATTTATAATATATATAATATATACATATTATCATCCATTTTGATAATATTGTTCTTGAGGAATAAATTTAAAACATAAATGGTTCCAATCCAATTATTTTTCCTCAAATCCAACAATAATTATATTATTAGTATCAAAAGACAGATAACATAAGGAATTACTAATCTTGAAATTCCCTTTAAATTTAGAGAAAATGGTCTATTACCCCCCCCCCCAACCTTTAGTCGAAATCTCAACTACACACTCAACCGTTAAAGGTGACTTATTACCTTCCTAAACTTATTTTTACCGAATTTATTACCCTCCCCCCCAGTTGCTGACGTGTTAACGGACGTGACTACACCGCCCATGACGGCGTCAGTTGAGTCCATTTCACTTAAAATTCTTTATTTTTTTATTGTCACGTCATTATTTTTAATAATATAATAAATATTTTAATTATTACTTTTTCTTAATGAATTATAATTGCCACATCATGTCTTCTTCTTCTTCTTCTCTTTTTTAAAACAAAAATTCAAGAACTCATTAATGAAGTTCTTCATCTTTCTCATCTCCAAATTCTCATTAATGGTGTTTTTTGATAATTTGAAAAATGTTATTACCGAAACCAAGAAACACTTGAACTAAGGAAACAATAAGATTTCTCCGATTAATGAATTCTTGAATGAGGAATATGAGGAACTTCGATTCAAAAGACTTGCAAAAATTCAAGAACTTCGATTTCCTCTCTATTTGCTCAAGATCGCCATTAATGGCGAGTTCAAAGCTTTGAATTTCCATAATGCCATATATAATTTCCAACATAACCCACGTATAATTTTCAACCCATTTCTCCAATTTTCTCTATTTTTGCTCAAGAACCGCCATTAATGGCAAGCTCAAAGCTTTAAATTCCACAATGGGGAAGAATTCGCCATTAATGGCGATCTTGAGCAAAAAGAGATGAAAAGCTTTGAGGAGCATTTATCCGCATTTAATGGGTTGAAGAAGAACATACGTGTGTATGTGTGAGGTACATTTACACACTCATTAACCCGCCATTTCTTTCTCCAAGAATTCTATTTTTGACCGGAGAAGATGAAATTGGGTTGAAGAAGAAAATGGAGAAAAATGGGAAAGGAGAAGAAAAAAGAAAATAATAATATTAAATAATTAAGTTTTTTAGAGTAAAAAAAAAAAGACGTGGCATGACGTGGAACCACGTGCATCACACCAAATGCCCAAATGACTGGTTGTCAGTTTTCGAGGTGGTAATAATTCCACTTTAAAATAGTTCAGGGGGGTAATAATTTCACTTTAAAATAGTTCAGGGGGGTCATAGGACCTCAGCAAAGTATAAGTGTGTAGTTGAGATTTGGGGTAAAGGTTGGGGGGCTTTTGACCATTTTCTCTTAAATTTATAATCTCACCTTGTTTAGCAGAGTCTCGTACTGATGACGTGTTATGAAATAACTAAGAATAAAGAAGAAGAGTAGAGAGAGAATAGATCAACTAGATTTTGATAGATGTTATCTATATAGATATTCAATATAATGTAAATACATTTATAACATATGTATTAAATTTAAACAAATAAATCCAAGACTTTTTATTAAGCTTTTGTTTTAGGCTAATTTCCTGCTTTTATAAAGCAAAAAATTATATTAGCATTATTATCCAAAATGACTACATCTTTCCCCATGAATGGTGGTGATGGTCCTTGTAGCTTCTCCAAAAACTCCCAATTGGCGTATATATTAATTTCTTGCATTGCTATATACTCCATTTTGCATTACAATAAACTCCGAACCCTGCGCATAACGGGAGCTTTAGAGCACCGGGTTTCCTTTTATTTGAGTTTCATACTTGAACTATTTGGTGAACTATCATCAACTGTTTATCAAAATTAAACAAACATCAATTGTCAATTGTTCACTTTCCTAGTTAAATGATGGTGAGATTTTAGGTAGGAAGAGTAAAGAATTGATAGTGTTGATGTGTGTGTTTTAATATACAACTGGTGATAGTTCAGATAAGAAAGTCACACGCCTGATAGTTCAGTATGAAACTAAATAAAATTGAGATTAGAGACCACACATATGAGATTATACTGGATATGTAATTGATGTTACATACTAAAGTAGTTGAACTTTAATTTATTCCCTATAACAACAAAATCTATCCATCAATGATATAATTGCATGCCAAGAGAAGTGTTAGATGGTGCAAAGGGAATTCAATAAAGGAGTGGGCATTCTATTTATCAAATATGCAACAATTTGAAAAGCATATGACCAAAATGATAAGGGAAGATTAGAAATATGAAGAAGAGCGATACCTGTTTCAACAACATATGGAGTGATGGGACCTGTTAAGAGATGAACATTAGCAGATGATGTTAACGACGCTGCTGAAGGGTTAACTGAAATAGTAATGGTCGTTGTTGGTGCAACGAAAGATTGAGTGGTTTGCTCCATGTGTACAGGAAAGTACTGGAGGACTCAGAGTTTGGGAAAAAAAATTAGATATGCTGTAAGGCGAGCAGCTCTGATACCGTGAAAGATTTAGAAGATGGTTGAATTTCAATGTGTATTATTCACATATTGTTTCACTATTTATACAAGAAGATAAGAGATATTCTACCAAAAATAGAAGATGCTAATTGTAGTAAAATTCTATCAACTTAATTACAAGAATATTACAAGAGATCAAATCATATCAATCACTTGAGAATAGGATGTCTTCCTTATATCGCATACGATTGAGAAAAGCAAGCTAATAAAATAGCTTTCTCGTTATATATATATTTCACAAATAAAATAAAACATAAATTCATGAATAATTTATGATAAATATTAACCGTCAACTAAATATTGCATTAGTTATATCAAGATTATTTTTTTCTTATACATCCAACCAAGCAGGGTGCATTAAGTAGTTGTGCATAGATCTTTTTTTTTTCTACCAATCAAACCATTTAAATTGGATTTGTTATGTTTTAAAAAGATACTTTCTGCGTTTGGTTTTACTTCAATAATAAAAATAATGTTTACATTGTCTTAAAATTAATTTAAAGAAAATATAATTAATGCTAAGGGTAAAATAGGAAAAAAGAAATTATTTTTTTGATATGTCAAAAATAACAAGTGAAAGTAGAAACACAATTAGGAAATTAGTGACAAGTAAAAGTGAACGGAGGATGTATTAAATATTCATTCTCGTTTTACAAGTTAACTGTAAATATATATATTATCTCAACATATTATCATCCATTTTGATAATATTATTCTTGAGGAATAAATTTAAAACATAAATGGTTCCAAACCAATTATTTTTCCTCAAATCCAACAATAATTATATTATTAGTATCAAAAGACAGATAACATAAGGAATTACTAACCTTGAAATTACCTTTAAATTTGTAATCTCACCTTGTTTAGCAGAGTCTCGTGCTGATAACATGTTATGAAATAACTAAAAATAAAGAAGAAGAGTAGAGAGAGAATAGATCAACTAGAATTTGATAGATTTTATCTATATAGACATTCAATATAATGTAAATAATTTATAACATATGTATTAAATTTAAACAAATAAATCCAAGACTTTTTATTAAATTTTTGTTTTAGGCTAATTTCCTGCTTTTATAAAGCAAAAAATTTAATAGCTTGTTTGGTTGAAGCGATAAGGAGAAATACTTAAATAGTATAAAATCTCTCATAAATATAGAAATTACAAATTTAACTCATGAAACCACGATTTGTCTAACTTACTCAAATTTACTAATTTATCTCATTTAAAAATGAATTAGGCTGATAAGTAGTACAAATTAACCCATTAAAAAATTGTCATAATATTTTTTTGGAGATTATAAATTATATATAGCTATAGAAAAAAAAATTATTAATTCATCACAGAATTATAAAAGGACAAATAAAAAAAATTATAACTTAATAAGAATTTATTTCTGTTCAACACATGCATGCCATTTAGTCAAAATAAAGCAATTTAATTTCTTTGGCCCAACATTATTTTAGTGAAACTGCCAACATTTCTCTGGTTGCTTGATTATGAAATGTCTCATTATAATCACTTTTAGTAGTTTGATAAATATGATTAACTGACTATATTTATGTAATATTAAAATTTGTTCCCAGCTAATCAAGCACAAACCTCCATTCACCCATGTGCATTTATTTTGGGATATTTTCAAAAATATACCATTTGAAAAAAATAATTACATTATTAGCTAGTTGCATGGGGTTTACCTAGTGCGGTTTACATCTCTTGTGTGGTTTACGAGCGATTGCACAACGAAGGGATTACCAAGTGCGCACAAAGTGCTCACCACAGAGTGCTCACCCAAAGGGCAGAGGCTGTGGCAGAGGATTGTAGCGGCTGTAGGTTATCCTGGAATTTCCAAAAAAAAAAACATTATGTAACTTTATATAATATTATGACTTTACAGTATACAAATCTCTCTCTCTCCTTATATATATATATATATATATATATATATACTAGTTTAGTTTGACGTGCCTCGCATGTGTAACGTTTGATTATTTAAAATTAAATGATTTTATCTATTGCAAAGATTTTAATGAAGTGTAAAAGTTTAAATCACTTTTAAAAGATTCTTCACACTTTAATATAATAACGTAAACATAAACATACTTTTTACTGTAACCACATATATATTTTGCATCATCACTTTTACGTTTTATCATGCAGTACCTCCTTCCCTTGCTGCCAGAGGCTAAGAGAGACGCGTCAATTTGAATCATATTTGTGGTATGGTTATTTTTCTTTTTTATTTCTATATTTAAAATTCTTCCTTGTTTTTAAAGTTAAATCTTTACAAGTATTTTTCAATGATCATGTCACCAATGATTTCAACGCCCTCTTTCGATCACTACCCATCGATCGATCCTACTATGCATTCAGAGTTCCAGGAACATTCTGTTATTTTCAACAATACGGGTACGTAGAATCTGTACAACAGAACAACAACTTCAACTCGAGTTCAAGTATGAACAAGAACACAATGAAGTATTAAATACCCTCAACACAAGATCAAAAAGACCTTTCCAAGAGGTGTATTTATTTTTCAGAAAATAAAGATGAAACAGAAATAGCTAAGGCCAAGTCGTCCGAATTCACGGACTTTCCTTAAGGAATAATTCTCCTTACTGTACCCGAGGTTATGGAATCTTCCTCCCAGGATAAAATGGCCTTCAATCCGACTATAGCGGTACCTCAAATAGGCGGATTCTTCGAGTACACTCACGGTTTGAATGATCACACTTAGAGTATTTTTAAGACAAGAAGAAGAAGTTTTTAATCTGAAAATTTCTGTATTTTCTATCTCATAAACCTGTGGATGAAACCAGGTTTATATAGCCACTAGATGCCCCTTTGAAAAGGTGGCATTGTTTCATATTAGAGGTGTGTGACTCTTCTTGAAAATGCATGTCTATTCACTTAAACCAATGCAGTAATTTTCTGAAACAGTACACTATTTCGTGAACAGTGCACTAGTTCGAAACAGTGCATCACTTCGTTGAAGAGTTGCATCTGTTCGAACCAATGTATCAGTTTCAGGAAACATTATTTCGAAAATCTGCACCAGTTCAGAAACAAAAACACAGAAGCAGTGCACCAGTTCGCGAAATAGTGCAACGATTCGTTGAAACAGTGGCACCATTTCAGGTCGTACATTGCATCTGTTACTGTTACTGCATGCATGTATTTATTAATGGAGTATTACTGATTCAGTCTGGATTATTTTCGTCAAATAAAATTTGTCCAAAAAGAAAGATCTCATCGATCGATCATTATCAAAATCCAAATCCATTGTCGAGCCGAGCGAGCAACGATGACGACGGCACAAGGCATCTCTATTTCCTTGCCTCACCATGTGGAGTAAGTGTTTCACAATATAAACACCAAAAAGTTCTCTTCTTCCACCAATGTGGGAGAAAGAGTAAACTTGCCAAAATTGAGTACACTTTCCATTTTTGGTGTTAACTCAATTTTTTCTCTTCCACTTGATTTCTCCATTTTCCTTTCAACACACTTTCATTACTATGAACCCAACACATTCCATGGTAGATTATTCCCATCGCGATCGATACATTTTGCACATTGTTCTACTGCCATACATTGGTTATCTAAGTGTCCAGAAGAGTTGTTAGATGAGAAATCTCCAGCATGGAATAAGGGATCAATTCATTATGTAGATACATCAAATATTGAAGTGTTGATTGCTTATGTTGCACAATTTGAAAAAAACATGGAAATGTTGTTAAATGCAAGAGCTGAGGAGATTGTTGAAGGTGGAATATTGGTGATAATTTCACCACAATCAAGTGAATGTCTTGTGAAATTTTTTGGTTCTGTCTTATGGATTTGGTGAGTGAGGTACGTAATTTGTTTGTGTTACTTTCCTGTAAATTTGTTTTAGAGAGAACATTTCTTTTCATTTTTTTTGGCAACTTGTTAATTTCAACGTTTAAGATCATTGAATTAAAAGACATTTTGGTACATTTCACGTATCTTTAATTTAGGCCACACGATTCAAAAAGTCTTTTTTACTCTCTTGAACTTCGTACCATATCAAAATAGAACAATCAATTATTGAAATGGAAGGAGCACTACTTCTTCTATTTCAATTTATTTGGCTTACTTTCTTTTTAGTCTGTTTCAAAAGAACGTCTCTTTCTTCTTCTATTTTTGATAGTTTTTAAATTTCAACATTTCACATGACACGTTTAAAATCACAGAATTAAAGAACATTTTGGTGGATTTCGTGTATCTTTAGGACCCCGTTTGGCCAT
Source organism: Capsicum pubescens (assembly GCA_030864215.1). Lineage (NCBI taxonomy): Eukaryota > Viridiplantae > Streptophyta > Magnoliopsida > Solanales > Solanaceae > Capsicum > Capsicum pubescens. The sequence continues at coordinate 43,977,394 of CM061538.1, forward strand.
ACAACATGAAATCATGATTTAAAATTATGAGATAAAGTTGAAGTTTTGTTTGGATATGCAATTTGGACTTTTTCATGTTGTATATTTTTTTATGAATATAAAAACCTCATAAGTTGTGAAAACTATCAAAATTGCTCCAATTCGTTGCACAATTTTATCAATTAAGCAAAAATTTATAACAAAGTTTAATGCGCTATCACAAAGCTATTATAAAAAAAATACAACATTTACTGATTTAACTTTAGCTCAATGAAAAAGTAAAATTGAACATAAGTTTATAGTGCACTATTCTTTAATATAATCCTCCCACATAGGTAAAGTGACAGTTGATTTGAAGTAATAATAAATTTTATGTTGGTGAGAGTAATAATTATATGAGATATAAATAATTTAAAGAGTAATAATATGAACTATAAACTTTATTTACATATGAAATAAGTGGTTGTTAGATATAAATGGCGGAGTGTTTTTCTTATAAAATATAAACTTGTGGGTTAACTTTTGTACTTAAAAAAAAAAATCAAATCACACTTTTTGGAAAATTTGGAATTTCATATCATGATATGAAATCAAAAGATGATATCACATTTCCAAACACTGATTTCATCTCGTGATTTCAAATTACACACTTCATATCGCATGTCCAAAACGCCCACTTAGTTTAGTGACTACAAGATTCAAAATTCTTTTTTACTTTCTTAAACTTTCTGTCTAATTAAAATCACATGAACAAATTAAGACAGAGTAATTAATTATAGCCATACATTTTTGGTAATAGATGCTTAATTTATTTAGTTTTTTCGCCACAGGGAAAATTAGATGAATCTTTAGTCGACTCATTTAATTTGACAATATATTTTCCATCTCTTGAAGACATGACTAAAGCGGTGGAGAAAAATGATTATTTTAGCATAGAAATAATAGAATTGACATATCCCAAATCAAAGCTTGTGGATGAGGCTGATGCAAAGACTTTAATAATAAATTTAAGAGCTGTTTTAGAAGTACTTTTCGTCAATCATTTTGGAAGTGAAATAGCAGAAGAATCTTTTGCAAGGACGATTCTCAAAAGTGATGAAATTTCAACATGGATGAAAGCGAATTATCAGAAAACATGTCATATTTATCGCTCTGAAGCATAAATAAATTTCTATGGAGAAATCTATATATTATATAATTCAAGTTTATGGAGTGATGTGACACGTTTCATATATAGACTGGAATTTCTATTTTTCTATTTTCTGATATTTTTGGCTTTCACTTAATGTGCTCTAGAAAGAAAATTGAAAAGTTCATTAACATTATGATAATATTTTCTTAGCATGAAATGAATGACTTGCAAGTTTTGATACGGCGATACTAATATATAAATATCTTATTGAAAGACTCTTTAAGTAAAATAAAGAAAAATATTTTAATTGGGCACGAAGAGAATGCTGTAGTTATACCGTAAAGGTATTGTCCTTGTGACTAACACTAAAAAGTACGTTTACTGACGTGGGAGGTCTTGTCCTGAATAGAGAATGACCGGTGGATGCTTTCTTCGTACAGTAATATACAGTTAAACTTATGACAGTGGCGGATCCACCTTGTAATCAGTGAAGAAGTTGAGGGCTAGAAAATGAACATCAATCATATTTTTCAATAAGTAAATCGATTTTTTCTCTAGAGTTCTATTTTAGGAGTATTTTTCTATCCTATTTTAGGAGTATTTTTCTAATTGATCTGTACAAAGAAAAATATTAATTAATTCTCCTTCATATATTTTAGGAGTCCTATATATTTTAGGAGTCTAGTTAATATAATAAAAATAATTAAATAATAAATTGAAGAAAATAGTGAAAATATAATTTTATCTAAAGAATTTTTTTTTAATAAAGAATAAAAAGTTTAAATCATTTTTTTAAGATATTCACATTTTTAATATATTATAGATTAAAAGTAATGAGTGATGGACCCAATTGATTGATAGTATGTGGACTATAATTATAGATTATAGATTAAAAGTAATGAGTGATGGACCCAATTGATTGATAGTATGTGGACATTATGATTCCAATAATCAAACAATTATTGGAATAAAAAGTCAATTGGCTACTTTAATTAGTTGTTAGTTTTAAAGATTCGTTTGATAGAGTATAAAAATAGTACTGAATATAAAATTTAGTAAGTGAGATTTCGAGTATGTGTTATAAAATTTCTTTTGTGCAAAGAAATAATTCATCGAAATAATGAGTCATCGTTGTTTCGACACATTTGAGATCACCAGATGCTCGAGAGTTCCTCTATTCAATTCATTTCCTTCTTTTCATAGTTGAATATCTCGTTCATTCACATCTTCTCTTTATTTACCAATGGCAACATCTTTCCCAATGAGTGATGATGATAGTGTTTATAGCTACTCCAAAAACTCCCAAATGCAGGTATTAATTTAATTTAATTTAATTTAATTTGTTGAATCTCTATGTAATCTTCGATTTGGAAAATCTCTCTAAGTTCATAGCCAACAACTTAAAAGCACTCCCTTCCTTCGTTTTATTTTACCTCATCTCTGTTAACATGACACACACCTTAAAAAAAATTAATTAGAGGTGCATTTTACTATACTAACGTTATTAATGATGCTTTGGAATTCTGATAAAGTTTGAGATTAACTTTATCTCATGTTTGATATGTATGAACTAATATTTAGACTATTATTATATACCAATTGTAGTAAAATGCTGGGATTACTATCTCATATGAAGAAAAATAAAATAATCTCGTGGGATACGATCCCAACACATGTGATATTCTTACTATCTACTCCGATGTATCAAACAACGGGTTGATAGTTTAAGTAGCTATTTAACACTGTAATAAGGTTAGTATGAGAAAGAAGTAATTGAACCAACAAGACAAAAAATTCAGATAGTCAGCTAATTGAGCTAATTGAACCAATAAGATAGAAAGTTCAGATAGTCAGCTAATTGAGCTATAATCGAAATAATGAGTCATTGTTGATATCGACATATCGACATTCAAGGGGGTGTTATAAATGTATTTACATTATAGTGAATGCCTATATAGATAAGATCTATTTGATATGTATCAGAATTTGAAGTATCTGTCTTTTAGTCAAAAATTAGGGGTAAATAAGAATTACTATCTATTCTCTCTCTATTGTTCTTCTTTATTCTTAGTTATTTCATAACAACATATTTATTATTTTATTCCTTTTGTTGTTCGTGTGGCAATGGTGTACGACGATCATTTACATATATATATATTTTACTTATTATTCACTTAATTACCTGATAGCTTTCTATATTAAAGATATTTGATAACTCTATCCATTAAGGTTTAGTTAATATATTTCTATTAGAAACATATATTGGCGGTATATATTAATTTCTTGCACTACTACAATGAGTGAAGTTAAATTACTTTAATAATACGCCATTAAGCATTAAAAAATTCGGCAAAAGTTAGTAGTCTTGGTTCAAACTACAATGTATTTAATTTAAGAAATTTATTTCATATTTATAAATTATTAATTTAGAAATGAATAACTCAAAACGAATAATTAGAATTCAAAACTCATAAATTTTAAATTTTGAATTGGTATTTCTTTATGAGTGAAAAACTTCTTATTGGTATCACTCATAATCACAATATCAGGTACTAAGTTCTTGAAATCTGAATTAGTTATATACAAAAAGCATTTGGTTAATTGCCTTCAAAGTAATATTGGATTTTACATTGTAAAGTAAACTTTAGTCTCTATAATAGAAACATCATAAAATTATTAGGCATAATACATAAATATATATGTCCTTTAACTTGTCCTCAAATTACATCTATGACCTTCACTTTGGGTGTGCACAGGTAGACACTTAAACTTGTAAAAAGTTGAACAAGTAAACACATTGTCATATGTGACATACTACACGTAAGACACTACATAGGACAAGAATTGACCATGTAGGACGCCACATGAACATATTTATGTATTGTGCCAAACTATTATGATTGCTTTATCATGGCATAATACATAAACAGGACCTTAAACTTGATACCAAATTATAATTATGACTTTTAACTTTGTCAGTGCACAAGTAGACCCTTTAACTATATAAAAGTTTAACAAAAAAATACTTCAATTCTGTAACTTACATGTGTGAAACTCAAACTCAATCGCACCTACGTGGATTAGTAATCCACTTAGATGTTGTCACCTAATAAAAAAGACACATTATAAGTATGAACTTTAACTTTGCCGGTGCACAAATAGGTCTTTTAACTACACAAAAGCTGAACAAAAAAATACTCCAATTCTAACTCTGACGCCCGTGGTTTTGAGTGTATACAAACATTTTGCAAGGCAAGATTAAAGTATTTTTTTGTTCAGCTTTTGTATAGTTAAAGAGCATTGATAAAGTTAAAGGTCATAGTTATAATTTTGTATCAAGTTAAAGGTCCTGATTATGTATTATGCCTATTATATATTGCATGAAGAAAGAAGTGTTAGATAAGTAAGTCTTACGCTCAGTCTAACTCATTTGGACCCCTTAGAGGCTTTAATCATGGAACACGCAGATATCAAAAACACATAATTTCTCCGTTAAATATGGCTTCTTTGGTTGATGAACGCATTAGATATTTACCTAAACCAGTAAGTCCTTGAGCGGATCTCACGTTAGCCTCAAGGAGTTGGTTTCTAACTATAAAAGTAAATGCTTGAACTTGAAAAATTCTCTGGTCCAGTAGATTCGTAAAATTCACTAGGATAAGCGGTATTATTGAACCAGGCAAAACAACAAGCAACGAGAGCAAAGATGGTTAAAGCCCCTATAGTGTAAGATAAATAAGCCTCTTCAGATCATACTAATGCACATCGAACCCATGCTAAGGGTTTGATTAAGATATGTCAGATTCCACCAAGTATACAAAAGGAACCTAACCATGTATACATATCCTTCGATTATATCTTCTAGAGCCCCCTCCCTCCCTCCAAAAGGAGATTTTAGTAAATAATCAAATACAATGGTCGGGCTAAGTGTCAAGTTAGTAATTTTTCTTACATCTCTCCCTTCCGAAGCCCAGATATCATATACGCCGCCAAAACAAAAGGCCTTGAATACTAGAATAAAAGCATCTATACCTAACAAGATTAAATGAATACCTAAAATTGTGGTCATTTTATTTTGATCTTTTTAGACATAACCAAAGAAGAAAAAAGATTCTTCAAGCGCCTCAGTCCCAAAACTGCATGATAAATTCCGCCAAAATCCAATACCGAAAAAGAAATTAAATAAAGTACTCCAGATACAAAGTATGAAAAAAGTGTTATAACATCTTTCTCCCATCCCCCCACCCTAGAGTAGCTAGCCCTCCACCCCCCCCCCTCCACCCTAGAGTAGCTAGGTGGGGAAGTAAAATTTATAGCTTACTGCAAATATTAACCATAAACTAAATATTTCATTAATTATACCAAAATTATTAATATTTTTTTCTTATACATCCAATCAAGTGCGCTGCAAATATTAAGGAGCATACCTCTTGTTAATGGCATTAATGATATATATATATCAACAAATGTTAAATTCAAACGTGTCCTTTGGGATTTCTTCTTCTTTGGCTTTTAATTCATTGCCAAACAAGTCCTTAATTGACAAAGTGTGTAGTTAAACAATGCAACATCCACACACACATATATATATATATCACCATACATATGTGAAGAAAACATATAAAAATAAGGTAAAAAAGAAGCATATTATGTATTAGTATTGCAGGTAATGATTTCTTACTTTGGTAGGGTGTATAAGAATAATGTTGAATAGAGCGTACTAGTACTAGTAATGTTGGTATTAATTATGTGAAACTAGCTTCCAACTCCGGCCCGTAGAACATTTTGCTGGCAGGTCAGGGCATAAATTGCTAAGGGAAAATGGGCTAATTCCTTTCGGATGAGGACACGTGGCGCGTACCATCTAACTGAAGCGTATATACGTACCATTTTCAATACTTCAGAGGTATAAACATACCCCAAGTTAGACGACAAGGGTACAAATAACCCAAAAGTACAATAAAAGGTATTTACGTATCATTTTCAATAGTTCAAAGAGTATATATATGACCCTTTTCCGAAAATAATTTTTGGTGTCATACTAAAGTAACTGAACTTTTTCATCTATAATAATAGAATCACTAAACTTTACCGTTAAATGTGACTTTAATGTTATGATTGCATGCAGAAAGAAGTGTTAGATAGTGCAAAAGACATGTTGAGAGATGCAATTATTCAAAAGCTTGACATCAAAATCATGTTTTCTTCTTCAAATACATTACACATTGCAGATTTGGGATGTTCAGTTGGACCAAACACTTTCAATGCAATGCAACATGTTGTACAAGTTCTAAAAGAAAAAAACCATAATAACAACATTCTTGAATTCCAAGTATTTTTCAATGATCATGTCACCAATGATTTCAACGCCCTCTTTCGATCACTACCCATCGATCGATCCTACTATGCATTCGGAGTTCCAGGAACATTCCATGGTAGATTATTTCCATCGCGATCGATACATTTTGCACATTGTTCTACTGCCATACATTGGTTATCTAAGTGTCCAGAAGAGTTGTTAGATGAGAAATCTCCAGCATGGAATAAGGGATTGATACACTACGTAGGTACATCAAATGTTGAAGTGTTGAATGCTTATGTTGCTCAATTTGAAAAAGACATGGAAATGTTCTTAAATGCAAGAGCTGAAGAGATTGTTGAAGGTGGAATGATGGTGATAATTTCACCACAATCAATTGAACGTCTAGTGAAATTTTTTGGTTCTTGTCTTATAGATTTGGTGAATGAGGTAAGTAGTTTGTTTGTCTCACTTTTCATTTTAAGTATCTTACGATAAGAACTTTTATTTCCTTTTTTGACAACTTATTAATTAGTTTCAGTTTTTTATGCATGACACGTTTATGATTACAACATTAAAAGACACTTTGGTGCACTCCACATATATTTAATTTGGGCCACAACATTCAAAAGTCTTCTTTACCTTCTTAAATTTCATGTCAAATCAAAATAAACAAACAAATTAAAACGTCTTTCTTTTTTGACAACTTTTAAATTTCAACTTTTCACTTGACATGTTTAAGATCAAAAGATTAAAGAATATTTTGGTACGTTCCACTTATCTTTAGTTTAGAGACCACAAGATTCAATAATTTTTTTTTGTAATTACTTTCTTAAATTTCGTGTCTAATCAAAATCAAACAAACTAAACAAAATTAGAGAAAATGCACTGTTTCCACCCTGAACTATAAACGAAATTATTGAGACATACTCCAACTTAAAGGGGGTCCTATAACACCACCCCCCCCAGACTAATTAAAATCGTATTTTTGGCAACCTTAGTGCCTACGTGGCACATTGCGTGAATCAACACACTGAAGGTCCACGTATGTGCCACGTAGGCATTGAGATTTTCAAAAATACGATTTTAATTAGTCCAGGAGGTAATAGGTCCCTCTTTAAATTTGGGTGTGTTTCAACAATTTTGTTTTTAGTTCAAGGTGGAAACGGTGCATTTACTGACAAAATTAAGCAGAGTAAAAATTATAGCCATATAATTTTAATATAGATGTTTATTTCTTTTTGGCACAGGAAAAATTAGATGAATCTCTAGTTGACTCATTTAATGTGCCAGCATATTCTCCCTCTCCCCAAGACATGACTAAAGCGGTGGAGAAAAATGATTGTTTTAGCATCGAGAGATAGAGTTAACGTATCCCAAATCAAAGCTTGTGGATGAAGCTAACGCAAAGGCTTTACTAATAAGTTTAAGGGTTGCTTTAGAAGGAGTTTTCATTAATCATTTTGGAAGTGAAATAGCAGAAGAAACTTTTGAAAGGACTATTCTCAAAAGCGATGAAATTTCAACATGGATGAAAACGAATTATAAAAAAGCATGTCAATTATTTATTGCTTTGAAGCGTAAATAAGTTTCTATAGAGAAATTCATATATTATATGATTCAGGTCTGTGGTGTGATGTGACACATCTCATAGATCGAAATTTTTATTTGTCTATTTTTTTTAATATTTTTGACTTTTTCATCGTACCTTTCACTTAATGTGTTCTACAATTACATCAAACTACCCACAATATGCTTGTAGAAAGTGTTGTCAATCCTTTTTTTGTAGCACTTTTTTCAAGCTTCAACGTGACAAAACTAGCCCAAACCTATTTGACCAGCCCAACTTGCTCATGTTTTCATGGATTGGGCTAAAGTGATTTTGAAGATAGACTGATTTGAGTCAGCCCAACTGAACCCATCATAAATCATCAACCCTATGGGCTCATAATGATGCCCAACTTTGACCCATAAAGATATTTAAACCTACTACTTATAGTTCAATTTTTTATATTTTTAATATTTTTTAGTTGCTTCAATTATATTCTTTTTCCGTCTTGAAAAAATTATTGTAATAAATAATTTTTTTAATAAAATAAAGTGGATTTAATTCCCCCTGAAATTCTATACCCAGTTTTGGCGGTTGGCGGTGTAATATACGCGTCAATCTCGTTTTTACACGTGTATCCAACCTCATATTTACACGTGTCTAAGTGTACAGATATATGCTATTAAAATACGAAAAAAAAATCTAGGGGGTAATAGGACCCCCACAAAGTTCAGTATGCTCAACTGAAATCCGATCAAAGTTCAGGTATTTTTATGAGTATTATCCCTAAAACATATGAGCATACATTTTAAATTGAAGTCTATTTCTTTTTTGACACAGGGAAAGTTAGACGAATCTCTATTTGACTCGTTTAATTTGCCAATGTATTTTCCTTCTCCCGAAGACATGACTAAAGTGGTGGAGAAAAATGGTTGTTTTAGTATTGAGAGAATGAAGTTGACATATCCCAAAACAAAGCTTGTGGATGAGGCTGATGCAAAGACTTTAATGATAAATCTAAGAGCTGTTTTAGAAGGACTAATAATAAATCACTTTAGAAGTGAAATAGCAAAGGAAGCTTGTGCAAGGACTATTCTAAAAAGTGAAGAGATTTCGACATGAATGAAAGCGAATTATGAGAAATCATGTCAATTGTTTGTCGCTTTGAAGCGTAAATGAATTTCTAGGGAGGAATCTATGGCAGAAATTTAGTAACTAGTCGAGCATTGTCTAACTAATTTTTCTTTAAAATATTATCATTATTATCTGCATTTCCTTTGCTTCGCTTGCTATATTATTTGTTGTTTTTACTATTCTTGTGACTCTTCTTTATAGCTATTTATTGTTGCTACTGAACTTTTTTTCATTATTTTTAACCTAACTTCTTCAATGATGTATTTTCTCTTTTCTTTCATACTTTGTGATATACTATTTATTTTGCTTGAACCAAGAATCTATTAAAAACACTTCTCTGACTCCATGGGGGTACTAATGATGATAATGGACTAAAATAGTCAACACACATTCATATTTGAAGATTTTCGAAAATTTGCTCGAGCTTTAGTAAAGGTTAGTACACAATCATATTTGAAATGATTTATTTCTGAAGGATCTCTGAGGGGAGATTCCTGATTTTGTACAAACGACTTTGCCAAAGAAAATAACTGAGTATCCGAAACTCAGAGAGAAAAAAAAATGAGACTCTGATACCAAGTTGAATAAAGAGAGATGCAAAACATTACAGATAAAGGGATCGTGATTTCTTTCACGAATTAGAACAGTAGAGTATACATTGAATTTATACAAAGAAAGGGGTCATAATTATCTTTTAATTACTAGGCTTTCTAATTACTAGCCTAGTAACCTGATAGATCCCTGATTTATTCTAAAAGATCTCTGATTAAAAGGGAGATCCTTGATTTTGTACAAACGGCTTTGCTGGAAAAAAAAAGCTGAATATTCAGAACTTAGAAAGAGAAAAAAATGTGACTCTGATATCAAATTGAATAAAGAGAGATTTGGAATATTAAAGATAAAGGAATCGTGATTTCTTTCACTAATTAGAACAGTAGAGTGTACAAAAAAAAAAAAAAAGCAGTTCTAATTGTCTTCTAATTACTAGCCTAATAACAAAGGATATCTCTGATTTATGATTAAAGGATCTCTAATTAATGGAGAGATCTCTGATTTTTGCGATGCTAAATAAGCTACGGACTAAATAAGATACATATTTTATGAAGCTAAATAAGCTACGATTAATAACTTCCATCTCATACGATTTCGTCCCGAACTTCATCGTTGGCCTTGACATGAAACCACTATCTAAGCATATATTTTCACCATGAATTTGTGTGCTTATCCTCTTGAATGCATAATATGTTTGTCTCTCATACGATTGAGAAAAGCAAGATAATAAAATAGCTTTCTCGTTATATATATTTCATAAACAAAATAAAACATAAATTCATGAATAATTTACTATAAATATTAACCGTCAACTAAGTATTGCATTAGTTATATCAAGATTATTTTTTTTCTTATACATCCAACCAAGCATGGTGCATTAAGTAGTTATGCATAGATCATTTTTTTTCTACCAAGCAAACCGTTTAAATTGGATTTGTTATGTTTTAAAAAGATACTTTCTGCGTTTGGTTTTACTTCATTAATAAAAATAATGTTTACATTGTCTTAAAATTAATTTAAAGAAAAGATAATTAATGCTATGGGTAAAATAGGAAAAAAGAAATTATTATTTTTATATGTCAAAAATGACAAGTGAAAGTAGAAACACAATTAGAAAATTAGTGACAAGTAAAAGTGAACAGAGGATGTATTAAATATTCATTCTCGTTTTACAAGTTAACTGTAAATATATATATATATATATATATATATATATATATATATATAGTCAACTTGTAAAACGAGAATCAATATTTATAATATATATATATTATCATCTCAACATATTATCATCCATTTTGATAATATTATTCTTGAGGAATAAATTTAAAACATAAATGGTTCCAAACCAATTATTTTTCCTCAAATCCAACAATAATTATATTATTAATAGCAAAAGACAGATAACATAATGAATTATTAACCTTGAAATTACCTTTAAATTTATAATCTCACCTTGTTTAGCAGAGTTTCGTGCTGATAACGTGTTATGAAATAACTAAGAATAAAGAAGAAGAGTAGAGAGAGAATAGATCAACTAGATTTTGATAGATCTTATCTATATAGACATTCAATATAATGTAAATACATTTATAAAATATGTATTAAATTTAAACAAATAAATCCAAGACTTTTTATTAAGTTTTTGTTTTAGGCTAATTTCCTGCTTTTATAAAGCAAAAAATTCAATAGCTTGTTTGGTTGAAGTGATAAGGAAAAATACTTAAATAGTATAAAATCTCTCATAAATATAGAAATTACAAATTTAACTCATGAAACCATGATTTGTCCAACTTACTCAAATTTATTAATTTATCTCATTTAAAAATGAATAAGGCTGATAAGTAGTACAAATTAACCCAAAAAAATTATAACTTAATAAGAATTTATTTATGTCCAACACATGTAGGCCAGCCATTCAAAATAAAACAAGTTAATTTGTTTGGCCCAACATTATTTTAGTGAAATTGCCAACATTTCTCTGGTTGCTTGATTATGAAATGTCTCATTATAATCACTTTTAGTAGTTTGATAAATATGATTAACTGACTATATTTATGTAATATTAAAATTAGTTCCCAGCTAATCAAGCACAAACCTCCATTCACCCATGTGCATTCATTTTGGGATATTTTCAAAAATATACCATTTGAAAAAAATAATTATATTATTAGCTCGTCACATGGGTTTACCTAGTGCGGTTTACATCTTCCATGTGGTTTACGAGCGATTGCACAACAAGGGGTTTACCAAGTGCGCACAAAGTGCTCACCCAATGGGCAGAGGCTGTGGCAGAGGTTGTAGCGGCTTCGGGTTATTCTGGAATTTCCAAAAAAATAAAAAATTATGCAACTTTATATAATATTATGAATTTACAGTATACAAATCTCTCTCTGTCTCTTTATATATATATATATATATACATACTAATTTAGCCGGACGTGCCTCGCACGTGTAACATTTGATTATATAAAATTAAATGATTTTATCTATTGCAGAGATTTTAATGAAGTGCATAAGTTTAAATCACTTTTAAAAGATTCTTCACACTTTAATATAATAACGTAAACATAAACATACTTTTTACTGTAAGCACATATATATTTTGCATCATCACTTTTACGTTTTGTCATGCAGTACCTCCTTCCCTTACTGCCAGAGGCTAAGAGAGACGCATCAATTTGAATCATATTTGTGGTATGATTTTTTCTTTTTTATTTCTATATTTAAAATTCTTCCTTGTTTTTAAAGTCAAATCTTTACAAATTCATTGTTATTTCGTACTTACAACTTTTAAACATTTGGTACTTTTTGAATTTTTCTTATTTTAACGCGTTTATATTTATTTCTAAAATTTTCAAATCTTCTTTAAATCAAATTTAGTTGATTTAGAATTCTAAAATTAATGGAAAAAATATTAGTTGTCATTAATTCTGATGACTTCTAATAAGGAAAGGTTTTACCATAGATATATTTAATTAATTTTCAACTCTTAAATATTAGAAAAAAATAGTGAAAGATTTTACCATAAATATATTTACTTAATTTTCAACTCTTAAATATAAAGATTAGAAAAAAATAGTGAAAATACGATTTTGTCTAAAACAAAGACTTTTAATGAAGGACAAAAAGTTCAAATTACATTTTTAAGGCCTTTCACATTTTTAATATATTATTATACATTGTAGATTATAGATTATAGATATAAATTATAGATATAGATTATACATTATAGATTAAGATTAAGATTATAGATATAGATTATAGATTATATATATATACGTGCATAATGTATAAGAGGTGTTTATATATACTTTTAGGTTGACATCTTATACATAATTATACACACATTTAAATATCAATTCATATAAGCAAATAACCCTTCCCTCTTTACTAGGTTCCTCTTTTTCCCCCTATTTATGTGTGTCACCTTGACATAATAAGTTCCAAAAAACTTAAGGTAACTGTTGGAGTTTTATTAGTTTACAGTGGGTAAAGTATATATAAGTTGTATATATTTATTTATTTCACAAAGCGTGGTGTTAAACAGTGAAACATCCACATTATATGTCTATATAAGAACATGCATGTGTGAAGAAAATATTTAGCAAAAACTCCCATTTGCAGGTATATATATATGTGTGTTAATTAGTGCCACTTAAGTATTTAGTCGATATCTTTTGATTGACCTTACCTAAGCAGAAAGTAATTCCCATTTGCAGGTATTAATAAATAAATATATATATATATATATATATATATATATGTTGCCACTTAAGTATTTAGTAGATATCTTTTGATTGACCCTACTTAAGCAGAAAGTAAATTTCCATTTTCTAGGAGGGTCCTGAACAGAAAGTAAATTTCCATTTTCTAGGAGGGTCCTGAACAGAAAGTAAAATTCCATTTTCCAAGAGGGTCCTGAATAGAAAGTAAAATCCCATTTTCGAGGAGGTCCTGAACAGAAAGTAGAATCCCATTTTCAGGAGGGTCCTGAACAGAAAATAAATTCCCATTTTTCAGGAGGGTCCTGAACATGAAGTACATTCCCATTTTTCAGAAGGGTCCTGAGCAGATAGTAAAATCCCACTTTTCAGGAGGGTCCTGAACAGAAAGTAAATTCCCATTTTTTAGGAGGGTCCTGAACAAAAAAGTAAATTCCCATTTTCTAGGAGAGTCCTGAACATAAAGTAAATTTCATTTTTCAGGAGGGTCCTGAACAGAAAGTAAAATCCCATTTTCCAGGAGGGTCCTGAACAGAAAGTAAAATCCCATTTTCTAGGAGGGTCCTGAGTAGAAAGTAACATTCCATTTTTCAGGAGGGTCCTGAACTGAAAGTAAATTCCCATTTTTCAGGAGGGTCCTGAACATAAAGTAAAATCCCATTTTTCAGGAGGGTCCTGAACATAAAGTAAATTCCCATTTTTTAGTAGGGTCCTGAGCAGAAAGTAAAAATCCCATTTTTCAGGAGGGTCCTGAACAGAAAGTAAATTCCCATTTTCCAGGAGGGTCCTGAACAGAAAGTAAATTCTCATTATCCAGGAGGGTCCTGAACAGAAAGTAAAGTCCCATTTTTCAGGAGGGTCCTGAACATAAAGTAAATTCCCATTTTTCAGGAGGGTCCTGAACAAAAAGTAAAATCCCATTTTTCAGAAGGGTCCTAAACAGAAAGTAAAATCCCATTTTCCAGGAGGGTCCTGAACAGAAAGTAAAATTCCATTTTCCAGGAGGGTCCCGAACAGAAAGTAAAATCCCATTTTTTAGGAGGATCCTGAACAGAAAGTAAATTCTCATTTTTCAGGAGGGTCCTCAGCAGAAAGTAAAATCCCATTTTTCAGGAGGGTCCTGAACAGAAAGTAAATTCTCATTTTTCTGGAGAGTCCTGAACAGAAAGTAAATTCCCATTTTTCAGGAGAGTCCTGAACAGAAAGTAAATTCCCATTTTTCAGGAGGGTCCTGAACAGAAAGTAAATTCCCTTTTTTAGGAGGGTCCTGAACAGAAAGTAAAATCTCGTTTTTCAGGAGGGTCCTGAACAGAAAGTAAAATCCTATTTTTCATGAGGGTCCTGAACAGAAAGTAAAATCCCATTTTCAGGAGGGTTTTGAACATAAAGTAAATTCTCATTTTTCAGGAGAGTCCTGAGCAGAAAGTAAAATCGCATTTTTCAGGAGGGTCCTGAACAGAAAGTAAATTCCCATTTTCCAGGAGGGTCCTGAACAGAAAGTAAATTCCCATTTTCAAGGAGTGTTCCGAACATAAAGTAAATTTATTTTTCAGGAGGGTCCTGAACAGAAAGTAAAATCTCATTTTCCAGGAGGGTTCTGAACAGAAAGAAAGATCCCATTTTCCAGGAGGGTCCTGAACAGAAAGTAAAATCCCACAGATGTGCATTTCCAATGTTAGCTGAATTAAGTGAAGCGAATTTGCCCCTGTTTCAAAAAGAAAATTTTTCAGTTAAAAACTTAGTGGTGGCTTGCGGAACTTGGCTGTCCCGACACATGTTCCAGTGTTCTTTCCCTTCCTTTTGTTTCAGATTACTGGCACTTGACCCTGCTTTGTCGTGTCATTGATCCAAACTCAAATTATTAAGAGTGACTCCGAAATAAACACAGTATTTCTGCTTTGTCATGCTTCTCAAATAAACCCTTTAAACCTTGGTATTTTCATGAGTTCCCAAGCTTGTCTGTTGACAAAACTTTCTGCATGTCTTATTCGGCTCACAATCATGTCTCTTTCATATGTTGGATTTGTTTTGGTTTGTGCAATTGAAGAAGCTGGTAGCCAGTTTTGAAATCTTTTCTCATTTGTTTTGTCATGGACTTGACACAAAGACAGGAGAAAAATGACAATGATTTTTTTATTATTATTTGGATAACTGACTCAAGAAAATAAAAATAAAGATAAAGAGAAGAAAGAATAGACAATGAATTTCCCCATTTGAAACAAAGAAACGAAAAATTTATCTAAAATGACAATCAACTCTAATGATTATGCCATGCATTTGGATTAAGCTGCCTGATCTTTTCATCCAAACGTTCACCAATTGTTATTGAGCTAATGACCCTGAAATTGAGTTACTTTCTTGGGTCAATTGCATTCAGAGACCTCATTCGGCTAGTGACTCCTTGAAAGGTTTTCTCCAACAAGCCTCTCTCATTTTATTTCTCTCGGCTCACCATTGCCTTATGGTATCTGTGAGGGTTTTTTACC
Source organism: Capsicum pubescens (assembly GCA_030864215.1). Taxonomy (NCBI): domain Eukaryota; kingdom Viridiplantae; phylum Streptophyta; class Magnoliopsida; order Solanales; family Solanaceae; genus Capsicum; species Capsicum pubescens. The sequence goes on from CM061538.1 coordinate 43,993,250, forward strand.
AATGAGATTCTCTAATTTTCATTTCTCTCAACTCACAGTCGTCTTACGGGCCCGTGAGAGTTTTCACCGATAAAACTCTCTCATTTTTATTTGTCTCAACTCACCATCGTCTTACAGTGCCCGTGAGGGTTTTCACCGATAAGAATCTCTCATTTTCATTTCTCTCCTAATTCCTTACACTGAGGAAGACAAGTTGTAACACCCCGTACTTAATTATGTGCATTAGCCATGGTTATATGTGTTGGAGTATATGTATTGATCATAAGTTAGGTATATATGAGTTTAAGTATGAGTATTGATTATTTTGAGATGGTTTCAAGTGTATAGTTTGATTATATGTGTATAGGAATCGACTTTATTTATACCGGAATTTGCTCGTCGAAGTTTCTATGAAGTTTATCGAGTTAGCTTTCCAACGATATAAATATTTCTGAAAACAGATGAGTATCGGATATAAGCGAGCATGTTAGAAACTTGAAAACGGTGGACGCAATGAACAGTAAATGTGCAGAAATTTTCTGCACACAAAAGTACTGCAGCCAAACAGATTTTTGGGTCGACTTTAAACGATCATAACTCCTTGTACAAAATGAACTGTGTGAGCTGCTATATATCGATGACAATCCCCGATAGTCTTCTTTCTAATGCAATTGTTTTCACCCAAATCCATTATCGGAGCAAAGAGTTATGGTCGATTTACTTTAGCCTATCAAAACAGTCCACCATGGACAGATTCGGATTTACTTAAATTTTAAGGGCAATATGGTCATTTTCCATCACCTCATGGACGAAAATTGGTCATTATATACATATACTTAGCCTCATATCCATCATTTATCATTCAAATTATTGAAGAATAAGAAACCCTAGCCTAATTTCAACTCCAATTATCTTGTGATTCAACTGTAGAAAATTCAAATTGATTCCGTAGTTGTGTTCACCGTCTTGAGGGCTTCGAGAAGCACCCCTTATTTGTGCCAACAGGAATTCGAAATCAAAAGGTCCATTTTATGGTAAGGATGTAAATTATGTTGATGTTATTTATATGGATATGTATATATATGCATGTGAGCATAAGAAGTATGTTATTTGATTGTTGTTGAAAGATGATTGGAAATGATGTTGGATTATTCTTGTGCATGGTTGGATTATGTTGAATTGTGAAGGGATTTGGTGTGATGATGTGGTATTGAAATGATGATTATATATATATATATATATACACACATAAACCTATTGTTCAAGTTGGTTTTTGGAATGCTTTGCAAATATTGGTTGTATGGGATTATGGAAGAGAATTGTGGTGTTGGGTTGCTAATACTAGATGTCAAACATTTCATTGTAGATAAGTGATTTGTAAAGGCGGGAAGTTGTGTTGAATTGGTATCCGAATCTACAACGAGGTATGTAAAGCATACTCTAACGATGTTCTTTGGCATGAAAACACCAATGTTCCATCAAGTAAGATTCCGAGGTTGTCCAAAAACATGTATTGTTCTACGTTACCAACGAAGTTGTTTCCATTCTATAAAGTGTAAAAATGTTTCAATTGATATACCAAAAGGCTCCTATTTCATTGTTGTGATATTGATGATTCTGAAACACATTGTTGATGTACCAATGAGTCTTTATTACATCGTTATTGTATAGAAGGTCTATTACTTGGTTCCTATTGATGTATCATTGTTCCAAAGGTACTATATTGGCATGAACACTAATGTAATAATCTCAAAAGCTTTTGAACTAAGTTATTGGAAAGATCTCTTATGTGTGTTATTTGATATACGTGTGGGTGGTAGCTCAGGGGCTTAAGCCTAGCATGGGCCGATCCCGATACTTGATATGTACTGGGGGCAGCCGAATGGTCACAGTACGGTACAGTATTGATTATTGTTAGGTGGTTGGAGGTTCGGGAGGAGGAGGTAATGGGGAATGATAATTGTAAAGAATGAAATGAACGAATGTATACCGTTCCACAAATATGTTTGAATTCAAGAACCCAATTCAGATTAATGATAATGTACATGATCCTAAAAGTGTTTATGAAGTGTGGTTCACTTCTATTATGATTTATTCACTTGTGTCTGATTTTCTTTATCCCCCATATCACATATGATTATTTACAGCTTTACATACTCAGTACATATTTCGTACTGACGTCCCTCACGGGGGGGGGGGGGGGGGCTGCATTTCATGCTGCAGGCACAGGTGCTTCAGCTCATACACAACAAAGATAAGAGCCAGGTCATACAGCTATTGTTGGTGAGTTCCAGTTTGCTTCGGAGCTTTCCGAGTCGGTTCCTTATGTTTTGTTATTGTACAGGAGTCATGTGTGGGCGGGGGTTTGTCCCGACCCTAGTTATGTCATGAATATCCTAGAGGCTTTGTAGACATAAGAAAGGGTAAATTCATGGAAGTTTATGTAGTGATGTTATATTTGTATATGTGGTGGCCCCGACGGCCAAGTATTATATATATATATTTGTGCGTGTTGTGCTGATACAGGTAATTAGACCCTTCTATATGCAACGAAGTGTTGTCCAAATTTTTGGTGATATGTAAGTGAAAGTACAGGTATTTGAACGGGTTCTCCCGGGCCTTCTCGGCTTCGGGTGCCAGTCCGGCCCGATGGGATTTTGGGGCGTGATAAAAGTGGTATCAGAGCGGTTCCTCCTAGTGAGTCTACAAAGCCGTGTCTACGTAGAGTCTTGTTTATCGGTGTGTTGTGCACCACATCTATAAACGGGAGGCTATGGACATTTAGGAAATTATTTCTTTTCTTCAGATCATAGATCGTGTCATAGAGCTTATATAGCAAATGAATTCATAGTTGACCACTGAATCCATTTGTTTCTCTTATTACAGTAAGAATGTCGGATACCGGAAGTAAGAATACCGGCGAGCGGGTAGATGTGGCTGCCGGAGAAGGGACTAGTAAGTCACCACCTGTACAAGTTAATCAAAGTGAAGCTCAAGCTGAGCGGGTATCTGAAATGTCTTCCACTCCAGATGAAATAAGTGGGAGGCGAACCACATTCACAGAACCACTTGTTAATGCTGCTGATCAGGATATGAGGGATGCAGTACAACTGTTGACCCGGATTGTTGCCGATCAAGTCCAAGGGCAAGCTATTCCTGCCGCGGGTTATAGCGGTACTGATAGGGCGGCTAGTCTTCGGACGCAAGATTTTCTTAAGATGGATCCGCCTACTTTTACCGGATCCGATCTTAATGAAGATCCGCAGGACTTTATTGATCATATCCAAAGGTCCCTAAAGGTGATGCATGTATCGGGCAGAGAGACAGTGGAGTTAGCCGCGTATAGATTCAAAGGTGAGGCTATATATTGGTATGAAGACTGGAAACGATCAAAGGGCATTGATGTACCCCCAGCTACTTGGAAAGAGTTCAAAGAGGCATTTATTGATCATTATCTTCCATATGAGACTCGTCAGGCCCGTGCGGATCAGTTCTTAAATCTTCGATAGGGTAATACAAGTGTGAGGGAGTATAGTCTTCGATTTAATTCTTTGTCCAGATATGCTCCTAATGTTAGCTACTATGGATGACAGAGTTCATCGGTATGTGGATGGATTGGATCCGTATTTGGTTAGGGATTGTACTATTACTGCACTGAATAAAGACATGGATATAGCTAGGATCCAAGCATTTGCACAGAAAATGGAAGATCAGAGGCAAAGAAGAAGAACACAGGAATTTGAAAGCGGATCTTCTAAGAGGGCCAAATCTACAGGGCAGTTTATGGCACCACAGAGAGGTTTTAGACCTCAATTTTTTGCTAGACCACCTAGGACATTATTTTCTTATTCTGCAGCTAGTGATCCACCACAGCATCAGGGGTTCAGAGGCAGTCAATTTGGGCAAAGAAGTGAGGGTCATAGTTCGCGATCAGTGGGTTATCATGGGCAAGGAAACATGAGCCAATCGAGACCTTCTCGAGAGTTATGTAATCGATGCGGAAATCATCATATGGGTGTATGTCGAATGGGAACAAATGTTTGTTTTTGGTGCGGTATGACGGGACATATGATGAGAGAATGCCCACGAAGGGGCGCAGGTGGCGTAGCACGACCTTCGGGATCAGCTGTTGCATCATTATCACCGGTATCTTATTCTGGTAGGGCGCACAACCTGCGGGTCACGCTAGAAATAAAAAAAGAGTCGCCAGTTCCAGCGGGACTCAGAATCGCACTTATGCTTTAGCGGATCGACAAAATCTAGAGGCTTCCCCAGATGTGGTCACGGGTATGTTGTCCATATTTTCATTTGATGTATATGCTCTAATTGATCCCGGTTCTACATTATCATATGTTACTCCTTTGGTTGCTGGAAAGTTCAAAAGAACCCCCGAATTGTTAGATAAGTCGTTGGAAGTGTCTACCCCGGTTGGGGAATCTATTATTGCTAGAGGAGTCTATAAAGATTGTGTAGTAAATGTGTGTGGTCGAGACACGATGGCCAATCTTGTGGAACTAGAAATGGTAGATTTTGATGTTATAATGAGTATGGATTGGTTGGCGTCTTGTTATGCCAAAATTGACTGTTGTACGAAAAAAATGTATTTACATTTTCCTAATGAAGCAGTTATTGAATGGCAAGGTAAGATTGGCGCACCAAGAGGTAGATTTATTTCTTATTTCAAAGTGAGAAAAATGATTTCCAAGGGCTACATATGTTATTTAGTTAGAGTAAAGGATACGGAATCGAAATCACCAGATCTTCACACTGTACCAGTAGTAAGTGAATTTCTTGATGTATTCCCTGAAGATCTTCCAGGTTTACCTCCTGAACGAGAAGTAGAATTTGGTATTGATGTGATACCAGGCACTAAGCCAATCTCAATTCCTCTGTATAGAATGGCCCCAGCAGAATTACGAGAATTGAAAGGGCAATTGAAAGATTTGCTAGAAAAGGGGTTCATTAGGCCTAGTATTTCCCCTTGGGGAGCATCAGTGCTGTTTGTGCGCAAGAAAGATGGCACATTGAGAATGTGTATTGATTATAGGCATCTGAATAAAGTGACTCTTAAAAATAAATATCATCTTCCAAGAATTGATGATTTATTTGATCAGTTACAGGGTGCCAAATGTTTTTCTAAGATTGATTTGAGGTCAGGTTATCATCAAGTGAGAGTCAAAGAAAAAGATATACCCAAGACAGCTTTTCGAACAAGGTATGGTCATTATGAGTTTCTAGTTATGTCATTTGGGCTAACTAATGCACCTGCAGCTTTCATGGATTTAATGAATAGGGTGTTTAAGCCATTTCTAGATGTATCCGTGATATTTTTCATTGATGATATTCTAGTTTATTCTAGATCAGAAGAGGATCATGCTAATCATTTGCGACAGGCGTTGCAAACTCTTAATGATTGCAAGCTGTATGCAAAATTTTCTTAATGTGAATTTTGGCTAAAGTCAGTGGCATTTCTGGGCCATATTGTATCAAATGAAGGCATACAGGTTGATACTCAAAAGATAGAAGCTGTGAAGAATTGGCCAAGGCCCACAACGCCTATGGAGATTCGTAGTTTTCTTGGGTTGGCTGGTTATTATAGAAAGTTTGTTGAGGGTTTTTCTTCTATTTCAGCACCCTTAACTAAGCTAACGCATAAAGCATCCAATTTCCAATGGAATGATGTGTGTGAGGAGAGTTTCCAAAAATTGAAGAATAAGTTGACTTCTACACCTGTGTTGGTACTTCCAGAAGGTACAGAAGGTTATACAGTGTATTGTGATGCTTCGAGAATTGGTTTAGGATGTGTATTAATGCAGCATGGTAAGGTGATAGCATATGCCTCAAGGCAATTGAGGCCACATGAGAAAAATTACCCCACACATGATCTTGAGCTGGCAGCGGTTATCTTTGCTTTAAAAATATGGCGCCACTATTTATATGGGGTTCATGTTGATATATATACTGATCACAAGAGCTTACAATATATTTTCAGTCAGAAGGATCTAAATCTGAGGCAGCGAAGGTGGATGGAACTATTAAAAGATTATGATGTTGATATTTTGTATCACCCAGGGAAAGCGAATATAGTAGCTGATGCGTTGAGTCGTAAGGCTATGATGGCACCTGTAGAAAGGCAAGGGATGATTAAAGATCTTCATCAATTAGCTAGTCTAGGAGTTCGTCTTCTCGAAACTCCGGACGAGGAGCTTATTGTGCATAATGCCGCGGAATCCTCATTAGTAGCTGAGGTGAAAGAGAAGCAAGATGCAGATCCTGTTTTATTGCAACTCAAGGAGAATGTTCAAAATTATGCGACGAAGGTATTTGAGCTTTCGCAAGAAGGAGTACTTTTATGCCAAAATCGGCTATGTGTGCCTATTGTTGATGAGCTAAGAAAAAGAATTATGACTGAGGCACATTTCTCAAGGTTTTCTATTCATCCAGGGTCAACCAAAATGTATCAAGATTTGAAGGATGTATATTGGTGGAATGACATGAGAAGGAACATCGCAGAATTTGTAGCTGAATGTCCAAATTGCCAACGAGTTAAAGTGGAACATCAAAATCCCGGAGGCTATATGCAATGCATAGATCTTCCAATTTGGAAGTGGGACATGATCAACATGGATTTTTTTACAGGTTTGCCTCGTACAGCTCGGAAATTTGATTCTATATGGGTGATTGTGGATAGGCTTACTAAATCCGCACATTTCTTACCCGTTAAGACTACTTACACAGTTGAAGAATATTCGAAGCTGTATGTTAAAAAAATAGTCCGATTACATGGAGTGCCAACTTCTATTTCATCGGATCGGGGAATTCAATTTACCGCAAACTTTTGGAAGTTTTTCCAACGGAGTTTGGGAACACAAGTGAATCTGAGTACAGCTTTTCACCCTCAGACGGATGGACAAGCAGAGCGCACCATTCAAACACTTGAAGATATACTACGAGCATGTGTTATAGATTTTAAAGGCAGCTGGGATGATCATTTACCTCTTACTGAGTTTGCCTACAATAATAGCTATCATTCAAGTATCAAAATGGCACCATATGAAGCTTTATATGGGAGGAAGTGTAGATCACCAATAGGATGGTTCGAAACGGGTGAAACTCTTATGTTCGGACCAGATCTTGTGTATCAAGCCATAGAAAAAGTCAAGGTGATTCAGCAACGGTTGAAAACAGCCCAATGTCGACACAAGTCATATGCGGATAGTAGAAGAAGAGGGCTAGATTTTTCGTTAGGCGATTGGGTATTTTTAAAGGTATCGCCAATGAAAGGGGTGATGAGATTTGGCAAGAAAGGAAAGTTGAGTCCACGATATATAGGCCCGTATAAGATTATTCGAAGATGTGGGCAAGTTGCTTATGAATTAGAGCTACCCCAGGAACTCTCATCTGTGCATCCAGTATTTCATGTATCGATGCTTCGAAAGTGCATCGAAGATCCGTCCCTTATTACTTCTACTGAAGATGTGCAAGTAACAGAAGATCTTACCAATGAGGAGATGCCTGTTGCTATATTATATCGTCAAGTTAAGAAGATGAGAAATTAAGAAGTAGCATCGGTGAAAGTACTTTGGAGAAATCAACAAAGGGAAGAGATTACATGGGAAGCGGAGGAAGCAATGAAATCCAAATACCCTTATTTGTTCAAAGGTGAAAAAGAAGTGCAAGGAGTGAAAATGGGACACTAACAAGTAAGTTTTTACATATGCATAATATCTATATGATGACGTGAATATCAATTATGAATTCGAACTTGTTTCGGCTAAATAACTACATTCACATTCGAGGACGAATGTCCTTAAGTGGGGAAGGATGTAACACCCCGTACTTAATTACGTGCATTAGACATGGTTATATGTGTTGGAGTATATGTATTGATCATAAGTTAGGTATATATGAGTTTAAGTATGAGTATTGATTATTTTGAGATGGTTTCAAGTGTATAGTTTGATTATATGTGTATAGGAATCGACTTTATTTATACCGGAATTTGCTCGTCGAAGTTTCTATGCGAAGTTTATCGAGTTAGATTTCCAACGATATAAAGATTTCTGAAAACAGATGAGTATCGGATATAAGCGAACATGTTCGAAACTTGAAAACGGTGGACGCAATGAACAGTAAATGTGCAGAAATTTTCTGCACACAAAAGTACTGCAGCCAAACAGATTTTTGGGTCGACTTTAAACGATCATAACTCCTTGTACAAAATGAACTGTGTGAGATGCTATATATCGATGAGAAGCCGCGAGAGTCTTCTTTCTAATTCAATTGGTTTCACCCAAATCCATTATCGGAGCAAAGAGTTATGGTCGATTTACTTTAGCCTATCAAAACAGTCCACCATGGACAGATTCGGATTTACTTAAATTTTAAGGGCAATATGGTCATTTTTCATCACCTCATGGACGAAAATTGGTCATTATATACATATACTTAGCCTCATATCCATCATTTATCATCCAAATTATTGAAGAATAAGAAACCCTAGCCTAGTTTCAACTCCAATTATCTTGTGATTCAACCGTAGAAAATCCAAATTGATTCCGTAGTTGTGTTCACCGTCTTGAGGGCTTCGAGAAGCACTCCTTATTTGTGACAACAGGACTTCGAAATCTAAAGGGCCATTTTATGGTAAGGATGTAAATTATGTTGGTGTTATTTATATGGATATGTATATATATGCATGTGAGCATAAGAAGTATATTATTTGATTGTTGTTGAAAGATGATTGGAAATGATGTTGGATTATTCTTGTGCATGGTTGGATTATGTTGAATTGTGAAGGGATTTGGTGTGATGATGTGGTATTGAAATGATGATTATATATATATATATATATATACACATAAACCTATTGTTCAAGTTGGTTTTTGGAATGCTTTGCAAATATTGGTTGTATGGGATTATGGAAGAGAATTGTGGTGTTGGGTTGCTAATACTAGATGCCAAACATTTCATTGTAGATAAGTGATTTGTAAAGGTGGGAAGTTGTGTTGAATTGGTATCCGAATCTACAACGAGGTATGTAAAGCATACTCTAACGATGTTCTTTGGCATGAAAACACCAATGTTCCATCAAGTAAGATTCCGAGGTTGTCCAAAAACATGTATTGTTCTACGTTACCAACGAAGTTGTTTCCATTCTATAAAGTGTCAAAATGTTTCAATTGATATACCAAAAGGCTCCTATTTCGTTGTTGTGATATTGATGATTCTGAAACACATTGTTGATGTACCAATGAGTCTTTATTACATCGTTATTGTATAGAAGGTCTATTACTTGGTTCCTATTGATGTATCATTGTTCCAAAGGTACTATATTGGCATGAACACTAATGTAATAATCTCAAAAGCTTTTGAACTAAGTTATTGGAAAGATCTCTTATGTGTGTTATTTGATATACGTGTGGGTGGTAGCTCAGGGGCTTAAGCCTAGCATGGGCCGATCCCGATACTTGATATGTACTGGGGGAAGCCTAATGGTCACAGTACGGTACAGTATTGATTATTGTTAGGTGGTTGGAGGTTCGGGAGGAGGAGGTAATGGCGAATGATAATTGTAAAGAATGAAATGAACGAATGTATACCGTTCCACAAATGTGTTTGAATTCAAGAACCCAATTCAGATTAATGATAATGTACATGATCCTAAAAGTGTTTATGAAGTGTGGTTCACTTCTATTATGATTTATTCACTTGTGTCTGATTTTCTTTATCCCCCATATCACATATGATTATTTACAACTTTACATACTCAGTACATATTTCGTATTGACGTCCCTCACGGGGGGGGGGGGGGGACCTACATTTCATGCAGTAGGCACAGGTGCTTCAGCTCATACACAGCATAGATAGGAGTCAGGTCATACTGCTATTGTTGGTGAGTTCCAGTTTGCTTCGGAGCTTTCCGAGTCGGTTCCTTATGTTTTGTTATTGTACAGGAGTCATGTGTGGGCGGGGGTTTGTCCCGACCCTAGTTATGTCATGAATATCCTAGAGGCTTTGTAGACATAAGGAAGGGTAAATTCATGGAAGTTTATATAGTGATGTTATATTTGTATATGTGGTGGCCCCGACGGCCAAGTATTATATATATATATTTGTGCGTGTTGTGCTGATACAGGTAATTAGACCCTTCTATATGCAACGAAGTGCTGTCCAAATTTTTGGTGATATGTAAGTGAAAGTACGGGTATTTGAACGGGTTCTCCCGGGCCTTCTCGGCTTCGGGTGCCAGTCCGGCCCGATGGGATTTTGGGGCGTGACACAAGTAGTTCCCAAAATGCGTCATCACATCCATTGCATGCTTAGCCTTAGCATTCTCAAAGATTGATCTGAAGGTCTTTCTTTGGTTGTAACTTGCCTTTTGGATAGGGTTAGAAAGAAAGGATGGCATGGGGCCTAAACGACACTTGAAGTGAGGTGGGACTTACAACTTTTGGAATCGACTCAAACAATGAGGATTAACTCATGCCCCAGTTTCTTTTGACTGGGGAATTCTAAATTATTTATTTAGTTGGACCGAGCCCAGAGTAGGGCAGCCTACGTATCTCACCCCCGAGAGAGGAGAATCAGGTCACACATAGTTCTGGTAACTTGTTCTTTCTTTTTTCTTTTATTGGATCTTTTCTCTTTGGGATTCTTTTTCTGACTCCATTTTCTTGACACTCTTCTTTTCTTTCTTTTTGGACACATTTTGTCTCTTTTTTGAAACTTTTGTGACCCTTTTTTTCGACATTTTTTCTTGGACGTTTCAGACTTTATAAAAAAAATAGAACTAAGGCTCAAATGGGGTAAACAAAGGATGACACAATGTTTGGATAGCAGAATGAAATGCCTTCGTCATATCAATCCTTGAAAATGTAAGTACACATCATGCAATATGAAAGTCAGAGATGAAGATCATGTGTGACACTTTAACAACACAAACTTTTACTGAGCATGTGTGCCACTTCTTTCTTCCACACTTGTCAAACTTACGAATCCACCGATTTTGTACATACTTCACATTGAATGACTCATGATTTTGTGGAGATGATTTTCTTCCCGTTTCTCGGGATCACACATTCGCTATTTGACCTAATTGAGCTATGTTTTTCAATTGATGATCAAGTTATTCTTGTGATTCTCAAAATAATTGTCTTAATTTTGAAAGAAGGCTTCAACATGGTCACCAAATGTGTCAACACTCTATTAATTTTCTCAGATGTTTTTTCTAACTTTAGCCCTCTGATTCAAAGTTCATGTTTAAATTGGATTTTAAGATCTGGCTGAAACTTCCACTAGCATGTCAAATCACTAGAATCAACATAAAATATGATGTGTAAAGAAAATAAACACATATTTAAAACACAAAGGAAAGGGACACTTCATTTAATTGAAATAAAAGATAGAAAGGTTTGAACATAAACAACACAGGGACAAAACAAGATAGATCCCTAACTACAACCTTGAAATAATTCAAAAAATAGAAAAGAAAACAAAATAAACTACCAGACCTCTTCATAGTAGGGAGAGGGGTGACTTCTCAATTGCTCCGTCTAACAACTTAGCCACTGGTTTGCATATCACCATGACTAGAGCTTCCACCATGATCAACGTTCTGCACCATAATTGATTTATCTTGAATCATCTTTTCAATTCCTCTTTTCAAAGCACGATAATCTTTAATACTGTGACCCTGAACATCAGAATGATATGCACATCATACATTAGGATCAAAACTTCTTGAATGTGGGTCAGGAGTATACCCAAGGAGAGGAGTGATCATGCCTTGTTATGCCAATCTCTGAAATAAACTGGCATACGATTCTCCAATTGGTGTAAAACTATCCCTCAATTTCTGCCTCATTTCATTGTTTAACTTGGATCGAACATCGGTCCTATAAGGGCTTTGGTATGTTTGTGGAATTAGAGGATGACTTTGAGGAGTTGGTGCGCGCCATTATGGGTAAGAGGGAGTTGAACATATGGTTGTGTGCAATATACTAGATATGGAAGGGAGGAAACAGAGTATAATGGATTTTGGAAGTGATTATGGAGAGCTTGGGTATGGACTTGGGCTTGAGAATGACGGCAACGACGATGTCGTCTTCTTGGATGTGCCCGTTCTCCAACTACAATAGCAGTGTCATCTTTCTCATTCTTCTTCCCTCCAGGTTCCCTCAATTGATTGTAATATTGTCCCAACTGTTTCACAGATTCCTCATGTCCATCTTGCTCCTCAAATTTCGACATCTCAAAGATTGGAGGAAGGTTAGCACTTGGAGGCATGCCCCAGTCTTTGTATGAAACATCTTCTTTACCCGCACGTCCTAAAGAATTTTTCATAGCATTTTCGGCACTCTTCATTTTTCCAACCATTTTCTCCGACTCTTCTGGCGTACTGGACTTCTTGTTAAGAAATTTTGGTGTTCCAGTTAACTTAAAAGCAGGATCAGGAGTATAACAATGATCACCAAGAGTATTGAATATAGGTTCACTAGCAGCATGGGGACGCACAACCGTTAGGCGAGCCAGTGTGGAAGTCCCAATAGAGGATTGAGCAACAAGATCACAGATGACATGTGGTGTTGTGAATGTAGCAGGCTTATGCTGAGGAGCTAGAGGAAAAAAGGTGGAAGTATTGAGATGCTTTTGGCTCGAAATGAATTCTGAGTCATGTTGCGGTGCATCAACAACAGTAGAAAACTGATTTTGAGATTTTGGTGGAAAACTCGAGGTGTTTGTAGGATCAATAAAGGGAAATGGAGGAGGAGCCAGCCTAGTAATAGGGGATTTGTTCAAACTCCCTTCGACGGAAAATTATAGAGAAAATGCACTTTTTCCATCCTAAACTATAAACGAAATTGTTGAGACACTCCAACTTAAAGGGGGTCCTATTATCCCTGGACTAATTACAATCGTATTTTTGGTAACCTTAGTGCCTACGTGGCACACTGCGTGAATCAACACACTGAAAGTCCACGTATGCGCCACGTAGGTGCCACGTAGACACTAAGGTTGTCAAAAATACAGTTTTAATTAGTTTAGGGGGTAATAGGAGCCTCTTTAAGTTCGGATTAGGAGCCTCTTTAAGTTCGGATGTGTCTCAGCAATTTCGTTTATAGTTCAAGGTGGAAACAGTCCATTTACTCCAAATTATACTGTAAATACATAATTAAAATGATTTTTATGTATATATATATTATAGATGTTGAACCCAGCATAAATGTGGTCATCATGTTAAGAGTTGTGGCAAGTGCAAACTACAAGCTCTTAATGCAAAGCAAACAATGTTATTGTCCACACACAATTAGATATTTAAAACTTTGATTTGATTGAACCTCTACAAATAATCAATCATGAGAAAGATGTGGTTGCACTGTTTTAACTCCATACGTTGTCTAACAATTAGGACTTGTCACTCAAGTAAAAGCCAAAGAAGAATAAATCCTCAAAAAACACGTTTTATTTTACCGTTGTCGATACGTGAATTCAGAATTTGAAATTTATGAGTTAACGGTTCTATTCCTTTTGAATTAAAGTGAACGGTGAAAAACACACTTAAAATATCTTAATTTTTTTTTTTTTGCATAATACATACATATGACCCTAATTTAATAACGTTAATTTAAAGTATAGTTTCATCTTTGAGCTGAAAATAATGAAAAAAATAATAGTGAAAAGTCATTTAAATATATAAAAAGGAATTAGTAAGGGCATAATAGTCATTTTACCCTTCTTTTTACTGTTGGAACGCTCAAATTTTTAGCCCGACGCACCCAGTTTTGCGTGTACAACACGCGTTTTGCCACATAGGATTCGAGGTCACATTTGTGCAGTTTTGAATAGCTAAAGGTCGTATTTGTGTACTATCAAAGTTTAAGGTCAAAGTTATAATTTGGTGTCAAGTTTAGGGTCATATGCCTTTTATTTTTATACCTGAACTATTAGGTGTATGTGCGAGTTTCGAACCTAAACTATCATCAATTATTTATTAACACAAACCTAACCTATTCATTGTTGGATTTTATTTCATTTATTTGGCAGACAAAACGTGAAGTTGAACAGTGCAACATCCACATACACACATATAAGAACATGAATGTATGAAGAAATCATTGAGAAGTAATTCAAAGAAAAAGAAGAAGAAGTATATTAGCATTATTATCCAAAATGACAACATCTTTCCCCATGAATGGTGGTGATGGTCCTTATAGCTTCTCCAAAAACTCCCAATTGGCGGTACATATTAATTACTTCTTGCATTACTATATACTCCGAACCTGCGCATAGCGAGAGCTTAAGTGCACCGGGCTACTCTTTATTTGAGTTTCATACTTGAACTATCAGGTGAACTATCATCAACTGTTTATCAAAATTAAACAAGCATCAACTGTCAATTGTTCACTTTTCCTAGTTAAATGATGGCGAGATTTTATGTAGGAAGAGTACGTAAAGAATTGATAGTGTTGATGTGTGTTTTGATATATATAGCTGGTGATAGTTCAGATAAGAAACTAAACAAAATTGAGATTAAAGACCACACATATGAGATTATACTAGATATGTACGTAATTGATGTTACATACTAAAGTAGTTGAACTTCAATTTATTCCCTATAACAACAAAATCTATCCATCAATGTTATAATTGCATGCAGAGAGAAGTGTTAGATGGTGCAAAGGGAATGGTGAGAGATTCAATTATTCAAAACCTTGACATCAAAATCATGTTATCACCATCTTCAAACACATTACGTATTGCAGATTTTGGATGTTCAGTTGGACCAAACACTTTCATTGCAATGCAACATGTTGTACAATCTCTAAAAGACAAGTACTTATACCAAGTCAAAAATTCAACTAATAATATTCCTGAATTCCAAATATTTTTCAATGATCATGTCACCAATGATTTCAACACCCTCTTTCGATCACTTCCCATCGATCGATCCTACTATGCATTCGGAGTTCCAGGATCTTTCCATGGTAGATTATTTCCATCGCGATCGATACACTTTGCACATTCTTCTTGTGCTATACATTGGTTATCTAAGTGTCCAGAAGAGTTGTTAGATGAAAAATCCCCAGCATGGAATAAAGGTTTGATTCATTATATGGGTACATCAAATGTTGAAGTGTTGAATGCTTATGTTTCTCAATTTGAAAAAGACATGGAAATGTTCTTGAATGCAAGAGCTGAGGAGATTGTTGAAGGTGGAATGATGGTACTTGTTACACCATTTGAAAGTTACACACGTCTCTTCAAATTTTTTGGTTCTAGTCTTATGGATTTGGTGAATGAGGTAAGTAAATGTGTTCATCAGCACAAAATTATTACACTAAATGAAATTGATGTCTATTTCTTTTTTGACACAGGGAAAGTTAGATGAATCTCTATTTGACTCGTTTAATTTGCCAATGTATTTTCCTTCTCCCGAAGACATGACTAAAGTGGTGGAGAAAAATGGTTGTTTTAGTATTGAGAGAATGGAGTTGACATATCCCAAATCAAAGCTTGTGGATGAGGCTGATGCAAAGACTTTAATGATAAATCTAAGGGCTGTTTTAGAAGGACTAATAATAAATCACTTTGGAAGTGAAATAGCAAAGGAAGTTTGTGCAAGGACTATTCTCAAAAGTGAAGAGATTTCGACATGGATGAAAGCGAATTACGAGAAATCATGTCAATTGTTTGTCGCTTTGAAGCGTAAATGAATTTCTAGGGAGGAATCTATGGCAGAAGTTTAGTAACTAGTCGAGCATTGTCTAACTAATTTTCCTTTAAAATATTGTCATTATTATCTGCATTTCCTTTGCTTCGCTTGCTATATTATTTGTTGTTTCTACTGTTCTCGTGACTCTTCTTTATAACTATTTATTGTTGCTACTGAACTTTTTTTCATTATTTTCAACCTAACTTCTTTAATGATGTATTTTCTCTTTTCTTTCATACTTTGTGATATACTATTTATTTTGCTTGAACCAAGAATCTATTAAAAACACTTCTCTGACTCCATGGGGTACTAATGATGATAATGTACTAAAATAGTCAACACACATTCATATTTGAAGATTTTCGAAAAATTGCTCGAGCTTTAGTAAAGGTTAGTACACAATCATATTTGAAATGATTTATTTCTGAAGGATCTCTGATTAAAGGGGAGATTCCTGATTTTGTACAAACGACTTTGCCAAAGAAAATAACTGAGTATCCGAAACTCAGAGAGAAAAAAAAATGAGACTTTGATACCAAGTTGAATAAAGAGAGATGCAAAACATTACAGATAAAGGGATCGTGATTTCTTTCACGAATTAGAACAGTAGAGCATACATTGAATTTATACAAAGAAAGGGGTCATAATTGTCTTTTAATTACTAGCCTTTCTAATTACTAGCCTAGTAACCTGATAGATCCCTAATTTATTCTAAAGGATCTCTGATTAAAGGGGAGATCCCTGATTTTGTACAAACGATTTTGCTGGAAAAAAAACTGAATATTCAGAACTTAGAAAGAGAAAAAAATGAGACTCTGATATCAAGTTAAATAAAGAGAGATTCAGAACATTAAAGATAAAGGGATCATGATTTCTTTCACTAATTAGAACAGTAGAGTGTACATTACTTTATACAAAAAAAAAAAAAAGTAGTTCTAATTGTCTTCTAATTACTAGCCTAGTAACAAAGGATATCTCTGATTTATGATTAAAGGATCTCTAATTAATGAGGAGATCACTGATTTTTGCGAGGCTAAATAAGCTACGGACTAAATAAGATACATATTTTTTGAACCTAAATAAGCTACGGTTAATAACTTCCATCTCATACGATTCCGTCTCGAACTTTCATCGTTGGGCTTGACATGAAACCACTATCTAAGCATATATTTTCAGCCTGAACTTGTGTGCTTATCCTCCATGTGTACAGGAAAGTACTGGAGGACTCAGAGTTTGAGAAAAAAAATTAGATTTGTTGTAAGGCGAGCAACTCTGATACCATGAAAGATTTAGAAGATGATTGAATTTCAATGTGTATTATTCACATATTATTTCACTATTTATACAAGAAGGTAAGAGATATTCTACCAAAAATAGAAGATACTAATTGTAGTAAAATCCTATCAACTTAATTACAAGAATATTACAAGAGATCAAATCATATCAATCACTTGAGAATAGGATGCCTTCCTTATATCTCATACGATTGAGAAAAGCAAGCTAATAAAATGACTTTCTCGTTATATATTTCACAAATAAAATAAAACATAAATTCATGAATAATTTACTATAAATATTAACCGTCAACTAAATATTACATTAGTTATATCAAGATTATTTTTTTCTTATACATCCCACCAAGCATGGTGCATTAAGTAGTTATGCATAGATCATTTTTTTTCTACCAATCAAACCGTTTAAATTGGATTTGTTATGTTTTAAAAAGATACTTTTGCGTTTGGTTTTACTTCATTAATAAAAATAATGTTTACATTGTCTTAAAATTAATTTAAAGAAAAGATAATTAATGCTAAGGGTAAAATAGAAAAAAAGAAATTATTTTTTTGATATGTCAAAAATGACAAGTGAAAGTAGAAACACAATTAGGAAATTAGTGACAAGTAAAAGTGAACAGAGGATGTATTAAATATTCATTCTCGTTTTACAAGTTAACTGTAAATATATATATATATATATATATATTATCATCTCAACATATTATCATCCATTTTGATAATATTATTCTTGAGGAATAAATTTAAAACATAAATGGTTCCAAACCAATTATTTTTCCTCAAATCCAACAATAATTATATTATTAGTATCAAAAGACAGATAACATAAAGAATTACTAACCTTGAAATTATCTTTAAATTTATAATCTCACCCTGTTTAGCAGAGTCTCGTGTTGATAACGTGTTATGAAATAACTAAGAATAAAGAAGAAGAGTAGAGAGAGAATAGATCAACTAGATTTTGATAGATCGTATCTATATAGACATTCAATAGAATGTAAATACATTTATAACATATGTATTAAATTTAAACAAATAAATCCAAGACTTTTTATTAATTTTTTGTTATAGGCTAATTTCCTGCTTTTATAAAGCAAAAAATTTAATAGCTTGTTTGGTTGAAGTGATAAGGAAAAATACTTAAATAGTATAAAATCTCTCATAAATATAGAAATTACAAATTTAACTCATGAAACCATGATTTGTCCAACTTACTCAAATTTATTAATTTATGTCATTTAAAAATGAATTAGGCTGATAAGTAGTACAAATTAACCCATAAAAAAATTGTCATAATATTTTTTTGGAGATTATAAATTATATATAGCTATAATAAAAAAAAAATATTAATTCGTCACAGAATTATAAAAGGACAAATAAAAAAAAACTATACCTTAATAAGAATTTATTTCCGTCCAACACATGCATGCCATTTAGTCAAAATAAAGCAATTTAATTTCTTTGGCCCAACATTATTTTAGTGAAATTGCCAATATTTCTCTGGTTGTTTGATTATGAAATGTCTCATTATAATCACTTTTAGTAGTTTGATAAATATGATTAACTGACTATATTTATGTAATATTAAAATTGGTTCCCAGCTAATCAAGCACAAACCTCCATTCACCCATGTGCATTCATTTTGGGATATTTTCAAAAATATACCATTTGAAAAAAATAATTATGTTATTAGCTCGTCGCATGGATTTACCTAGTGCGGTTTACATCTCCTGTGTGGTTTACGAGCGATTGCACAACGAGGGGTTTACCAAGTGCGCACAAAGTGCTCACCCAAAGGGCAGAGGCTGTGACAGAGGTTGTAGCGGCTGCGGGTTATTCTGGAATTTCCAAAAAAAAAAAAACATTATTCAACTTTATATAATATTATAAATTTACATTGAATTTACGTACTTAAAACTTTTAAACATTTGGTACTTTTTGAATTTTTCTTATTTTAAAGCTTTTATATCTCTATATAAGAACATGCATGTGTGAAGAAAATTAAATATTGAGCAATAAGGTGAAGAAAAAGCATATATATATATTAGCATTATTATTCAAAATGACAACATCTTTCCCTATGAATGCTGGTGATGGTCCTTATAGCTACTTCAAAAACTCCCATTTGCAGGTATTAATTAATATATATTATTTAGTAGATATTTTTTGATTGACCTTAGCTAGGTTAAACTCTGATCTATTTTATAATTGCATGCAGAGAGAAGTGTTAGATAATTCAAAGGAAATGGTGAGAGATGCAATTACTCGAAAGCTTGACATCAAAAAAATCATGTTATCTTCTTCAAACACATTATGTATTGCAGATTTGGGATGTTCAGTTGGACCAAACACTTTCATTGCAATGCAACATGTTGTACAAGCTCTAAAAGACAAGTACCATAATAACAACATTCTTGAATACCAAGTAATTTTCAATGATCATGTCACCAATGATTTCAACGCCCTCTTTCAATCACTACCCATCGATCGATCCTACTATGCATTCGGAGCTCCGGGATCTTTCCATGGTAGATTATTCCCATCGCGATCGATACATTTTGCACATTGTTCTAGTGCCATACATTGGTTATCTAAGTGTCCAGAAGAGTTGTTAGATGAGAAATCTCCAGCATGGAATAAGGGATTGATACACTACGTAGGTACATCAAATGTTGAAGTGTTGAATGCATATGTTGCTCAATTTGAAAAAGACATGGAAATGTTCTTAGATGCAAGAGCTGAGGAGATTGTTGAAGGTGGAATGTTGGTGATAATTTCACCACAATCAAGTGAATGTCTTGTGAAATTTTTTGGTTCTAGTCTTATGCATTTGGTGAGTGAGGTAAGTAATGAAATTATTCAGTACTCCTTCCGTTTCAATTTGTTTGTTTTACGTTATCTTTTAATCTGTTTCAAAAGAATATGCACCTTTTCCGAGTAAAGCATTTAGTATCCACCTGAACTATGATCAAATTTGCTACGACACGCTTCAACTTCACGGGTGTCCTATAACCCCTCAACAGAATTTTAGCTTATTTTTGTCGTCCTTTTTAGCTGCATGACACCTTTTGTCAACCTTTTTAGTTGACGTTGCATCTTTGATGTGGGTCCTATTTTATGTAATAAAAGTGTCATGTCAGCACAAAAGAGTGAGAGAAATACGTTAAAATTAAGTTCAGGAAGGTGACAGGACCCCTGTGAAGCTGAAGTGTGTCGTAGCAACTTTGACCATAATTCGATAGGGGTACTAATAAATGCTCGTCTCCCTTTTTCCTTTTTGGAAACTTTTAATTATAACTTTCCACATTATATGTTTAAGAGCATCATATTAAAGAACGTTTTGGTACATTCCATGCATGTATCTTTCATTTAAGCTTCAAGATTAAAAATTTCATGTCACATCAAAACCGTACCAGACAAACAAATGAAAACAGAATGTAAATATGTAGTTAGTTATAGCCCATTTATACATTTGTAATAATTGATATTTCTTTCTTTTTTCCACAGGGAGAGTTAGATGAATCTCTAGTCGACTCATTCAATGTGCCAACGTATTTTCCCTCTCTTAAAGACATGACTAAAGCGGTGGAGAAAAATAATTGTTTTAGCATCGAGAGAATAGAGTTAACGTATCCCAAATCAAAGCTTGTGGAAGAGGCTGATGCAAAGACTTTAATGATAAATCTAAGAGCTGTTTTAGAAGTACTTTTCGTCAATCATTTTGGAAGTGAAATTGCAGAAGAAGCTTTTACAAGGACGATTCTCAAAAGTGATGAAATTTCAACATGGATGAAAACGAATTATCAAAAAGCATGTCAGTTATTTGTCGCTTTGAAGCGTAAATAAGTTTCTGTGGAGAAATCTATATAGTATATAATTTTAGGTCTATTGAGTGATGTGACACGTTTCATAGACAAAAAATTTTATTTGTGTGTTTTCTAATATTTTTGACCTTTTCATCGTACCTTTCACTTAATGTGTTCTACAAAGAAAATTGAAAAGTTTATTTATTAATGTTTTTAGATATCCTTAGCAGTTTAGTTTTATAAACCCATTTAACTCCAATTGTCAATATATGATATAATTCAGGTCTATGGAGAGATAATTATGGCACGTTTCACCAACATGGGTTGTGGTGCAGTGAATGGGGTTGCTCTACCCTTAACCAGAGGTCGAGGGTTCGACCCTGGGTATGGAGAAAACTCTGTTGGGAGTGCTGCCACCTTAATGGGCCCTTCAACGCGAAATCCGAATTAGTCGGGGCTCCAATACGGGCACCAGACATCGGATGGGAAACCAAAAAAAATTATGTCACGTTTCATATGTCTTGAATATCAAAATATAGATAAATGAAAATATTTCAATAACGAAATTCTAGAACATAAAATAATATTATCAAATTGGACAAATTTTATTGCGCATTTCTATTTTTAATAACATAAATAAGTAAATATGAACGGACAGAATAACATAATTAATTGGACCAATGCTTGCCCATATTTCTATAAAATCAACATTGATTGGGACGATTAAACACATACATATATATAGAAGCTATATTATTGAGGTACCTTTTGCATAGTGTGCATCGGTCGGTTCGGTTGGGTTTTATGTGTTATTGGTTCGATTTATCAGTTTTCGGTTTTTAAATATGTAAAACTAATAACTAACCAATAAGATATTTTCTTATTGGTTTCGGTTTATCGGTTTATGGTCCTTAACGATTCGGTTTTCGGTTTAACCAATAAAAAAATACTTATAAAATAGAAGTAGTAACAACTAACATAATAAAATGAAATCTTAGATACCGCCAAAATCCTACGCAATGCATTTTAGTTTACAAGAATCTTCAAACTTGAACTGTTAGAAAAAAAATTAAATCCTAATTGTTGGAAGATATAAATGCTGCAAGCTTTTCAATACGATAATAGCCGAGCGTTATATTGTGTCTTTGTTGCCCTGAATAGGTTTATACTTTGTGAATCACTGAATTGTGAATAAGTAGTGCATATAATATATATATACATACACATCTCTCTCTATAGAGAGAGATAGATAGATAGAGATATCTATATATAGAGAGAGATTTATATATATAACATAAATAGAGATAAAACAATAACTTAGTGTATCCTTATTGGGTTATCGGTTTAACCGATAACCCAATAAGCTAAAACTGAAACCGAACCATCTACCCAATAATTTTTTTTATAAAACCAATAAAAAATCGTTAATCCAATAACCCAATACCAATAACCCAATAACATTTTTATCGGTTCGGTTTATCGATCGGTTCGATTTTTGCACACCCCTACTTTTTCCACTATATTATTTCTATAAAAAGGAAATTTGTGGGGACACAAACGGAACTTATTAAACTAAAAATAATCGTCAGAAATATAATAATAATATGTGTATGATCGTATATAATCTAATATATACCAATTAGAAAATAAAAGCTATTTGTGTGACTGATCAATCTTCTAACTGCAGAACAGTACACAACAATTAAGGTTGAAATTTTGTTAAAATATATACTCTTCAATATTAACCTAATTCAAGTAATACCAATTAAGTACAATCGAATTTTTTTTTTGAAAAATTATGTTCAAGATATTTTATGCACTTTAGGATTTATTGCACAAAATTATACAATTAAGTATATTATATTTTTAGCCAAACATCTAATGCATATCTATAAATACCTTTTTTCCCTTTAATTTATATAAAATTAAAAGTATGAGTGATGGACCCCAATTGGTCGATAGTATGTCCAAAGATGATTCTAACCAAACAATAATTGGAATTGTGTGGGCAATTTGTAGACATCCACTTGCCACAAGTACTGTAACATGTATTACTGAATATGGAATCTGATAAGTGAGATCTTTAATAAGTATTAAATTTTTTATTTTAAAGAAATAATTAATCGAAATAATGAGTTGTTGTTGATATCGACACATCCGATATCATCAAATGCTCAAGAGCTTCTCTATTCAATTCTTTTCCTTCTTATTGCTGGATATCTCATTCGTATAGATCTTTTCTTTATTTCTCGAGCCTGAATGTATTAGTAATATAAAAATCAGTTATGCTAGAATATTCATAAATTTGGATAATTTATAAGGGTGAAGAAGAAGAAGCATATATGGCAACATCTTTCCCGATGAGTGATGATGATAGTGTTTATAGCTACTCAAAAAACTCCCAAATTCAGGTATTAATTTAATTTAATTTAATTTCTTGAATCTTTATATAATCTTTGATTTGGAAAATCTCTCCAAGTTCATAGCCAACAACTTCAAAGTACTCCCTCACTCCTTTTAATTTTACTTAATTTCTGTTGACTTGTCACATTCTGTATGAAAAAAAATAATTAGAGGTGTATTTTACTATACTAACATTAATATTGATGTTTTGGAATTCTGATAAAGTTTGGGATTAACTTTATTTCATGTTTGGTATGTATGAACTAATATTTAGACTATTATTATATACCAGTTGTAGTAAAATGCTGGGATTACTATCTCATATGAAGGGAAATAAAATAGTCTCGTGGGATACGATCCCAACACATGTGATATCCCTATCTATCCGCTCCAATGTATCAAACAACGGGTTATAGATAGTCAGCTAATTGAACCAACAAGACAAAAAATTCAGATAGTCAGCTAATTGAACCAATAAGATAGAAAGTTCAGATAGTCAGCTAATTGAGCTATAATCGAAATAATGAGTCATTGTTGATATCGACATATCGACATTTAAGAGGGTGTTATAAATGTATTTACATGATAGTGAATGTCTATATAGATAAGATCTATCAAGATCTATTTGATATCTATCAGAATTTGAAGTATCTGTCTTTTAGTCAGAAATTAGGGGTAAATAAGAATTACTATCTATTCTTTCTCTAATGTTCTTCTTTATTCTTAGTTATTTCATAACAACATATTTATTATTTTATTCCTTTTGTTGTTCGTGTGGCAATGGTGTACGACGATCATTTACATATATATATTTTACTTATTATTCACTTAATTACCGATAGCTTTCTATATTAAAGATATTTGATAACTCTATCCATTAAGGTTTAGTTAATATATTTCTATTAGAAACATATATTGGCGGTATATATATTAATTTCTTGCACTACTACAATGAGTGAAGTTAAATTACTTTAATAATAACGCCATTAAGCATTAAGAAATTCGGCAAAAGTTAGTAGTTTTGGTCCAAACTACAATGAATAAGTAAACACACTGTCATATGTGACATACTACACGTAAGATACCACATAGGACAAGAATTGAGCATGTAGGATGCCACATAAACATATGTATCTACTTGTTCAACTTTATAAAAGTTTAAGTGCCTACTTGTGCACACATAAAGTTAAAGGTAAGAGATGTGATCTGATGCTAAGTTAAAGGGCATGTTTATGTATTGTGCCAAACTATTATGATTGCTATTATCATGGCATAATACATAAACAGGACCTTAAACTTGACATCAAATTATAACTATGACCTTTAACTTTATCAGTGCACAAGTAGACCATTTAACTACATAAAAGCTGAACAAAAAAACACTTCAATTCTGTAACTTACATGTGTGAAATTCAATCGCACCTACGTGGATTAATAATCCACTCAGATGCTGTCACCTAATAAAAAAGACACATTATAAGTATGAACTTTAACTTTGTCAGTGCACAAATAGGCCCTTTAAATACACAAAAGCTGAACAAAAAAACACTCCAATTCTAACTCTGACTCGCGTAGTTTTGAGTGTATACACGCATTTTGCAAGGCAGGATTAGAGTATTTTTTTGTTCAGTTTTTGTATAGTTAAAGTGCCCACTTGTGCATTGATAAAGTTAAAGGTCATAGTTATAATTTTATATCAAGTTAAAGGTCCTGATTATGTATTATGCATATTATATATTGCATGAAGAAAGAAGTGTTAGATAAGTAAGTCTTACGCTCAGTCTAACTCATTTGGACCCCTTAGAGGCTTTAACCATGGAACACGCAGATATCAAAAACGCATAATTTCTCCGTTAAATATGACTTCTTTGGTTGGTGAACGCATTAGATATTTACCTAAATCAATAAGTCCTTGAGCGGATCTCACGTTAGCCTCAAGGAGTTGGTTTCTAACTATAAAAGTAAATGCTTGAACTTGGAAAATTCTCTGGTCCAGTAGATTCGTAAAATTCACTAGGATAAGGGGTATTATTGAACCAGGCAAAACAACAAGCAACGAGACCAAAGATTGTTAAAGCCCCTATAGTGTAAGATAAATAAGCCTCTCCAGATCATACTAATGCACATCGAGCCCATGTGAAGGGTTTGGTTAAGATATGTCAGATTCCACCAAGTATACAAATGGAACCTAACCATGTATACATATCCTTCGATTATATCTTCTAGAACCCCCCCCCCCCCCCCCTCCCTCCCTCCAAAAGGAGATTTTAGTAAATAATCAAATACGATGGTCGGGCTAAGGGTCAAGTTAGTAATTTTTCTTACATCTCTCCCTTCCGAAGCCCAGATATCATATACGCCGCCAAAACAAAAGGCCTTGAATACTAGAATAAAAGCATCTATACCTAACAAGATTAAATGAATACCTAAAATTGTGGTAATTTTATTTTGATCTTTTTAGACATAACCAAAGAAGAAAAAAGATTCTTCAAGTGCCTCAGGTCCCTAAACTGCATGATAAATTCCGCCAAAATCCAATACCGGAAAAGAAATTAAATAAAATGCTCCAGATACAAAGTATGAAAAAAGTGTTATAACATCTTTCTCCCATCCCCCAGCCTAGAGTAGCTAGCCCTCCACCCCCCACCCCTCCTCCACCCTAGAGTAGCTAGGTGGGGAAGTAAAATTTATAGCTTACTGCAAATATTAATCATATGTAGACACCTAATTTCGTCCCTCCCCGATATTGTTTTTACCTATTGTTTACCCTATCCTACCGTGTACCCTCACTCGTGTGATAATCCCTCCACAAAATGACAAAAATAACAACCCCTATCTATTTTTGTTTTATCCTAATATGCTAACAACCCACCCAATAAAAAAACAACACCTAATTCTTATCCCATCCAACCAAAAAGAAACACCTTAGACCCTACCCCCTAACCCACGTAACCCCACCTACCTCACCACTACCCCACCCTCACCTCAATATATACACACATCTCTCACAAAAAAAAGGATCAAAAAACCAAAAAAAAAAGGCCGAACTCCCTCTCTCTCTTTCTTCTCTCTCTACCCCTCTTCTCTCCTCTCCATCGGCATCCATGGCCAACGCCGGCCAGCTCAGCACCGGCTAGCCTTCTCTTCCCCTCTCCCTCAACCGCCATGCCGTCAGCAGCCACCGACGACCTAAGCCACCACACCGCCGTCTCCATCACCGGCGAGAATCCGGCCTCCTCCATCATCCAGCGTCTTCACCATCCCACCATCGCCATAGCCACCTCCTCTCCTAGCCCCCGCTCCGACCAACACCACCACACCAACACCAGCAATCCCACTGGAATCAGCGCCAAAATCTGATCGGAAAACGCCAGGGGGTCGCTGGAACTGGTTCTTCGACCGATTAGCTGGAAAAACATCAAGACATCAAAAACGCCAGAATCTGACCTACTTCCGTCGATTTTTGGCCACTGTTAGCTCACCGGGGTTCAAGTTGTGCGGGTGTTCGTTTCCTTTTGGATTTTTGTAGATTCGGGTTCGTGGGTGATTCATTATCAAAATTGGGTTTTGGGTTCATCGTTTGTTGTTCCTGGTTCGGGATTTGATTTTCTATTCATCTCGACCAGTTTTGGGTTTCAAAGTCCTTGATATCAAAGTTGGGATTCGTCACTATTGAGGTTTTGTTCCAAGTTCTGAAGTTCGGACCTTCTTAAATGTTATTATCAACGAACTCGACTATCGAAAGGTCCAATTCTACTCTTTTCCTCTTCTATTTTATTGTTTACTATGCTTTGGTGTTTGGATTAAGCTTTGGGTGTTGTTTGATACTTGTTGGTGATGAATGCATGTTGTTTTGGTTGGTGATATGGTTGTTATTTTGATATTGACTCGTTGTTTAATGTCGTTGAAAAGTGATGGTGGGTCGTTGAAATAGAAATGGTGAATTTGGATTGATTAAAGACTTTTGGTTTAATTTGGTTTAAATATAAATATGGTTGAAATGGACTTGGGGGCGAGAATTAAAATTTGATATAATTGGTGATTTGGATTAGTTGATTTCATTGTGTGTTCAACTTGAAACGAGCGCTAATTGAACTTGGTAGTATCGTGATACGCAGATTGGTTTAGGCAAAGGTAGGTTGGGTAGGCAAGATGTAGGATTTGTGTTTGTTGAATGGTGAAATATTTTGTGGAATGGTTTTGATTTTACATTGGCATCTACTGTATTAATTTGGCCGGGGAATGCCCCGAAGTATCTGTATATATTTATTCACCGGGGAATGTCCCAAAGTACCTTGTACTTGGAAGATGTTCGTGGTGAAGGCCCGAGGCGTCGGTTGAAGCTGTAGAGCGTAGTCTAGAGTAGACTAGATTTATATTTCCGCATTATTTATTTTTGGACTGTATAATTGGACTGGACTTTTACATTTTTGGATTGTTTTGTTTTGTCTATTGTTTTGATTATTTTGCGTGCTTTTGTGTGGTTTATACATTTCGTAATGCCAAAAAAATCGATACACTCTACCAAGCGACCGTGGTTGAACCACGGGATCGAGGGGTGCCTAACACCTTCCCCTCGATCAACAGAATTCCTTAGCCAGAGTCTTTGTTCGCAAACCAGTTTAAAGAGTCAAATGATTTTGAAAAGGATTTTTCCAATGGTGACTTGGCACACCAGATTATGCCAAGTGGCGACTCTGAGTAAAAAATGTAAATAATCCTTTTCCGAAAACAAATTTTCATTTCTTGTCACTTAAATAATAAAACCCTTTCGAACTTAAAATATAAATCTTTTGGAGTACATAAAAAAAAGGGTGTGACAGCTCTGGCAACTCTGCTGGGGACTATTTCAGAATTCGATCTTATTTTTTTGAGTCGTATCGGCTTTGTTTGGCATTACGAGTGTATAAGCATTGTTTGTGATTATTGTTTGTGTTATTGTTTTCACTTTTGTGCGTTTTCGTGCTCTTTGTTTATAGTATTTATCCTATGTGTTACCGCTTTATATCTGTCATCATGAGTCCGCCCCCCGGCCTTCTTTCTGCAACAATTCCGTAGTACACGTGTTGTACACAACCTCTAGTTGAGTCACCCTTATTTTAGGGGGGAGCCGTCGGTGTTATGGAGTAGGTGGAAAGCAAAGCAGCCACTATCGACCATACGCTCCCCCGAACAGCCCTGTTAGTGAACCACAACGTAGGTCAGCCTTTAGGTCATGCTTATGTGCATCATGCGGAGACTTAGCGGGACCCACATGGCCCTTTGTAGGAGACTCACCTCTAAAGCATCCCTACGTGCTAACTGTTGCATCTTTAAGGGTAACGTGGTCATTTGACGGAGTGATTTGAAAAAAATATATATATTTGTTAGGAGTAAGGTGCGTAGGTAAAAAAACGAAAAAAAAAGGAAAAAAAAAAGAAAAAAAAAGAAGAAGAAGAAGAAGAAAAAAAGTGAGTCAAAAACAATGAATCAAAAGGAGTGTCGTAGTTTATTTCAGAAGTTCTTTATGGCTTTTGTTCTTCACGATCCAAAAAACTCAAAAAAAAAAAAAAAAAAAAAAAGATTTTTGTTTGCCTTTTCTACTTATTTGTCAAAAGCAAAAATACCAAAAAGATTTTTTCCATAATTGATGGTGTCAGTCTTAGTTAAAGTGTCTAGTTGAAAATCCAAAAAGTTTTTATTCGTTTATTTTTGGTTGTGTCTTTTAAGTTAGGGACAATTTATTAGTTAATCGTTAATTGTCCAATCTGGATGAACTACGCATACCTGATTCCCTTCCCTCGGGTTGTGATACGTAGGCAACCCTCCGTGGGTCCGGTAATTCTTTGTGTTGGCCTTTGTCTTATTATTAGCCTAGGTCTCTCGCCCCGTAATCTAGAGTTGTTTGCCAAGTAGACTGATTTCGCTCAGTACTTCTGTTCGGCAAATTGGAGTCATGAATGTGGTCTATCCCATTGACATGTTCTTGCGTCAAAAATCCCAAGGGTTGGGAATCTTCTACTCCTGTCAAATTTTTGAGATAGTGTCTTATGTGTTATTACAGGATGGATTTGTCCACCAAGTCTAGAGTTCTGATGGTTGTCAAGGTGTCCAAAAATTTAATCAAGTGGTGGGAAATGTTTAACTATGTTGATCAGCAGAAACTGATTAAAATATTAGGTGATCTTACGGAACTTCTGCATGTTACCCCTCGTCCAAATTTAATAGAGGTTTTGTTGACCTTTTGGGATCCAAGTAGTTTGGTGTTCAGGTTTTGGGAATGTGAAATGACTCCTACTTTGGCAGAAATATCCGGTTTGTTGCATTTGCCCTATATCGAAAAGGATATGATCCGAGCACGAAATCATACTGGCGTGAGATTTTTGCAGTCTAGTGGTTTAAAAAAGTAAGGGTATGTGTTTGGGTTGTTTAAGTGATTCGTGGGTTTCCTTAGATTTTTTGTTCGCTAGATTCGGGCCCTCGGAAGGTTTTGATTGTTTTTGGGATGAATTTCATATGACTAAGGAGAAGTGGGAGAGAAAGCATCTTGAAGTCTTCACCCTCGCTTTGTTAGGCATTTTAGTGTTTCCACTAGAAGAAAGACGTATTAATACCCGTTTGCAATCTGTGGTGATGGCCCTATTTCATAAGGATCAAAACGACAAGGGCATTAATCAAAATAGCAGGTTCACTCTCCTACCCATGATCTTAACAGAAATATATAAGGCTTTAACCGAAGTGAAGGGGGGGATGAGATTTTTTTAGGGCAGTAACCTGATATTGCAGTTATGGATGATGGAGCATTTGCATGCGCCTTCTTTAGTTAGACCAGACGTGGTAGATCGTTGTATTCCCAATCGAGTGAAAGCCATGGACTCCAAGTTGTGTTTGGATAAATTCTCGCTACCCGTGGGAGTCGAGGCTTGGATTGAATTTCTTGAGTCAAGAATCGGGGATAACATTTTGTGGACTTATCTGTGGCTTCGACCAAAGACAATCTTGTTGGGTTGTCAGACGCAGCTCCCTTTAGTTATGTTAGGGCTCAATTGTACTAGATCATACAGTCCTTCTAGGGTAATGCGCCAGTTGGGTAGGTTGCAGGACGTGCCACCAGCAGTGGATCTTCTGAAGAATGTTGAGTACTTCAAGGACCAAGCCTTAGGTGAGAGCAAGTACGAGCAGTTTTGGAAGCATGCAACAAAGCTAGGTGTGGACACACTCAAAGAAAGTTTGGATAATCCGGGGTACACTCAGGGATATGGGGTCTGGCTTCAATCTATCCCTCGGGGTATCAGTCAACCCTTACCAGCGCAGCTTAGAGGGAGAATACAGGAAGAATGCATAGTAGACGACCATCAGGATGAAAGTGTAGGGTCCAAAGTGGAAACACTGAGAGTTCAGTTAGCAAATTTGTTCAAGACGGTAGAAAGGTGTCAGAATAATCTTTCCAAGTGCTCTCCTCATGAGGCAGGAATACGGGCCCGAAGCTTCTTCCCTAATATCAGGGTGTCTTTACAGGATATGCTACAAAGTTTAAATAGGAGAAAGAGAACTTCAGAGGCAGGTCCATCTCAACCAGGGTCATCACATAGAGCACCAGTTTGAAAAAGCATGTCTTTTTTTTATGTAGTTTTGAATTTTTTATGTTTCTGTCATTGTAGGTTGGTGTCTGTGTTAAGTCGGAGTCAAATTGTTTTTGATATTCGGGTTTTTATTGCACGCATGTCGTTAGGGGTTTAGAATGTTGTTTTGTATTTGTTGTTTAGTTTTAAAGTGGTCCTAATTCGTTGTATGTTTTGTTGTCTTTCATCGAAATGTTAGGATGTTACGTCTTTCTTTTGTTTACTTGTTAAAAAAAAAAACCTTCAATTGTGTGATGTTTATGCATAAGCTGCCCGAACTACGCAAGATCTGATTCATGTACAACATGATACGTAGGCAACCTACTTTTGGGTTTGATCTAATCATTTTGTTTCGTTGTTTTTCATTATTTTAAGGAAAAACAAAAGCCATAAAGAATGATAAAATAAAGGTAGATAACGTGAGAAAAAGAACAGAGATTGATACGAAGAAAAGAAGAGACAAAAAAAAAAAATAATAATAATAATAATAATAATAGGTGTAGATAAAAAAGAAAAAAAAAGTGTAGACAAAAATCAGGATGATGTTAAAATGACCTCGCTACCCTCAAAAGCTGGTAGAAATGAACATGAATTTAGGACAATTTTACCAATGTGATTCCCATGCTTGTTGTGTGCCCTAATCCTAACAGATGTCGTCTTTGATGAGCATGTTCTTTCAGATAACAGTGGTAGGTTTGCAGCACTCTGGCTAGTCACCCATACTTTACTAGATCCAAAGCAAAGCTCGTTATGGCTAGCAGGGAGATTGAAAATTCGCTCATTAACCCGGATAGGATCACAGGGAAGAAAGTTCTTAACACAATGATAAGGTAGTAAGGCTCAGGCAACAATTGATAGACTTACACCGGGCATGGGCCAGCGGAATGCCTCCTCCTCCGCTCCCTGAAGGTCTTCGGAATATCTCTAACTGCCCACCGCTCTCTCAGGCGCAATTCTCTGCTCCTACTGAGTCACCTGAGTATGCGTCAGGATTCACTCCGCAACATTATTATCCTGGCAGTTCTGGTGTGCCCTTGGCAGCTCCCCAATCAAGACCCGCTGCTCAGCCAGCGCCACCGACCGCACCGGTATTCGTGGCTCCGCCGCCACAAGAAACTCCCATATATGTTGTGCGTCCCGGAATGAAGCTTCCTAGGTCTGCCAGTGAGCCAGTACTGAAGGTTCCAGATAATCAGTATTATGCCCCGGAGCCTACCTTGCAAATGAATGAATCGTATGGGTACACTCAACCACCTGCATTTCCATTTGATACGGAGAAACCTGTCACAGCAGAGGAACAGGATATCATAGCCCGGAAATTGAAAAGTTTAGAACAAGCTATGAGGAATTTGCAAGGAATCGGAGATTATAGAAGTGTTTCCAATAAAGATCTGTGCATGTTCCCAGACATCAACCTTCCCCCCGGGTTTAAGATGCCTAAGTTCGAGAAGTATGCAGGACACGGTGATCCCATTGCACACTTGAGACGTTATTGCAACTAGTTGAGGGCTGCAGGAGGAAAGGAAGAACTGCTCATGGCCTTCTTTGGTGAGAGTCTTTCAGATCTGGCCTCAGAATGGTTCATCGATTGAGATATCGATAAATAGAACAGCTGGGATGATTTGGCTTCTGAATTTGTTCAATATTTTCAGTACAACATCGACTTGATTCCGGACGAAAAATCCTTGGTCAACATGAAGAAAAAGAGCACTGAAGGTTTTAGGGAATACGCGATAAGGTGGCGTGAATAGGCCGCTAGGGTAAAGCCTCCAATGAAAGAAAGTAAGTTGGTAGAAGTTTTCATTCAGGCGTAGGATGAGACCTATTTTCAGCATTTACTTCCGGCAATGGGAAAATCTTTATGGAAGTCCTCAAGATGGGGGAGATGATAGAGGACGGAATTAAGACCGGCTGAATAGTGAGTTTTGCCGCATTAAAAGCCACCACACAAGCGATTCAAGGTGTATCTGGCACATTTGGAGGTAAAAAGAAGAAAGAGGACGTGGCGACTATTGTAGCTGGAACCCATTCCTATCCCAAAAGACCACCTCGCCCCTATCCCCAATCCCAAGCCCAAGTCTACGCCCAAGCTCCATATATTCCTCCCCACCATTACTACCCTCCACAAAACCCTTTATATTCCATTCCACCACCCCCGTACCCAATATATAACGCGTAGCCATATGCCCAAACCCCTTCTTACCCGCAGTGGCGCGCGCAAGCTCCACAAAATTGCCCATTCGCTCCACCAAATTACCAAAACCCTTCCAGACCCAGTTTTCAACCTAGGCCCGAGTATAGAAAAGAGAAGGCGGTCAAAAATCAATTCACACATCTTGGGGAGTCATATGCTAGTTTGTTTGATAGGTTGAGAAAGTTGAAGGTTTTAAGCCCAATTCAAGGAAGTCTTTCAAATCCACCGCCGAGGAATCTCGATTATTCTTTAAGGTATGCGTACTGTTCTGATATGCCCGACCATGATATCGAGAAATGCTGGCATTTAAAGAGAGCTGTCCAAGATTTAATTGACACAAATCAGATGCTGGTCCAGGCCCCGGAAGGCCCAAACATTAACCAGAATCCATTGCCAACCCATGTTGAAGCCAATATGTTAGAATTGATATATGACGGGAAGGAGTATTCGAGGGGTTATAAGCCTATTGTCAAGATACAGACCATTGAGGAGAAATCGGTGAATGTAGCGGAGTCTTTGAAAGCAATGTCATTGAGCCAGGAAAGTATAAGAGAAGATAAAGCCCAAGAAATCACAAAGAAACCTCTGATCACAGTACAGGGCGCCAGAAGGTATGTTGATTCAAGTCAGGATAAACCTAAGTTGACGGTAGTGGGAGCTCTGAGTCAGCCTATCTTGACAGTGAAAGGAGCACTGGCAGCACCTATTATCCTCAAACTGGTAACCCAACCTCCGATAGTTAATACGAAAAGGATTCCCTAGAATTATGGGCAGACCGTGATGACCTATCATGGGAAAGAAGTAGTGGAAGATGTAGATGAGGTAGGGGGTTTGACTAGGTCAGGAAGATGTTTCGTGCCTGAAAGCTTAAGAAAGTCCAAGACAACGGAGAGTGGACCGTCATCTATCAACAAGCCTATCACCGAAGAAGAAGCCGAAGAATTTTTGAAAAAGATGAAATTGCCAAAGTATTCAATATTAGACCAGCTGAAGAAAACCCCTGCTCAAATTTCCCTTTTATCTTTGTTGTTGCACTCCAAGGAGCATCGTGATGTTTTACTGAAGGTATTAAATGAAGCATATGTTCCAAGGGAGATTACAATCAACCAGCTTGAGAAAATGGTTGGAAAAATCTTTGAGGTCAATCGGATCAGCTTTTCTGATGATGAATTGCCTATTGAAGGTACAGGTCATAACCGGGGCCTTTACATTACAGTGAAGTATGAAGATTTCTATGTCGCTCATGATATGATTGATGGAGGTTCAGGTGCAAATATTTGCCCTATTTCTACTTTACAAAAGCTGAATATTGGTGCTGAAAGGATCAGTCCCAACAATGTATGTGTCAGGGCTTTCGATGGTGCAAAATAAAATTCCATTGGTGAAATAGAACTAGTGTTGACCATAGGGCCTGTTGAGTTCGCCATAAATTTTCAAGTATTGAATGTAGACTCCTCTTACAATCTGTTTTTGGGAAGGCCGTGGATCCACAAGGCCAAGGCGGTTGCATCTACACTACACCAAATGATTAAGTTTGAGCATGACAGGCAAGAAGTAGTTATTCATGGTGAAGGAGATTTGTCAGCCTACGAAGATTCTCCCTTGTCTCTTATTGAAGCAAATAACGTAGAGGAGACATTCGTCTATCAGATTTTTAATACAGTGCCAGTGAATCGTATCCTTGAATGACAGGCTATACCGGGACCGCAATTGTCTTCTACTTCTATCATGATGGTGAGTGAACTTTGGAAATATGGATTTAATCCAGGAAAGGGTTTGGGAACGTCTCTGCACGGTATAGTTCATCCCATATGTTTGAGTGAGAATGTGGGCACGTTTGGTCTGGGATTTAAGCCTATAGCTGAAGATCTGAAGAAAGCCAAGGGAAGGAAAAAGGAAATATGGTCACTCCCTCGCCCAATGCCACTACTCAGTGAATCATTTGTTAAGAGCGGTGTCACGAAGCATGTGGAATTTGAGGTTGAGTTGGTTGATGACTTCCAGAACCTTTGTATTGAAGTTGATATGATCGAAGCAGGAGAAGGTACCAGTATGGCAGACGTGCAATTCATAGGTCCAGCTGTCCGGCTCAATAATTGGGAAGTCACTCATCTCCCCGTCAGGAGGGAGTTTTGGTAGTTTATTTTGTTTTTCTTTCTGTTTATCCGAGTTACTTCAGGGTTGTAATTCGGATTTTAGTTTGTTTATGTTATGTTGGAATCTGTGTTTAAACCCTTCTATCTTTTGATTTAATGAAATGTAATGTCCCTTTTGTTTTGTGTCTAATATATTTTTTTTTTCTTTTCTTACACAGTTCTCTTTATGCTGATTCTAATGACATGACATGCATGCGGAATTTTTAGCCTGATCTTAAAATCCAAACTAATCAAGATGTAATGAAGCAGGATGGAAAATATGATGAAGAAGAAGCACTAGAAGAAATAAGCAAAGAGTTGGAACAGTTTGAAGACAAACCGAATCCTAATTTGAATGGGACTGAGCCAATAAATCTAGGGGATCAAGAAGATGTTAGGGAAACTAAAATCAGTGTACATGCTTTGCCACAGCTAAAAGAGGGAATGATTCAAGCATTAATTGATTATAAGGATGTTTTTGCATGGTCTTATGATGATATTCCCGGTTTAAGCACTGAATTAGTGGCTCACAAGTTGCCAACTAATCCCGCGTTCCCCCCTGTCAAACAGAAGTTGAGAAAGTTTAAAACCGATGTAAGTATTAAAATCAAAGAGAAAATCATGAAACAACTTGAAGCCAAAGTAATTCGAGTGTCTCGTTATCCCATGTGGTTATCCAATGTTGTTCCCGTACCAAAGAAAGATGGCAAAATTCGAGTGTGTTTTGATTACCGTGATTTGAACAGAGCAAGTCCGAAAGATAATTTTTCACTGCCCAACATCCACATTTTTTTAGACAACTGTGCTAAACACGAGGTTGCCTCTTTTGTAGATTGCTATGCCGGATATCACCAGGTCATTATGGATGATAAAGACGCGGAGAAGACATCTTTTATCACACCATGGGGAACTTATTGTTATCGAGTGATGCCGTTCGGTTTGAAGAATGCTGGAACAACATACATGAGAGCCATGACCATTATGTTTCATGATCTGATGCATAAGGAGATTGAGGTCTACGTGGATGATGTGATTATTAAGTCAAAAAGTCAGGCAGACCATGTTAAAGACTTAAGAAAGTTCTTTGAAAGGCTTCGCAGGTATGATCTCAAACTCAACCCGGCAAAATGTGTATTTGGAGTTCCGTCTGGAAAGTTGTTGGGGTTTGTGGTCAGCCGTCGGGGAATTGAATTGGATCCCTCGAAAATCAAAGCCATTCAGGATTTGCCCCCGCCCAAGAATAGGACGGATGTGATGAGTTTTTTTGGTAGACTGAACTACATTAGCAGGTTTATTGCTCAACTCACAACCACTTGTGAGCCCATATTCAAGTTGCTGAAAAAGAGTGTTGCGGTAAAATGGACTGAAGAATGTCAGGAAGCGTTTGATCGAATCAAGAGATATTTGTCAAATCCGCCCGTGTTGGTACCCCCGGAGCCTGGTAGGCCTTTGATCTTATATTTATCAGTCATGGACAATTCTTTCGGTTGTGTCCTGGGTCAACATGATGTCACAAGCAAAAAGGAGCAGGCTATTTATTATCTTAGCAAGAAGTTCACCGCATATGAGGCTAGGTATACTCTTCTTGAAAGGATGTGTTGTGCCCTAACTTGGATAGTACAGAAGTTGAAGCACTATCTCTCATCCTATACTACTTATCTCATCTCCCGCCTGGATCCTTTGAAGTATATCTTTCAGAAGCCTATGCTGATAAGTCGAATTGCGAAGTGGCAAATATTGATTACCGAGTTCGACATTGTATATGTGACTCGAACCGCCATGAAAGCCCAAGCCTTGGCAGATCATCTTGTTTAGAATCCCATCGATGAAGAGTACGAGCCATTGAAGACATATTTTCCTGATGAAGAAGTGTCATGTGTCGATGAAGTCGTTATATATGTTGATCCAGGCTGGAAGTTGTTCTTCGATGGAGTTGTTAATATGAAAGGAGTCAGAATAGGTACGGTTCTTATCTCTGAATCGGGACAACATTTCCCGGTAACAGCACAACTTCGATTCTACTGTACTAACAATATGGCAGAGTATGAAGCCTGCATTCTTGATTTGAGGTTAGCTCTTGATATGGGAGTCCAAGAATTATTGGTGTTGGGAGATTCGGATTTGCTCGTCCAATAAATTCAAGGCGATTGGGAGACTCGAGATTTGAAGCTCATCCCGTATCGACAATGCTTGCAGGAGCTATGTCAACGGTTTGTGTTAGTAAAATTTAGGCATATTCCAAGGATTCGTAATGAAATTGCTGATGCTTTAGCCACTCTGTCTTCAATGCTCCAACATCCTGCAAAGCCTACATCGATCCAGTGCATATACAGAGTCGTAATCAGCATGCTTACTGTAATGCGGTTGAAGAAGAGCTCGATGGAGAACCTTGGTTCTTGGATATCAAGCGGTACATCCAGTCAGGAGAATACCCAGCATATGCCACCAACGATCAAAAGAGGACTATTAGGTGTTTGGCTAGTGGATTTTTCTTAAGTGGGGGAGTCTTATATAAGAGAACCCCAGATCTGGGACTTTTAAGGTGTGTAGATGCAAAAGAAGCCTCGGCAATCATGGTTGAAATACACTCTGGAGTATACGGATCGTATATGAACGGTCATGTCTTGTCAAAGAAGATTCTTCGAGCAGGTTATTACTGGCTTACTATGGAAAGGGATTCTATTCAATTTGTTCGGAAGTGTCATCAATGTCAGGTACACGGTGATCTGATACGTTCTTCTCCTGTTGAGTTGCATGCAATGGCCGCTCCATGGCCGTTCGTGGCTTGGGGAATGGATATGATTGGATCGATTGAGTCGAAGGCATCAAATGGGCATAGATTCATTTTAGTAGCCATTGACTACTTCACAAAGTGGGTAGAAGCAGTAACTTTCAAGTCAGTGACAAAGAAGGCTGTGGTAGATTTTGTTCATGCCAATATCATTTGTAGATTTGGAATTCCTAAGATGATCATTACAGACAATGCTGCCATTCTCAATAGTCATTTGATGCAAGAAGTATGTCAACAGTTTAAGATCGCACATCGAAATTCTACTCCATATTGTCCAAAGGCCAATGGCGCTATAGAAGCCGCCAATAAGAATATAAAAAAGATACTGCAAAAAATGGTACAAGGGTCTAGACAGTGGCATGAAAAGTTGCCATTTGCATTGCTAGGTTATCGTACCACTGTTTGAACTTCAACAGGGGCAACTCCATATTTATTAGTGTATGGGACAGAAGCAGTCATCCCTGCAGAAGTTGAAATTCCCTCTCTTCGAGTCATTGTAGAAGTAGAGATTGATGATGACGAATGGGTAAAAACCCGACTGGAGCATTTGAGTTTGATTGAGGAAAAAAGGCTAGCGTCTGTGTGTCATGGCCAGTTGTATCAGAGGAGGATGGCTCGAGCGTATAACAAAAAGGTCCATCCCAGGAATTTTGAAGTTGGTCAATTGATATTGAGACGTATCCTTCCTCACCAGGTTGAAGCGAAAGGCAAGTTCTCCCCTAACTGGCAAGGTCCCTTCGTTGTGAAGAAAGTGTTGCCCAATGGAGCCTTATATTTGACAGATATTGAAGGCAAAATGGCAGAAATGGCTATCAATGTTGATGCGGTCAAAAGATACTATGTATGATATTTGATCCTTTGTTGAGTTTATTGCATGTTTAGTACTTGCATTTTTCAAGATTGATATGATGAAGGCATTTTATTCTTCTATCCAAACATTGTGTCGTCCTTTGTTTACCCGTTTGAGCTTCGTTTATTTTTCTTTCATATCCCTCTTTTGGAATCAAAATAGAGTCAAAGATAAATGTCAAGAAAATAAGAATAAAAGAAAGAGTTCGAAAATAAAAGAAAAAAAATCAAATCAAAACAAAGAGCAAGCTGATGGAACTACGTGCGACCTGATTCTCCTCTCTCGGGAGTGAGATACGTAGGCTGCACTATTTCGGGCTCAGTCCAACCAAATAAATATCTAAGATTCACCCAGTCAATAAAAATTGGGGCATGAGTTAACGTGTTGTTTGAGTCGATTCCAAAAGTTGTAAGTCCCACCCATACTTCAAGTGTCGTTTGAACCCCTTGCCATCCTTTTCTAACCTTATCCAAAAGCCAAGTTACAACCAAAGAAAGTCCTTCAGATCAATTTTTATAATGTTAAGGCTAAGCATGCAATGGATATGATGATACATGTTGAGGTACCACTTGTCTCCCTCAGCATAAGAAATCAGGAGAGAAATAAAAATGAGAGAGTCTTATTGGTGAAAACCCCTGCAGGCACCATAAGGCGATGGTAAGTTGAGAGAAATGAAAATGAGAGAGTCTTAATGGTGAAAACATTGCAGGCACCATAAGACGATGGTGAGTGAAGAGAAATAAAAATGAGGTAGTCTTATTGGTGAAAACCCTCACGGGAACTGTAAGGCGATGGAGAGTTCAAGAGAAAAGTGAAAAGTGAAAAGAAAGAGATTTGTTGGCGAAATTCATTTAAGATGTCGACAATAGAATGTGATGACTGAGTCCAATGGATTTGAAGAAGTGGCTCAGCGGCAGAGGCACGAACTCAACAACAAATGGGGAGTTTGGATAGGGAGATCAGGCAGCTCAATCCAAAATGCATGTCATACTCATTGGAGTTGTTTGTCGTATTCAGATAAGTTTTTTTTTTTTTGAATCTGGGACATTTCCCTTTTCTTTCATTTACATATTCATGCTTTTTGTCTTTTCTTATATCATTTATCAAAACAAAAGTCACTATCATTTCTTTACATTTTAAGTCAAGTCTGTGTCAACACAAGCGAGAAAGAATTTCAAAATTTACTACCAGTCTTTCCAATTATATGAGGAAAAGCCAAGGAATAGCACAAGAAAGAAATATGATCGTAATTCAACACGAAGCAAAGGAAGTCTATCAACCGACAGGCTATTGGATTCGTGGAAGCATTCAGATTTGGGAAAAGAGTGCACCTCAGAGGCATGGTAAAATGGAAACCCATTGTTCGAGTCAGAACTCATTTCCCTCAATCTGGATCCGGGGAAATGATGCGGCAAGACAGGGCAAGTGTCAATGATTTGGAACAAAGATGAAAGGAACGAGTGCTGGGGCAGATACCTGAGAAGCCAAGAGTGGCAAGCCACCACTAAGTTTTAACTGATAAATTCTCTTTGTTGAAATAGGGGCAAATTCGCTTCACTTAATTCAGCTACCATTGGAAATGCACATCCGTGAGATTTTACTTTCAGTTCTGGACCCTCCTGAAAAATGGGATTTTACCTTCAGTGCAGGACCCTCCTGAAAAATGGGGTTTTACTTTCAGTTCAGGACCCTCCTAAAAAATGGGATTTTACTTTCAGTTCAGGACCCTCCTGAAAAATGGGATTTTACTTTATGTTCAGGACCCTCCTGAAAAATGGGATTTTACTTTATGTTCAGGACCCTCCTGAAAAATGGGATTTTTCTTTATGTTCAGGACCCTCCTGAAAAATGGGATTTTACTTTCTGTTCAGGACCCTCCTGAAAAATGGGATTTTACCTTCAGTGCAGGACCCTCCTGAAAAATGGGGTTTTACTTTCAGTTCAGGACCCTCCTAAAAAATGGGATTTTAATTTATGTTCAGGACCCTCCTGAAAAATGGGATTTTACTTTCTGTTCTGGACCCTCCTGAAAAATGGGATTTTACTTTCTGTTCAGGACCCTCCTGCAAAATGGGATTTTACTTTATGTTCAGGACCCTCCTGAAAAATGGGATTTCACTTTATGTTCAGGACCCTCCTGAAAAATGGTATTTTACTTTATGTTCAGGACCTTCCTGAAAAATGGGATTTCACTTTATGTTCAGGACCCTCTTGAAAAATGGGATTTTACTTTATGTTCAGGACCCTCCTGAAAAATGGGATTTTACTTTTGTTCAGGACCCTCCTGAAAAATGGGATTTTACTTTATGTTCAGGACCCTCCTGAAAAATGGGATTTTACTTTTGTTCAGGACCCTCCTGAAAAATGGTATTTTACTTTATGTTCAGGACCCTCCTGAAAAATGAGATTAAACTTTATGCTCAGGACCCTCCTGAAAAATGGTATTTTACTTTCTGTTCAGGACCCTCCTTGAAAATGGGACAACTCTTTCAAAAATGAAATACTACTTTACTATAATCCTTGTTTAGGATAATTTTCGTTCTAGTTTTAATTTTGTATTTCAGGAGCCCGCCTGAAGAACAGGGTGATGAACTAGCAAGTCAAGAGCCCGCCTGAAGAACAGGGTGATAAAATAGCAAGTCAGGAGCCCGCTTGAAGAACAAGGTGTTGAAATAGCAAGTCAGGAGCCCGCCTGGAGAATAGGGTGAAGAAACGAAAAGTCAAGTAACAAAGCGAAGCAATTGAAAGCCAAGCAACAAGTTGAAAGAAATTGTAAGTCAGGAGCCCGCCTGAAGAATAGGGTGATGAAAGTCGAGTCAAGAACCAACAGAAGTTGTATAGATAGGATTTTTGTAATTTCATTTATGTTTTAACTTGTAATTTTCATTTTGATGTAATAACAGAGCCGCAGACCGGAACCTCGACGGAACCTCACTCGACTCTCCAACTCGGTATAGTCCACCTCTTCCAATCCTTTGAAATACCCGTGACATGATTCTCTCGTAATTTGGGTAGGAAAGATGTCTTAAGTCAAGACTCGGTTTTCCTTCTTCCTTCTGTTTCTTTATTTGAATAATGGCCGGGTCAAAATTTGGTCTCGCTGTCTACTTCTTTGCCTGAAAACACTTCGTGTTTACATTCAAAGGGGGCATGATGTAGACACCTAATTTCGTCCCTCCTCGATATTGTTTTTACCTATTGTTTACTCTATCCTACCGTGTACCCTCACCCGTGTGATAATCCCTCCACAAAATGACAAAAATAACAACCCCTAACTAATTTTGTTTTATCCTAATATTCTAACAACCCACCCAATAAAAAAACAACACCTAATCCTTATCCCATCCAACCAAAAAGAAACACCTCACACCCTACCCCCTACCCCACATAACCCCACCTACCTCACCACTACCCCACCCTCACCTCAATATATACACATATACTCTCATAAAAAAGAGGATCAAAAAACCAAAAAAAGGGGTCGAACTCTCTTTCTCTCTTTCTTCTCTTTCTACCCCTCTCCTCTTCTTTCCATCGGCATCCATGGCCGACGTCGGCCAGCTCAGCACCGACTATCCTTCTCTTCCCCTCTCCCTCAACCGCCACACCGTCAGCAGCCACCGACGACCTAAGCCACCACACCACCGAGAATCCGACCTCCTCCGTCATCCAGCATATTCACCAGCCCACCATCACCATAGCCACCTCCTCTCCTAGCCCCCACTCCAACCAACACCACCATACCAACACCATCAATCCCACTGGAATCAGCGCCAAAATCTGATCGGAAAATGCCAGGGGGTCGTCGGAACTGGTTCTTCGACCGATTAGCTGGAAAAACATCAAAACGTCAAAAACTCCAGAATCTGACCAACTTCCGTTGATTTTTTGCCACTGTTAGCTCACCGGGGTTCAAGTCGTGCGGTTGTTCATTTCCTTTTGGATTTTTGTAGATTCGGGTTCGTGGGTGATTCATTATCAAAATTGGGTTTTGGGTTCATCATTTGTTGTTCCTGGTTCGGGATTTGATTTTCTATTCATCTCGACCAGTTTTGGGTTTCAAAGTCCTTGATATCGAAGTTGGGATTCGTCACTATTGAGGTTCTGTTCCAAGTTCTGAAGTTCGGACCTTCTTAAATGTTATTATCAACGAAATCGACTATCGAAAGGTCCAATTCTACTCTTTTCCTCTTCTATTTTATTGTTTACTATGCTTTGGTGTTTCGATTAAGCTTCGGGTGTTGTTTGATACTTGTTGGTGATGAATGCATGTTGTTTTGGTTGGTGATATGGTTGTTATTTTGATATTGACTCGTTGTTTAATGTCGTTGAAAAGTGATGGTGGGTCGTTGAAATAGAAATGGTGAATTTGGATTGATTAAAGACTTTTGGTTTAATTTGGTTTAAATATAAATATGGTTGAAATGGACTTGGGGGCGAGAATTAAAATTTGATATAATTGGTGATTTGGATTAGTTGATTTCATTGTGTGTTCAACTTGAAACGAGCACTAATTGAACTTGGTAGTATCGTGAAACGCAAATTGGTTTAGGCAAAGGTAGGTTGGGTAGGCAAGATGTAGGATTTGTGTTTGTTGAATGGAGAAATATTTTGTGGAATGGTTTTGATTTATACATTGGCATCTACTGTATTAATTTGGCCGGGGAATGCCCCGAAGTATCTGTATATATTTATTCACCGGGGAATGCCCCGAAGTACCTTGTACTTGGAAGGTGTTCGTGGTGAAGGCCCAAGGCGTCGGTTGAAGCTGTAGAGCGTAGTCTAGAGTAGACTAGATTTATATTTCCGCATTATTTATTTTTGGACTGTATAATTGGACTGGACTTTTACATTTTTGGATTGTTTTGTTTTGTCTATTGTTTTGATTATTTTGCGTGCTTTTGTGTGGTTTATACATTTCGTAATGCCAAAATAATCGATACACTCTACCAAGAGACCGTGGTTGAACCACGGGATCGAGGGGTGCCTAACACCTTCCCCTCGGTCAACAGAATTCCTTAGCCGGAGTCTCTGTTCGCAAACCAGTTTAAAGAGTCAAATGGTTTTGAAAAGGATTTTTCCAATGGTGACTTGGCACACCAGATTATGCCAAGTGGCGACTCTGAGTAAAAAATGTAAATAATCCTTTTCCGAAAATAAATTTTCATTTCTTGTCACTTAAATAATAAAACTCTTTCGAACTTAAAATATAAATCTTTTGGAGTACGTAAAAAAAAGGGGTGTGACACCATAAACTAAATATTTCATTAATTATACCAAAATTATTAATATTTTTTTCTTATACATCCAATCAAGTGTGCTGCAAATATTAAGGATCATACCTCTTGTTAATGGCATTAATGCTATATATATATCAACAAATGTTAAATTCAAACGTGTCCTTTGGGATTTCTTCTTCTTTGGCTTTTAATTCATTGCCAAACAAGTCCTTAATTGACAATGCAACATCCACACACACATATATATATCACCATACATATGTGAAGAAAACATATTAAAATAAGGTAAAAAAGAAGCATATTATATATTAGTATTTTCCAAAATGACAAAAACTCCTTTTTGCAGGTAATGATTTCTTGCTTTGGTAGGGTGTATAAGAATAATGTTGAATAGAGTGTACTAGTACTAGTAATGTTGGTATTAGTTATGTGAAAATGGTACGCATATATCCTTCAGTTAGACGGCTTGCACCACGTGTCCTCATTTGAAAGAAATTAACACATTTTCCCTTAATTAGCAATTTATCCCTCATGACCTGCCGGAAAAATGCTCTACAACCGGAGTTAGAAGCGAGTTTCGCTCACGTGTCCTTATCCTAAAGAAATGATTTGTGACCGTATTGGTTATGGTTTGCCAAAAATACACATGGGTGAAACTAGCTTCCAACTCCGGTCGTATAGAACATTTCGCTGGCAGGTCAGGGCATAAATTGCTAAGGGAAAATGGGCTAATTCCCTTCGGATGAGGACACGTGGCGCGTACCATCTAACTGAAGCGTATATACATACCATTTCCAATAGTTCAGAGGTATAAACATACCCAAGACGACAAGGGTAGAAATAACCCAAAAGTACAATGAAAGGTATTTAATTTACGTGTCAAATTAAAATAGACAAACAAATTAAAAAAACTTTCTTTTTTAGCAACTTTTAAATTTCAACTTTTCACTTGACATATGTAGACACCTAATTTTG
The DNA here is from genome assembly GCA_030864215.1 of Capsicum pubescens. NCBI lineage: Eukaryota > Viridiplantae > Streptophyta > Magnoliopsida > Solanales > Solanaceae > Capsicum > Capsicum pubescens. Next base: position 44,038,234 of record CM061538.1, read on the forward strand.
TCCCTCCCTGATATCATTTTTACCCATTTTTTACTTTATCTTACCGTGTACCCTCACCCATTTAATTATTCCCAACAAAAATACAAAAATAAACAAAAAACAATACCTCTAACTAATTTATCTTATCCTAACAACCTACCCAATCAAAAGCTTTCACCTTCCTACCCACTCACATTTTTATCCTCACATAATACATTAACAACAAAAAGGGGGGGGGGATCAAAAGAAAGAGAGAAGGGAGAGAGAGGCATAGACGATTTTTTCTTCTTCTCCACGAGATTCACGTTACACACGGACTCACCTCTTTCATATCCTCACGAATCTCGCGCGCACACCTTCAGGTCACCAAAAAACGCTCTCTCCCACCGGAATACACATACACACAGATTGACAAAAATCGCGCACACACTCCCTAAATCACTGAAAAAATGCCTATACACACTCACTGAGCAAGGAGAAATAGGAAACAGCACGATTGACGGAGATCCAGCGAGAAACAGCGAAGCCAGTGAGATCTGGCCGTTTCGCTTGAGTTTTCCGGCGAATTCTTTCGCCGGAATTAGTTTACCGGTCGTCATCTGCTCGGTTCAGTCCCAAACTCACTAGATCTCATCGATTTCCTTCGAGTTCTGGTTAGATTTAGACAAAAAAAATAACACGGTCGCCGGAATCGAACCTTATCCCGTCAGTTTTTCCATTTTTGCAGCTCACCGGAGCTCACCGGAGCTCGATCTGCGTTGGGTTTTGAGTTACTGGTGGTTTGTTGGGGGTCTTGGTTCGTCTATTTCTTGGTTCGTCGTCGATATTGGATTTCGAGTTGTCGTTATCAAATTGCGTCGTCGTTCTTGGTTGGGTTTCGTATAACAAAGTTTATCTCACTTATTTTGAAGTTGTCCTATTAGTTTTTCTCTATACCGAGTTGGATTCATCGCAATCGAGGTTCTATATTCGAGATTCCAAGTGTGGGTCTTCTTTAACATTATTACCAACCAAAATCGATTATCGGAAGGTCCATTTCTTTAACTCATTCTCTCTTCTTTATCGTAATTTGTTGAATTGGGCATGTTTGAAATAGGATGAGTTGGTGAATGTTTGATGTTATTCACGTGAAATTCGTATGATTGTCATGCTTTAATTGTCGTTAGGTCTATGTTGTTTATATTGGATTCCGAGTTAAAAATTGAGTTGATAGTCAAAGCATGTGTTAACTTTTGGTTGGAAAAGGATTTCGGGGTGGGAATAAGAAGTTGTTAAAAAGTTGAATGTAGTTAAATTTTGGACCGTTGTCGTTTCATTCAATTTGGATTAAGCATGAATTTGATAGAATCATTTTAAATCAAAAGCTTAATAGGCAAGACGTAGGTCGGGTAAGCAAATCTAGAGATTGTGGGTTGATTGAATGGTTTGATTTTATCACTTTTGAATCAATTGTATAATTCGGTCGGGGAATGCCCCGAAGTATCTGTATATATTTATTCACCGGGGAATGCCCCGAGGTATCTTGTACCCGGAGGACGTTCGTGATGAAGGCCCGAGGCGTCGGGTAGAGCATTAGTCTAGAATTAATTTAGAGTAGGATTTATTTTTACGCATCTCTTATTTTTGGACTGTATAATTGGACTAGACACTAAATTTTGGATTATTTTGTTTTGTTCGTTTGATTGTTTGTGTTTGTATGTTTTGTGTAGTTTATACTTTCGTAGTGTCAAATTAGTCGATACGCTCCACCAAGCGACCGTGGTCGAACCACGGGATCGAGGGGTGCCTAACACCTTCCCCTCGGTCAACAGAATTCCTTTCCCGGAATCTCTGTTCGCGGATCAGTTTTTTAGAGTCAAACCGTTTCGAAAAGGATTTTCCAAAGGTGACTTGGCATACCGGATTATGCCAAGTGGCGACTCTGAATAAGAAAAATAATGTAAATAATCCATTTTTTTTCGAAACAAATTTTTCATTTTTGTCACCTTAATAATAAAACCCTTTCGAACTAAAAATACATATCTTTTTTTTGGAGTCGAAAAAGGGGTGTGACAGCTCTGGCGACTTTGCTGGGGATTTTTCAGAATTCGAGCTTATTTTGGAGTCGTATCGGCTTTGTTTGGCATTACGAGTGTATAAGCCTTGTTTGTGATTTTTGTTTTTGTTATTGTTATCACTTTTGTGCGATTTCGTGCTCTTTGTTTACAGTATTTATCCTATGTGTTACCACTTTTATATTTGGCATCATGTGTCTACCCCCAGGCCTTCTTTCTGCAACAAGTCCGTAGTACACGTGTTGTACACGACCTCTAGTTGAGTCACCCTTATTTTAGGGGGGAGCCATCGGTGTTATGGAGTAGGTGGAAAGTAAAGCAGCCACTATCGACCATACGCTCCCCCGAACAGCCTTGTTAGTGAACTCCAACGTAGGTCAGCCTTTAGGTCATGCTTATGTGCATCATATTGAGACTTAGCGGGGCCCACTTGGTCCTTTGTGAGAGACTCACCTCTAAAGCATCCCTATGTGCTAATTATTGCATTTCTGAGGGTAACGTGGTCATTTAACAGACTGATTTGGGGAAAACTTATGTTAGAAGTAAAGTGAAAAAAAAAGAAAGAAAAGAAAAGTGATTCGGAAAGAAAAAAAAAAGAGTTTCGTAGTTTTAAAGTTCTTTATGGCTTTTGTTTTTCACAATTCGAAAATTCAAAAAGATTTCTTTATTTTCTGCACTCATTTGTTCAAAAACCAAAACATCAAAAAAAAAAACTCAATTTGTCTCCTTTAGCATGCATTCATAATTCGAAATTTTCAAAAAAAGATTTTTTTTTAGCAGTTTTTATAAAAGAAAATGCAAAAAATGGTAGAAATTTGTACATTTCATGTAATGAAAATACCAAAAAGATTTTTTTTCCTTCATAATTGTTGGTGTCAGTTTAGTTGAAGTGTCTAATTAAAAGAAAAAAAAATAAAAAGATTTTATTCGTTTGTCTTTGGTTGTGCCTTTAAGTTAGAGTATCTGTTAGTTAATCGTTAATTGTCCAATCTGGACGAACTACGCACCCCTGATTTTCCTATTTCGGGATGTGAGATACGTAGGCAGCCTATTGTTGGTTCGGGGATCTTATTTAAAAAATTCAAAAAAAAAAAATTCTTCACTCTTTATTTAGAGTAGGTGTTTCATACATATCTTGAAAAGAAAAAGAAAAAAAATAAAAATTTCCTCAATAGTCGTAGGTTTCATTTTTGGTTGATCTTATTTCAAAAATCCAAAAAGATTTTCTTCACTCGTTATTAGAGTAAGTGTTTCATATACATTCTTTAAAAGAAAACTACAAAAAGATTTTTCTTTAATAGGTTCAAGTTTCATTTTCATATGAAGTTCAAATTTGAAAATCCAAAAAAAGATTTTTCTTTGGTAATCATAGGTTTCATTTTGTATAGGAATTTAAACGTGAAAATGCAAAAAGAGTCTATTCTTTTGACAATTTGTTATTTTCTTCTCTTTTTAAAGTTTCAAGAAAAGAAAAAAGAAAGGAAAAGTTTAATTGGCCATTTTGGCAAAACTTCACAAACTACGCACACCTGATTCTCCTCTTTCGGGAGTGAGATACGTAGGCGCCCTTCTTGGGTTCGGTGATCTTTTCAAGAAAAAAAAGAGGTTTTGAAAAACTGTTGAACTCTAACCATTTGTTATCTCTTGTCCAGTTAGTTTAATGTGGTTGGTTTGTGGCATTTTGGCTGGTCCTCCATATTGCTCCAAGTCACAGAGGAAGTTATGGACAACAAGGATACCGAGTTAGTTGTCACTAATCAAATAGGGAGTTCGGGGAATGAGAATGTAGGAGATAATGAAGAGATTCGGAAATTAAAGCGGCAAATAATAGAAATACATCGAGCTTGGGCTAATGGGTTGCCGCCTCCTCCAGTTCCCACGGATAATCTGGAATATCTTTCTAGCTTGCCTCCCGTGTCACATGCACAATTTCCCATTTTTGTTGATATGCCACAACATGCATCAGGATCGACTCCGGGGCAACAATATCCAACCACTTCCAATGTTCATTTCCTCACTCCCCAATCCAAAACTACCACATACTCGTCTCCAGCTATTGTTCATGCTTTTGCGGCGCCACCCCCACCTCCTACTTTTGATGTTCATCCACAAGTTGTGCCTCCCTACTCTACAAGAGAGCCTGCATTGAATATTTTTAGTGATCAGCATTATGCTCTCGAGCCTACATTTAAGTCGACTGGTCCTTACGATTGCCCTCAACCGCCTGAATTTCCTCCTAACACTGAGAAGCCTATTATGACAGAAGAACAAGAGGAAATAGCCAGAAAATTAAGAAGTTTGGAACTGACTATGAAAAACTTGCAAGGACTTGGGGGATACAAAAGTGTCTCATATAAAGATCTGTGCATGTTTCCTGGTGTACATCTTCCTCTTGGTTTTAAAATGCCAAAGTTTGAGAAGTATGATGGACATGACGATCCTGTAGAACATTTGAGACGCTATTACAACCAGCTAAGGGGCGCTGGAGGGAAGGAAGAATTACTCATGGCATATTTCGGTGAGAGTCTTTCAGGTCTAGCTTCAGAATGGTTGGTTGACCAAGACATTGACAAATGGATTAGTTGGGATGACCTAGCTAACGAATTTGTGCAACAATTTCAATACAATGTGGAGTTGATCCCTGACGAAAAATCCCTAACTAGTATAACAAAGAAGAATACTGAGAGTTTCAGGGAGTATGCAATCAGATGGCGCGAACAAGCTGCTAGGGTAAAACCGCCAATGAAAGAAAGCAAAATAGTGGAGGTGTTTATTCAAGCGCAAGATGAAACATATTATCAACACTTGTTACCTGCATTAGGCAAGCCGTTCATTGAGGTCCTTAAAATGGGGGAGATGATAGAAGAGGGAATTAAGACTGGTCGCATTGTGAGTTTTGCAACATTAAAAGCGACTACTCAAGTAATTCAAAAAGGTTCAGGAAGTGTTAGGGAGAAAAAGAGTGAGGAAGATGCATCTGCAGTTATAGTTGGAAAGCAAGAAAGGTCAAGAAGACCACGTCGTCGTCGATCTCAGGCTCAAGCTCAAGTTTATGCCCAGGCTCTACATAATCACTCCCAAAATCCATTATACTCTATTCCTCCACATCCATATCCAGTGTATAATGCACAACCACAAGTTCAACCCTCATCTTACCCACAATGGCATACCCCAACGCCCCAGAGTAATCTTTTAACTCCACAAACATACCAAAATCCTTCTAAGACAGATTTTCTATCCAAGCCAAACAATAAAATGAGGCAGAAGTCGAGAGATAGCTTCACACCAATTGGAGAGTCATATGCCAGTTTATTTCAGATATTGGTACAGGAAGGAATGATCACTCCTCTCCTTGGGCACACCCTTAATCGGCGTTCAAGAAATGTTGATCCTAACGCACGATGTGCGTATCATTCTGAGTCTCAGGGTCATAGTATTGAAGATTGTCAAGATTTGAAAAGAGAAATTGAAAAGATGATTCATGATGGATCAATCATGGTGCAGAACATTGATAGTGAGGGAAACTTTAGTCATGCTGATATGCAAACCAGTGGCTAAGATGTCAGGCTGAGCAATTGAGAAGTCACCCCTCTCCTTACCAGAAAGGGGTTGGTAGTTCGTTTTGTTTTATTTTCTGTTCTCCGAATTATTTCAAGGTTGTAGTTCGGGATCTGTCTTGTTTTGTCCTATTGTTGTTTATGTCCAAACTCTTCTATTTTTTGTTTCGACTAAATGAAGTGTCTCATTTTCCTTTGTGTTTAAATATGTGTTGTTTTTTTGTTTTCTTTACATAGTACATTTTGTGTTGACTCTAGTGATATGACATGCTAGTAAAATTTTCAGCCAGATCTTAAAATCCAGTTTAAGCATGAACATTGAATCACAGGGTTAAAGTTAGAAAAAGAGAGCATATGAGAAAATAGATAGAGTGTTGAGACATTTGGTGACAAGTTAAGGCAATTATTTTGAGAATCACAAGAACAACTTGGTCATCGATCAAAAGGCAAGTTCCAATTAGGTCAAATAAGTGGAAGTGTGATCGTTATATCAAGAGAAACAAGAAGATAAGCAGCTCCACGAAAGCATGAGTCATTTGATGTGAGGAATGTACAACAAAGGTGGAGTTTACAGAAAAAGTAGTGACGCACAGACTCAATCTTCTTAAAAAGATGTCGCAAATGATCTCCATCTCTCACTTCCAATTGCATGTTATGTACTTGCATTCTCAAGGATTGATATGATGAAGGCATTTCATTCTGCTATCCAAACATTGTGTCATCCTTTGTTTACCCCATTTGAACCTTAGTGTTATTTTCTTTCATACCCCTCTTTTGGAATCAAGATAAGCGTCAACAAAATTCCAAAAATATGTCCAAAAAGAAAGAAAAGATGAGTGTCAAGAAAAATAAAGTCAGAAAAGTCCCAAAGATAAAAGAGTCAACAAAAGAAAAAATAGAATCAAGTGAAAAAAAAACAAGCTGCCAGAACTACGCATGGCCCGATTCTCCTCTCTCGGGGGTGAGATACGTAGGCTGCCCTACTAAGAGCTCGGTCCAAACAAATAAACAATTTAGAATCACCCAGTCAAAAGAAATTGGGGCATGAGTTAATCCTCATTGTTTGAGTCGATTCCAAAAGTTGTAAGTCCTACCCCATTTCAAGTGTCGTTTGGGCCCCATGACATCCTTTCTTTCTAACCCTATTCAAAAGCCAAGTTACAACCAAAGAAAGACCTTCAGATCAATCTTTGGGGATGTTAAGGCAAAGCATGCAAGGGATATGATGAAATATTTGGGAACTACCTGTCTTCCTCAGCACAAGGAATCAAGAGAGAAATAAAAAGGAGAGAGTCTTATTGGTGAAAACCCTCACGGGCACCGTAAGGCGATAGTAAGTTGAGAGAGATAAAAAATGAGAGAGTCTTATTGGTGAAAACCCTCACGGGCACCGTGAGACGATTGTAAGTTGGGAGAAATGAGAATAAGAGAGTCTCATTAGTAAAAACCCTCACAGACACCATAAGACAATGGTGAGCTGAGGGAAAAACCCTTCAAAGTGTCACTAGCCGAATGAGGTCTGAATGCAATTGACCTAAGAAAGCAACTCAGTTTCAAGGCCATTAACTCAACAACAATGGGTAGAAAGTTTGGATGAAAAGATCAAGCTGCTTAATCCAAAATGCATGGCATAATCATTAGTGTTGACTGTCGTTTTTAGATGAATTTTTCGTTTCTTTGTTTTAAAAGGGGACATTCATTGTCTTTTCTTTCTTCTCTTTATTTTAATTTTATCTTTCTTGAGTCAGTTATCAAAATAAAAATTGTCATTTTTTTTGTTTCTTGTCTTTGAGTCAAGTCCGTGTCAAAACAAGTGAGAAAAGATTTCAAAACTGGCTACCAGCTTCTTTAATTTCACAAAGCAAGACAAAAGCTAGCACGTGAAAGAGACATTATTGTGAACCCAAAAAGGGCATGCAGAAAGTTTTGTCAACAGAGAAGTCGGGGAACTCATGAAAATACCAAGGTTCAAAGGGTTTATTTGAGAAACACGACAAAACAGAAATGTTGTGTTTGTTTCAGAGTCACTCTTAATAAGCTGAGTTTGAGTCAATGATATAGCAAGTCAATGACATATGTTAATGGTTGGAAGCAAAGCTAAATGTGACGGGGGCAGGAGCAATTGCCTCAAAAGCCAAAGCCACAAACTAGCCACCATGTTTTTAAACTCACAAGTTTTCTTTGTATGTAATAGGAATACATGTTGCATTCAGATCAAGGATTTCAGAGCCTAAACATCAAAGCCCGTAATTTCTTACCTCAACAAATGCAAGAGGCAAGGTTGCTGCACAAGTTTGGTAATCAAAACCATGGTAAAACTCATAATTCAAGATCTCTAGGAGACGCACTTCCTTTTTTAGTAATTCAAGCAGCTTTGGTAAGAAGACGCGCTTCATTGTTTTGATAATTCAAACAACATTGATAAGGAAACACACTTCCTTGATTGGGTAATTCGAATTTTGCTTCTTAGGTAATGCACTTCCTAACTTAAGTCTTGATTCCTATAAGACGTACCTTTTAGTCGAGTCATCCCCTTTGATTCCTATAAGACGTACCTTTTAGTCGAGTCATCCCCTTTGATTCCTATAAGTCGTACCTTTTAGTCGAGGTATCCCCTTTGACCCCTAGAAGACGTACCTTTTAGTCGAGTCATCCCCTTTGATTCCTATAAGACGTACCTTTTAGTCGAGTAATCCCCTTTGATTCCTATAAGACATACCTTTTAGTCGAGTCATCCCCTTTGATTCCTATAAGACGTACCTTTTAGTCGAGTCATTCCTATTGATTCCTATAAGACGTACCTTTTAGTCGAGTCATCCCCTTTGATTCCTATAAGACGTACCTTTTAGTCGAGTCATCCCCTTTGATTCCTATAAGATGTACCTTTTAGTCGAGTCATTCCTATTGATTCCTATAGACGTACCTTTTAGTCGAGTCATCCCATTTGATTCCTATAAGATGTACCTTTTAGTCAAGTCATCCCCTTTGATTCCTATAAGATGTACCTTTTAGTCGAGTCATCCCCTTGATTCCTAGAAGACGTACCTATTAGTCGAGTCATTCCCTTTGATTCCTAGAAGACGTACCTTTTAGTCGAGTCATCCCCTTTGATTCCTATAAGACGTACCTTTTAGTCGAGTCATCCCCTTTGACTCCTAGAAGACGTACCTTTTAGTCGAGTCATTTCCTTTGATTCCTATAAGACGTACCTTTTAGTCGAGTCATCCCCTCTTGATTCCTATAAGACGTACCTTTTAGTCGAGTCATCCCCCTTGATTCCTAAAAGACGTACCTTTTAGTCGAGTCATTCCAATTAACTCATAGAAAATGCATTTCTTTATATGGGATAATTTTCTTTTCAGTTTTGATGTGATTTCAGGAGCATGCCCGAAGCACAGGGCGAATAAATGGAAAACCAAGCAACAAGGTGAAGAAATTGAAAGCATAGAAACGAGTTGATGAAATAGCAAGTCAGGAACCCGCCTGGAGAACAGGGTGTAGAAATTGAAAAGCATAGAACAAGTTGATGAAATAGCAAGTCAGGAACCCGCCTGCAGAACAGGGTGAAGAAGTTGAAAGCATGGAAACAAGTTGATGAAATAGCAAGTCAGGAACCCGCCTGGAGAACAGGGTGAAGAAATTGAAAGGCAAGCAACAAGTTAAAGAAATAGCAAGTCAGGAGCCCGCCTGAAGAATAGGGTGATAAAACTCAAGTCAAGAGTCCAAAACAAGTTGTATATATAGGATTTTTGTAATTTCATTTATGCTTTAACTTGTAATTTTCATTTTAATGTAATGACAGAGCCGTGGACCGGAACCTCAATGGAACCTCACTCGACTCTCCAACCCGGTATAGTCCTTCTCTTTCCAATCCTTTGAAATAACCGTGACTTGATTCTCTCATAATTTGGGTAGGTAGGATGTCTTAAGTCAAAACCCGGTTGTCCTTCTTCCTTCTGTTTCTTTCTTTGAATAATTGTCGGGTCAAAATTTGGTCTCGTTGTCTACTTCTTTGTCTGAAAACACTTCATGTTTACATTCAAAGGGGGCATGATGTAGACACCTAATTTTGTCCCTCCCCGATATCATTTTTACCCATTTTTACTTTATCCTACCGTGTACCCTCACTCATTTAATTATTCCCCACAAAAATACAAAAAAAACAAAAAACAATACCTCTAACTAATTTATCTTATCCTAACAACCTACCCAATCAAAAGCTTTCACCTTCCTACCCACTCACATTTTTATCCTCACATAATACATGAACAACAAAAAAAAGGGGGGGATCAAACGAAAGAGAGAAGGGAGAGAGAGGCATAGATGATTTTTTCTTCTTCTCCACGAGATTCACGTTACACACGGACTCACCTCTTTCATATCCTCACGAATCTCGCGCGCACACCTTCAGGTCGCCAAAAAATGCTCTCTCCCACCGGAATACACATACACACAGATTGACAAAAATCGCACACACACTCCCAAAATCACCGAAAAAATGCTCGTACACACTCACTGAGCAAGGAGAAATAGGAAACAGTGCGATTGACGGAGATCCAGCGAGAAACAGCGAAGCCAGTGAGATCTGGTCGCTTCGCTTGAGTTTTTCGGCGAATTTTTTCGGCGGAATTAGTTTACCGGTCGTCGTCTGCTCGGTTCAGTCCCAAACTCACTAGATCTCATCGATTTCCTTCGAGTTCTGGTTAGATTTAGACGAAAAAAATAACACGGTCGCCGGAATCGAACCTTATCCCGTCAGTTTTTCCATTTTCGCAGCTCCCCGGAGCTCACCGGAGCTCGATTTGCGTTGGGTTTTGAGTTACTAGTGGTTTGTTGGGGGTCTTGGTTCGTCGTCGATATTGGATTTCGAGTTGTCGTTATCAAATTGCATCGTCGTTCTTGGTTGGGTTTCGTATAACAAAGTTTATCTCACTGATTTTGAAGTTGTCCTATTAGTTTTTCTCTATACCGAGTTGGATTCATCGCAATCGAGGTTCTATATTCGAGATTCCAAGTGCGGGTCTTCTTTAACATTATTACCAACCAAAATCGATTATCGGAAGGTCCATTTCTTTAACTCATTCTCTCTTCTTTATCGTAATTTGTTGAATTGGGCATGTTTGAAATAGGATGAGTTGGTGAATGCTTGATGTTATTCACGTGAAATTTGTATGATTGTCATGCTTTAATTGTCGTTAGGTCTATGTTGTTTATATTGGATTCCGAGTTAAAAATTGAGTTGATAGTCAAAGCATGTGTTAACTTTTGGTTGGAAAAGGATTTCGGGGTGGGAATAAGAAGTTGTTAAAAAGTTGAATGTAGTTAAATTTTGGACCGTTGTCGTTTCATTCAATTTGGATTAAGCATGAATTTGATAGAATCATTTTAAATCAAAAGCTTAATAGGCAAGACGTAGGTCGGGTAAGCAAATCTAGAGATTGTGGGTTGATTGAATGGTTTGATTTTATCACTTTTGAATCAATTGTATAATTCGGACGGGGAATGCCCCGAAGTATCTGTATATATTTATTCACTGGGGAATGCCCCGAGGTATCTTGTACCCGGAGGACGTTCGTGATGAAGGCCCGAGGCGTCGGGTAGAGCATTAGTCTAGAATTAATTTAGAGTAGGATTTATTTTTACGCATCTCTTATTTTTGGACTGTATAATTGGACTGGACACTAAATTTTGGATTGTTTTGTTTTGTTTGTTTGATTGTTTGTGTTTGTATGTTTTGTGTAGTTTATACCTTCGTAGTGTCAAATTAGCCGATACGCTCCACCAAGCGACCGTGGTCGAACCACGGGATCGAGGGGTGCCTAACACCTTCCCCTCGGTCAACAGAATTCCTTTGCCGGAATCTTTGTTCGCGGATCAGTTTTTTTTAGAGTCAAACCGTTTCGAAAAGGATTTTCCAAAGGTGACTTGGCACACCGGATTATGCCAAGTGGCGACTCTGAATAAGAAAAATAATGTAAATAATCCTTTTTTTTTTTCGAAACAAATTTTTCATTTTTGTCACCTTAATAATAAAATCCTTTCGAACTAAAAATACGTATTTTTTTTTTGGAGTCGAAAAAGGGGTGTGACAACATATTTAAGATCAAAAGATTAAAGAATATTTTGGTACATTCCACTTATCTTTAGTTTAGAGACCACAAGATTCAAGATTTTTTTTTTAACTACTTTCTTAAATTTCGTGTCTAATCAAAATCAAACAAACTAAACAAAATTAGAGAAAATGCACTGTTTTCACCCTGAACTATAAACGAAATTGTTGAGACACACTTCAACTTACAAGGAGTCCTCCTATAACCCACCCACCCCCCGGACTAATTAAAACCGTATTTTTGGCAACCTTAGTGCCTACGCGGCACATTGCGTGAATCAACACACTGAAGGTCCACACAGGCACACGTATGTTCCACGTAGGCACTGAGGTTTTCAAAATTACGATTTTAATTAGTCCAGGGGTAATAGGACCCCCTTTAAGTTTGGATGTGTTTCAACAATTTTATTTTTAGTTCAGGGTGGAAACGGTGCATTTACTAACAAAATTAAGCGGAGTAACAATTATAGCCATATAATTTTAATAATATTGATGTTTATTTCTTTTTGGCACAGGGAAAATTAGATGAATCTCTAGTTAACTCATTTAATGTGCCAGCATATTCTCCCTCTCCTCGAGACATGACTAAGGTGGTGGAGAACCTCTCCTCGAGACATGACTAAGGTGGTGGAGAAAAATGATTGTTTTAGCATCGAGAGCATGTCAATTATTTATCGCTTTGAAGCGTAAATAAGTTTCTATAGAGACATTCATATATTATATAATTCAGGTCTATGGTGTGATGTGACACATCTCATAGATCAAAATTTTTATTTGTCTATTTTTTTTAATATTTTTGACTTTTTCATCGTACCTTTTACTTGTCGTTTGGTTGGCAAATTGTTATCCCAAGATAACTAATACCGGGATTAGTTATCCTGGGATTATCCGGGATAACTTATCCCACCATGTATATGGGATAAGTTATTTCATCACTAAAGAGGAAATGGTGGGATAAGTTATCCCGGATTGGATTAATCCCTCCAACCAAACAAGGGATTAAAGTGATCTTTTATTTTATCCCGGGATAACTTATCCCTTGGATTTTTATACCTCAAACCAAACGACCCCTAATGTGTTCTACAATTACATCAAATTTTTATTTTTGACTTTTTTTTTGTAGCACTTCTTTCAAGCTTCAGTGTGACAAAACTAGCCCAAACCTATTTGACCAGCCCAACCCGCCCATGTTTTGATGGTTCGGGCTAAAGTGATTTTGAAGATGGACTGATTTGAGTCAGCCCAACTGAACCCATCATAAATCATCAACCCAATGGGCTCATAATGATGCCCAACTTTAACCCATAAAGATATTTAAACGTACTACTTATAGTTCAATGTTTTTTAGTTGCTTCAATTATATTCTTTTTCGGTCTTGAAAATATTATTGTATTAAATAATTTTTTTAATAAAAAAATATTCTTTTCTTACATGATCCTCCGACCCCTACCCCGACCCCATGCCCCTACCCACCAAAAAAAGTTGAATATTTTTTAAAAATTATTTAACCCGTTTATTGGGCAATGATCCATTTGTTGCTTAATCCATTTTGACCAGCCCAAATTCGACCCAACCCGCCCATTTGCCACCCCTAGTTCCGTCTCCACTGATGTGGTGTGCGGTGAAAGAGTTGCAATTTATTATACCAAATCTTCTTAAAATTTTCGACATTTCAAACCCAATCATCGTCAAACCTGTCGTATTGAAATAAGCATCAGTGCGACTATACCATGCTCGTGGAGCTTGTTTAAGCTCATCTAATGTTTTTCTCAATCTGCAATAAACCCATTTAACTCCAATTAATTGTCAATATATGATAATTCAGGTCTATCGAAAGATAATTATGGCATGTTTCATATGTTTCGAATATCAAAATATAGATAAATGAAAATATTTCAATAACGAAAGTCTAGAACATATAATAATATTATCAAGTTGGACAAATATTATTAGACATCTCTATTGTTAATAACATGAACATGTAAAGATGAACGAATAGAGGTACATTTTACCACTGTTATTTCTCTAAAAACAAAATTTATGGAGACACTAGCGGAACTGATTAAACTAAAAATAATCGTCAGAAATATAATATATGTATAATATGTGTATGTTCGTGTATAATTTAATATATACCAGCCGTAGAAATTTTATTAAAATACTCTTCAATATTAACCTAATTCAAGTAATACCAATTATGTACAATCGAATTTATTTTTTCTTTAAAAAAATTACGTTCAAGATATTTTATGCACCTTACGATTTATCGGACAAAAATATACAATTAAGTATATTAATTTTTATAGCCAAACATAGAGCCGTCAATATGGATCAGGCCCGTTGGACCGGCCCGACCCGATCTTTCATTTGATGGAGTTGGGCTTCAGTTTTTGCAGCCCATTTAAGAACAGGGTTTTTTAGCCCGACCTGTATAAGCTCGTGGCCCATGGGGCTTGAGCAATGTGGATTGGGCAGCCCGTGGACCGGCCAGTAAGTCAAATACATGCAACTATTTAGATTGCTTAATAGTACTTTTATTTGGTTCGAAGGATATCATGCCAAAAGTTATTTAATTTCGCTATTAGGAGTATTTTTTGGGGTGTTGGAGATTTGATTAACAAGTATTAACACTATGTAATATTGTCTGATAATGTTTATGTTTATTAACATTCTTAAATTAAATTATTAAATATTATTCTGGCCCGTGAGACCCGCAGCCCACAGAGTAATGGCATGGGCTTGGTGTTTTTTGGCCCATTATTTTGATGGGCCAATCCAGTCTGACCCGTTAAACTCAAAGCCCGTATGAACTAGTTCGAATGGACTGAGCCGACCCGTATTGATAGCTCTAGCCAAACATATAAGGCATATCTATAGATACCTTTTTCCCAAAATTTTCTTTATTCTTTCGGTGTATGTATATATTTATTTTATTGATATAAAATTAAAAGTATGAGTGATGGACCCCAATTGATTTATAGTATGTCCAAAGATGATTCTAATCAAACAATAATTGGAATTATGTGGACAATTTGTAGACATCCACTTGCCACAAGTACAATAACATGTATATGATAAGTGAGATCTTTAATAAGTATTAAATTTTTTATTTTAAAGAAATAATTAATCGAAATAATGAGTTGTTGTTGATATCGACACATCCGATATCATCAAATGCTCAAGAGCTTCTCTATTCAATTCTTTTCCTTCTTATTGCTGGATATCTCATTCGTATAGATCTTTTCTTTATTTCTCGAGCCTGAATGTATTAGTAATATAAAAATCAGTTATGCTAGAATATTCATAAATTTGGATAATTTATAAGGGTGAAGAAAAAGAAGCAGCATATATGGCAACATCTTTCTCAATGAGTGATGATGATATTGTTTATAGCTACTCCAAAAACTCCCAAATACAGGTATTAATTTAATTTAATTTAATTTAATTTCTTGAATCTTTATATAATCTTTGATTTGGAAAATCTCTCCAAGTTCATAGCCAACAACTTCAAAGTACTCCCTTACTCCGTTTAATTTTACTTAATCTCTGTTGACTTGCCACATTCTGTATAAAAAAAAAAAATTAATTAGAGGTGTATTTTACTATACTAACATTAATAATGATGTTTTGGAATTCTGATAAAATTTGTGATTAACTTTATTTCATGTTTGGTATGTATGAACTAATATTTAGGCTATTATTATATACCAGTTGTAGTAAAATGCTGGGATTACTATCTCATATGAAGGGAAATAAAATAGTCTCGTGGGATACGATCCCAACACATGTGATATCCCTATCTATCCGCTCCGATGTATCAAACAACGGGTTGGTAGTTTAAGTAGCTATTTAACACCGTACTAAGGTTAGTATGAGAAAGAAGTAACAAATCTCTCTTGATTTGTGAAAACGGCTAAGTAAATTGAAATATCTACTTTTAATATAGGAGCCAAGTAAACTAAAACGGAGGGATTCAATATGTTTTGTCTTTCTTAAAATAATTGAGGGCAAGAGAGAGGGATTACAAGGTGTCACCAATAAGACACAAAGTTCAGATAGTCAGCTAATTGAACCAATAAGATAGAAAATTCAGATAGTCAGCTAATTGAACCAACAAGATAGAAAGTTCAGATAGTCAGCTAATTGAGCTAATTGAACCAACAAGATAGACAGTTCAGATAGTCAGCTAATTGAGCTAATTGAACCAATAAGATAGAAAGTTCAGATAGTCAGCTAATTGAGCTAATTGAACCAACAAGATAGACAGTTCAGATAGTCAGCTAATTGAGCTAATTGAACCAATAAGATAGAAAGTTCAGATAGTCAGCTAATTGAACCAACAAGACAGAAAGTTCAGATAGTCAGCTAATTGAGCTAATTGAACCAACAAGATAGACAGTTCAGATAGTCAGCTAATTGAGCTAATTGAACCAATAAGATAGAAAGTTCAGATAGTCAGCTAATTGAACAAACAAGATAGACAGTTCAGATAGTCAGCTAATTGAGAGAAAGTTCAGATAGTCAGCCAATTGAACCAACAAGACAGAAAGTTCAGATAGTCAGCTAATTGAGCCAATTGAACCAACAAGATAGACAGTTCAGATAGTCAGCTAATTGAGCTAATTGAACCAATAAGATAAAAAGTTCAGATAGTCAGCTAATTGAACCAACAAGACAGAAAGTTAAGATAGTCAGCTAATTGAGCTAATTGAACCAACAAGATAGACAGTTCAGATAGTCAGCTAATTGAACCAATAAGATAGAAATTTTAGATAGTCAGCTAATTGAACCAACAAGACAGAAAGTTCTGATAGTCAGCTAATTGAGCTAATTGAACCAACAAGATAGACAGTTCAGATAGTCAGCTAATTGAGCTAATTAAACCAATAAGATATAAAGTTCAGATAGTCAGCTAATTGAACCAACAAGACAGAAAGTTTAGATAGTCAGCTAATTGAGCTAATTGAACCAACAAGATAGACAGTTCAAATAGTTAGCTAATTGAGCTAATTGAACCAATAAGATAGAAAGTTTAGATAGTCAGCTAATTGAACCAACAAGTTAAAAAGTTCAGATAGTCATCTAATTGAGATAATTGAACCAACAAGAGAGAAAGTTCGGATAGTCGTCTAATTGAACCAACAAGACAGAAAGTTCAGATAGTCAGCTAATTGAGCTAATTGAACCAACAAGACAGAAAGTTCAGATAGTCAGCTAATTGAGCTAATTGAACCAACAAGATAGAAAGTTCAGATAGTCAGCTAATTGAACCAACAAGATAGAAATGTTCAGATAGTCAGCTAATTGAACCAACAAGACAAAAAATTCAGATAGTCAACTAATTGAGCTAATTGAACCAATAAGATAGAAAGTTCAGATAGTCAACAAATTGAACCAACAAGATAGAAAGTTTAGATAGTCAACTCATTGAGCTAATTGAACCAACAAGACGATAGTTAGCTAATTGAACTAGTAAGATTTCAAAAAGTGATATTGAATTTTACATGGTAAAGTAAACTTAATGTATCCTCCATAACAAAAACATCACATAATTATTTTTAATTTGTGACTTTGTTTGTTATAATTATGCAGAGAGAAGTATTAGATAATTCAAAGAAAATGGTGAGAGATGCAATTATTCAAAAGCTTGACATGAAAATCATGTTATCATCTTCAAACACATTATGTATAACAGATTTGGGATGTTCAGTTGGACCAAACACTTTAGTTGCAATGCAACATGTTGTACAAGTTCTAAAAGACAAGTACCATGATAACATTCTTGAATTCCAAATATTTTTCAATGATCATGTCACAAATGATTTCAACACCCTCTTTCGATCACTACCCATCGATCGATCCTACTATGTATCTGGAGTTCCAGGATCATTCCATGGTAGATTATTTCCATCGCGATCGATACATTTTGCACATTGTTCTTGTTCTATACATTGGTTATCTAAGTGTCCACCAGAGTTGTTCGATGAAAAATCTCCAGCATGGAATAAGGGAATGATTCACTATATGGGTTCATCAAATGTTGAAGTGTTGAATGCTTATGTTGCTCAGTTTGAAAAAGACATGGAAATGTTCTTAAATGCAAGAGCTGAGGAGATTGTGGAAGGTGGAATGGTGGTGTTAATTTCACCATTTACTAATGATTCTGTCATGGAATTTTTTGGTTCTAGTCTTATGGATTTGGTGAATGAGGTGAGTAATTAAATTAGAGTAAAGCATCTAGTACCCCTGAACTATATATGACCAAATTTTCTATGACACTTTAACTTCACAGGGGTCCTATTACCCCCTGAACTTACTTTTAGTGTATTTTTGTCACCCTTTTTAGTTGACTTGACACCTTTGATGTGGGCCCCATTTTAATGTAATAAATGTGTCACGTCAGCACAAAAGGGTGACCAAAATATGCTAAAATTGAGTTCAGGGGTAATAGGATCCATGTTAACAACTTTGGTCATAGTTCGAGGGGATACTGGATGCTTTATCTCATTAAATTATTTAGTACTTTCTTTGCCCAAATTCATGTGACAGTCTCAAGAAAATGTTGTCTTTCTATATAATTGAAACCACGTTAGCTTTAAAATTTCCTTTTTACCTTAATATAATTTATAACTATACAAATGATCAGGAGTGTTTTAGACCACAAATCGAATTGTGTCACATAAATGGGATAAAGAGAGTAGTTAGTTTAGCCATACATTTGTAATTTATGTTTCTTTCTTTTTGATACAGGGAAAGTTAGATGAATCTCTATTTGACTCATTCAATTTGCCAATGTATTTTCCATCTCCTGAAGATATGACTAAAGTGGTTGAGAAAAATGGTTGTTTTACAATTGAGATAATTGAGTTGACATATCCCAAATCAAAGCTTGTGGATGATATAAAGACATTGATGATAAATTTAAGTGTTGTTTTACAAGGAGTTTTGATCAATCACTTTGGAAGTAAAATTGCAGAAGAAACTTGTGCAAGAACTATTCTCAAAAGTGAAGTGATTTCAGTATGGATGAAAGCTAATGCCGAAAAATCAGGCCAGTTATTTATCGCTTTGAAGCGTAAATAAATTTCTATAGAAGAATCTATCTATCTACCAATATGTATATAATCAGGTGTATGGAATGATGATAAGCATGGATGAAAGCTAATGCCGAAAAATCAGTCCAATTATTTATCGCTCCGAAGCGTAAATAAATTTCTATAGAAAATCTATCCACCAATATGTATATAATAAGGTCTATGGAATGGTGATAAGCATGGGTGAAAGATAACGCACAAAAATTAGGCCAGTTATTTATCGCTTTGAAGCGTAAATAAATTTTTGTAGAAGAATCTATACACCAATATGTATATATATAATCAGGTCTATGAAATGATGATAAGCATGGATGAAAGCTAATGCCAAAAAATCAGGCTAATTATTTATCGCTCTGAAGCGTAAATAAATTTCTGTAGAAGTATCTATCTATCAATATGTATATAATAAGGTCTATGGAATGGTGATAAGCATGGATGAAGGCTAACGCAGAAAAATTAGGCCAGTTATTTATCGTTTTGAAGCGTAAATAAATTTCTGTAGAAGAGTCTATCCACCAATATGTATATATAATCAGGTCTATGAAATGATGATAAGCATGGATGAAAGCTAATGCCGAAAAATCAGGCCAGTTATTTATTACTTTGAAGCGTAAATAAATTTCTGTAGAAGAATCTATCTACCAATATGTATATAATCAGGTCTATGGAATGATGATAAGCATGGATGAAAGCTAATGCCAAAAAATCAGGCCAATTATTTATCGCTTTGAAGCGTAAATAAATTTTTACAGAAGAATCTATCTGCCAATATGTATATAATAACGTCTATGGAACGGTGATAAGCATGGATGAAAGCTAATGCCGAAAAATCAGGCCAGTTATTTATCGCTCTGAAGCGTATCTATCTACCAATATGTATATAATAAGGTCTATGGAATGGTGATAAGCATGGATGAAAGCTAATGCCGAAAAATCAGGCTAAATATTAAGAATCTATCTATCAATATGTATATAATCAGGTCTATGGAATGGTGATAAGCATGGATGAAAGCTAATGCCGAAAAATCAGGCCAGTTATTTATCGCTCTGAAGCGTAAATAAATTTTGGTAGAAGTATCTATCTATCAATATTTTATAATAAGGTCTATGGAATGATGATAAGCATGGATGAAAGCTAATATCGAAAAACCAGGCCAGTTATCTATTACTTTGAAGCATAAATAAATTTTTGAAGAAGAATCTATCTACCAATATGTATATAATAAGGTCTATGGAATGGTGATAAGCATGGATGAAAGCTAATGCCGAAAAATCAGGCAAAATATTAAGAATCTATCTATCAATATGTATATAATCAGGTCTATGGAATGGTGATAAGCATGGATAAAAGCTAGTGCCGAAAAATCAGGCTAATTATTTATCACTTTGAAGCGTAAATAAATTCCTGTAGAAGTATCTATCTATCAATATGTATATAATAAGGTCTATGGAATGGTGATAAGCATGGATGAAGGCCAACGCAGAAAAATTAGGCCAGTTATTTATCGCTTTGAAGCGTAAATAAATTTCTGTAGAAGAATCTATCCACCAATATGTATATATAATCAGGTCTATGAAATGATGATAAGCATGGATGAAAGCTAATGCCGAAAAATCAGGCCAGTTATTTATTGCTTTGAAGCATAAATAAATTTCTGTAGAAGAATCTATCTACTAATATGTATATAATCAGGTCTATGGAATGATGATAAGCATGGATGAAAGCTAATGCCACAAAAATCAGGCCAATTATTTATCGCTTTGAAGAGTAAATAAATTTTTGCAGAATAATCTATCTATCAATATGTATATAATAAGGTCTATGGAACGGTGATAAGCATGGATGAAAGCTAATGCCGAAAAATCAGGTCAGTTATTTATCGCTCTGAAGCGTATCTATCTACCAATATGTATATAATAAGGTCTATGGAATGGTGATAAGCATGGATGAAAGCTAATGCTGAAAAATCAGGCTAAATATTAAGAATCTATCTATCAATATGTATATAATCAGGTCTATGAAATGGCGATAAGCATGGATGAAAGCTAATGCCGAAAAATCAGGCCAGTTATATATCGCTCTGAAGCGTAAATAAATTTTTGTGGAAGTATCTATCTATCAATATGTTTATAATAAGGTCTATGGAATGATGATAAGCATGGATGAAAGCTAATATCGAAAAATAAAGCCAGTTATTTATTGCTTTGAAGCGTAAATAAATTTTTGTAGAAGAATCTATCTACCAATATGTATATAATAAGGTCTATGGAATGGTGATAAGCATGGATGAAAGCTAATGCCGAAAAATCAGGCTAAATATTTAGAATCTATCTATCAAAATGTATATAATCAGGTCTATGGAATGGTGATAAGCATGGATGAAGGCTAATGCCGAAAAATCAAGCTAATTATTTATCACTCTGAAGCGTAAATAAATTTTTGTAGAAGTATCTATCTATCAATATGTATATAATAAGGTCTATGGAATGGTGATAAGCATGGATGAAGGCTAACGCAGAAAAATTAGGCTAGTTATTTATCGCTTTGAAGCGTAAATAAATTTCTGTAGAAGAATCTATCCACCAATATGTATATATAATCAGGTCTATGAAATGATGATAAGCATGGATGAAAGCTAATGCCGAAAAATCAGGCCAGTTATTTATTGCTTTGAAGCGTAAATAAATTTCTGTAGAAGAATCTATCTACCAATATGTATATAATCAGGTCTATGGAATGATGATAAGCATGGATGAAAGCTAATGCCAAAAAATCAGGTCAATTATTTATCGCTTTGAAGCGTAAATAAATATTTACAGAAGAATCTATCTACCAATATGTATATAATAAGGTCTATGGAATGGTGATAAGCATGGATGAAAGCTAATGCCGAAAAATCAGGCAAAATATTAAGAATCTATCTATCAATATGTATATAATCAGGTCTATGGAATGGTGATAAGCATGGATAAAAGCTAGTGCCGAAAAATCAGGCTAATTATTTATCACTTTGAAGCGTAAATAAATTCCTGTAGAAGTATCTATCTATCAATATGTATATAATAAGGTCTATGGAATGGTGATAAGCATGGATGAAGGCCAACGCAGAAAAATTAGGCCAGTTATTTATCGCTTTGAAGCGTAAATAAATTTCTGTAGAAGAATCTATCCACCAATATGTATATATAATCAGGTCTATGAAATGATGATAAGCATGGATGAAAGCTAATGCCGAAAAATCAGGCCAGTTATTTATTGCTTTGAAGCATAAATAAATTTCTGTAGAAGAATCTATCTACTAATATGTATATAATCAGGTCTATGGAATGATGATAAGCATGGATGAAAGCTAATGCCACAAAAATCAGGCCAATTATTTATCGCTTTGAAGAGTAAATAAATTTTTGCAGAATAATCTATCTATCAATATGTATATAATAAGGTCTATGGAACGGTGATAAGCATGGATGAAAGCTAATGCCGAAAAATCAGGCCAGTTATTTATCGCTCTGAAGCGTATCTATCTACCAATATGTATATAATAAGGTCTATGGAATGGTGATAAGCATGGATGAAAGCTAATGCTGAAAAATCAGGCTAAATATTAAGAATCTATCTATCAATATGTATATAATCAGGTCTATGAAATGGCGATAAGCATGGATGAAAGCTAATGCCGAAAAATCAGGCCAGTTATATATCGCTCTGAAGCGTAAATAAATTTTTGTGGAAGTATCTATCTATCAATATGTTTATAATAAGGTCTATGGAATGATGATAAGCATGGATGAAAGCTAATATCGAAAAATAAAGCCAGTTATTTATTGCTTTGAAGCGTAAATAAATTTTTGTAGAAGAATCTATCTACCAATATGTATATAATAAGGTCTATGGAATGGTGATAAGCATGGATGAAAGCTAATGCCGAAAAATCAGGCTAAATATTTAGAATCTATCTATCAAAATGTATATAATCAGGTCTATGGAATGGTGATAAGCATGGATGAAGGCTAATGCCGAAAAATCAAGCTAATTATTTATCACTCTGAAGCGTAAATAAATTTTTGTAGAAGTATCTATCTATCAATATGTATATAATAAGGTCTATGGAATGGTGATAAGCATGGATGAAGGCTATCGCAGAAAAATTAGGCTAGTTATTTATCGCTTTGAAGCGTAAATAAATTTCTGTAGAAGAATCTATCCACCAATATGTATATATAATCAGGTCTATGAAATGATGATAAGCATGGATGAAAGCTAATGCCGAAAAATCAGGCCAGTTATTTATTGCTTTGAAGCGTAAATAAATTTCTGTAGAAGAATCTATCTACCAATATGTATATAATCAGGTCTATGGAATGATGATAAGCATGGATGAAAGCTAATGCCAAAAAATCAGGTCAATTATTTATCGCTTTGAAGCGTAAATAAATATTTACAGAAGAATCTATCTACCAATATGTATATAATAACGTCTATGGAACGGTGATAAGCATGGATGAAAGCTAATGCCGAAAAATCAGGCCAGTTATTTATCGCTCTGAAGCGTATCTATCTACCAATATGTATACAATAAAGTCTATGGAATGGTGATAAGCATGGATGAAAGCTAATGCCGAAAAATCAGGCTAAATATTAAGAATATATCTATCAATATGTATATAATCAGGTCTATGGAATGGTGATAAGCATGGATGAAAGCTAATGCCGAAAAATCAGGCTAGTTATTTATCGCTCTGAAGCGTAAATAAATTTTGGTAGAAGTATCTATATATCAATATTTTATAATAAGGTCTATGGAATGATGATAAGCATGGATGAAAGCTAATATCGAAAAATCAGGCCAGTTATTTATTGCTTTGAAGCATAAATAAATTTTTGAAGAAGAATCTATCTACCAATATGTATATAATAAGGTCTATGGAATGGTGATAAGCATGGATGAAAGCTAATGCCGAAAAATCAGGCTAATTATTTATCGCTCTGAAGCATAGATAAATTTCTGTAGACGAATCTATCTAC
Organism: Capsicum pubescens; assembly: GCA_030864215.1. NCBI lineage: Eukaryota > Viridiplantae > Streptophyta > Magnoliopsida > Solanales > Solanaceae > Capsicum > Capsicum pubescens. Next base: position 44,062,053 of record CM061538.1, read on the forward strand.
CAATATCTATATATAATCAGGTTTATGGAATGATGATAAGCACGGATGAAAGCTAATACCGAAAAATCAGGCTAATTATTTATCGCTTTTAAGAGTAAATAAATTTTCGTAAAATAATCCATCTACCAATATGTATATAATCAGGTCTATGGAATGATGATAAGTATGGATGAAAACTAACGCCGAAAAATCAGGCCAATTATTTATCGCTTTGAAGTGTAAATAAATTTTCGTAGAAGAATCCATCTTACAATATGTATATAATCAGGTCTATGGAATGATGATAAGCATGGATGAAAGCTAATGCCGAAAAATCAGGCGAGTTATTTATCGCACTGAAGCGTAAATAAATTTCTGTAGAAAAATTTATCTACCAATATGTATATAATCAGGTCTATGGAATGATGATAAGCATGGATGGAAGCTAATATCGAAAAATCAAACCAGTTATTTATCGCTCTGAAGCGTAAATAAATTTCTGTGGAAGAATCTATTTATCAATATGTATATAATAAGGTCTATGGAATGATGATAAGCATGAATGAAAGCTAATGCTGAAAAATCAGGTCAATTATTTATCACTCTGAAGCAAAGATAAATTTCTGTAGACGAATCTATCTACCAATATATATATATATACAATCAGGTCTATGGAATGATGATAAGCACGGATGAAAGCTAATGTCGAAAAATCAGGCCAATTATTTATCGCTCTGAAGCGTAAATAAATTTCTGTAGAAGAATCTATCTACCAATATGTATATAATCAGGTCTATGGAATGATGATAAGCACGGATGAAAGTTAATGTCGAAAAATCAGGTCAATTATTTATCGCTCTGAAGCGTAAATAAATTTCTGCAGAAGAATCTATCTACCAATATGTATATAATCAGGCTAATTATTTTTCGCTCTGAAGCATAAATAATTTTCTGTAGAAGAATCTATCTACCAATATGTATATAATCAGGTCTATGGAATGATGATAAGCACATATGCAAACTAATGTCGAAAAATCAGGCCAATTATTTATCGCTCTGAAGCGTAAATGAATTTATGTAGAAGAATCTATCCACCAATATGTATATAGTAAGATCTATGGAATGATGATAAGCATGGATGAAAGCTAATGCTGGAAAATCAAGCCAATTATTTATCGCTCTGAAGCATAAAGAAATTTCTATAGAAGAATCTATCCATCAATATATAAATAATCAGATCTATGGAATGATGATAAGCACGGATGAAAGCTAATGTTGAAAAATCAAGAAAATTATTTATCGCTCTAAAGCGTAAATAAATTTCTGCAGAAGAATCTATCTACCAATATGTATATAATCAGGATAATTATTTATCGCTACAGAGCGTAAATAAATTTCTGTAGAAGAATCTATCCACCAATATGTATATAATAAGGTCTATGGATTGATGATAAGCATGGATGAAAGCTAATGCAGAAAAATCAGGCCTATTATTTATCGCTCTGAAGCGTAAATAAATTTCTGTGGAAGAATCTATCTACCAATATGTATATAATCAGGTCTGTGGAATGATGATAAGCATGGATGAAACCTAATTCCGAAAAATCAGACTAATTATTTATCGCTTTGAAGCGTAAATAAATTTCTTTAGAAAAATCTATCTATCAATATGTATATAATCAGGTCTATGGAATGATGACAAGCATGGATAAAAGCTAATGCCGAAAAATCAGGCCAATTATTTATCGCTTTGAAGCATAAATAAATTTCTGTAGAAAAATCTATCTACCAATCTGTATATAATCAGGTCTATGGAATGATGAGAAGCACGGATGAAAGCTAATGCTGAAAAATTAGACTAATTATTTATCGCTTTGAAGCGTAAATAAATTTCTTTAGAAGAATATACCTACCAATATGTATATAATCAGGTCTATAGAATGATGATACATTGATATGTCACATTTCATATAAAAAAGTTTTCTGTTTTTCTTTGTTATGATACTATCTAGATAATGTTTTATTTGAGGAAGACACTATTAGCTTGAAAAAAATAGTAAAAAAAAATAATTGAACAATAAATATTTTTATATAAAATTAAAAGTGAAGATGAAGATAAAGACACTATTAGCTTGAAATAAATAGTAAAAAAATAATAATAATTTTGAACAATAAATATTTTTATATGAAATTAAATGTGAAGATGAAGATAAAATTATGTTTAGTTATACTCTTTGCAAAGAGAGAATATAAGACTATTCGAATTTATGAAGATAGAGTTGAAAATTAAATTTGAAGCGCAAATTTGATTCGATCGAATTTGATTAAATTTTCGAATGGGCCCTATGTAGTGTAAATTTGAGCTAATCCCGTTAATTTGATTTTTTTTTTGTCACGCTTAATAAATTTTGCCCACAAAGCAGACACCATGATATTTCTACACAATGAACATACATAATGACCAGAAGTTTTATTTTATAGGCAAATATTCGAGCTTATTTAGTGGAGAGAGAAATTCAATCACTTCGATTGAAAAAAATTCAAGATCACATTTTAGAAATAAAAATTCAAGATCGGATATTTGAGGAACAAAAATTTAAAATGAGACACTTTATGAGACAAAAATTCAAGATGAGAAACTAAGCTTAATCTCTTGAATTTAATCGACTTTAACGTGAATAGTGAATACCATAGAATAGAAAAAATAACCCCCCCCCCCGCAACCTCCACCCCCATGCCCACAACCCCACCCCAAACATCCAACCAAACATTAATTGAACCTTTTTAATCGACTACAAATTTTGCCTTATAGACAAATAAAAAAACTTACAGAAAATATTCAATTATCCCCCTGAACTATACCCAAAACGTTTGAGACACACCTCAACTTAACGGGGGTCCTATTACCCTCTGATCTAATTAAAATTGTAATTTTGACACCCTTAGTGCGTACGTGGCACATACGTGGCACACACGTGTGCCTACGTGGACACTTCAGTGTGCTGTGCCACATAGGCACTAAGGGTATCAAAATTACAATTTTAATTAGTTCAGGGTAATAGGACCCCTGTAAGTTGAGGTGTGTCATAACCTTTTTGAATATAGTTCATGGGGTAATTGAGTATTATCTCAAAAACTTATTTAGCAAGGATAAAAATTCAAAATAACACGCTCTGTGGGACAAAAATTCAAGATCGAACGTTTTAGAAACAAAAAATCAAAATCAAACACACTAAAAACAATGAACTTAATTTTTTAAATTTAACCAGATTTCAATACGAGTACCAACACCTAATAGAAAAACAAAAAAATAAAAAAACAATTTTTTCCATAGTAAAATCTTCCCCAATACTCCCCCCGCCCCCGCCCCCCCCCCCAAAAAAAAAAAAAAAAAATCCACCCCACAACCCCCACCCAAAACATCCAACAAAAACAAGAACATAGAACTCTCCCCTCCACTTCACACTCAAACATCATCAAAAATGTCAACCAAAATGATACTTATGGCCAACTCCCTAACACACGTTCGCCCATTCACTTGCACCACATCAAGGCTAGTACCACAACCACCAGACCTCATCAAATGGGTAAAAACTGAAGGTGGATTTGTTCACAAATCCATAAAGATAGCACAAGGTGGTGATGGCAACTTTGGACTTGGGTTAGTTGCTTCTCAAGATATCCCAAAAGGGTCTGAAATCATTGCTCTTCCTCAACATTTTCCACTCAAATTTGGGTCTGAATCAGAAGCAGAAAATTCCCATTCTTGTTTGGTAAAATTAGCTCAGAATGTTCCAGGTAAGGGGATTTTCTAATTTGTCTTATCTATGATTTTCTTGGATTGTTGTTACGTATTGTTTTATAATGTATTGTGTTGTATTTGTATCGTACTGTATTGTTTTATTGAATACGATGTTTGGATAGATTGTATCGTTCTGGTAAAATTAGCTCAACATGTTCCTAAGTGCTTTTACTTATTTGTTTTATATATGATTACTGTTGTTACATATTGTTTTATAATGTTATAATGTATCGTGTTGTATTTGTATCGTACTGTATTGTTTTTATGAGTAAAGCATCTAGTATCCCGTGAACTATGACCGCGAATTTGCTGTGACACAATTCAACTTCACGAGGGTCCTATTCCCTGAACTAAATTTTAGCACAAACTTTTTTAGCTGACGTGACAACTTTGACGCAGGCCCTATTTTATGTAATAAAAGTGACACGTCAGCACAAAAGGGTGACAAAAATACGCTAAAATTGAGGTCAGAGGGTAATAGGATCCCCGTGAAATTGCGGTGTGTCGTAGCAACTTTGACCATAATTCGGGGTACTGGATGCTTATCTTTTGTTTTATTGAATACGATGTTTGGATAGATTGTATCGTTTTGGTAAAATTAGCTCAACATGTTCCTGGTTGCTTTTTTTTTTCTCCTCTTATATATGCTTTTCTTGGATGGTTGTTACGGATTGTTTTATAATGTTTCTTATTGTATTGTGTTGTGTTGTATTTGTATCGTACTGTATTGTTTTATTGAATACAATGTTTGGACAAATTGTATCGTTTTGGTAAAATTAGCTCAACATGTTCCTGGTTGCTTTTTTTCCCTTATATATGCTTTTCTTGGATGGTTGTTGCGTATTGTTTTATAATGTATCTTATTGTATTGTGTTGTAGCTGTATTGTATTGTTTTAATGAATATAATGTTTGGATGGATTATATTGTTTTCTGTCGTTACGTAATGATACACATAAAATATATTTAAAAAGTAGGATATGGGTTAGAGCTACTATAAAAGATCATTCCTTTGGACTTGGGTTAGTTGCTTTTCAAGATATCCCAAAAGGGTCTAATCTTATTGCTCTTCCTCAACATATTCCACTCAAATTTGGGTCTGAATCAGAAGCAGAAAATTCCCATTCTTGTTTGGTAAAATTAGCTCAACATGTTCCTGGTAAGAGGTTTTTCTTATATGTGATTTTCTTGGATTGTTGTTATGTATTGTTTTATAATGTATCGTCTTGTATTGTCTTGTGTTGTATGTGTATCGTACTGTATTGTTTATTGAATACGATGTTTGGATAGATTGTATTGTTTTGGTAAAATTAGCTCAACATGTTCCTGGTAAGGGTTTTTTCTTATTTTTCTTATATATGATCTTCTTGGATTGTTGTATAATTTATTGTATTGTATTGTGTTGTAGTTGTATCGTACTGTATTGTTTTATTGAATACTATGCTTGGATAGATTGTATCGATTTGGTAAAATGTTTCTGGTTGCCTTTTTTTGCTTATATATGCTTTTGTTGGATGGTTGTTATGTATTGTTTTATAATGTATCATATTGTGTTGTGTTGTATGATACTGTACTGTTTTATTGAATACGATGTTACGATAGATTGTATCATTTTGGTAAAATTAGCTCAACATGTTCCTAGTAAGGGCTTGTTTCTTTCTTCTTATACTTGCTTTTATTTTTCGTTATCTTGATTTAGAATCTAGTTGAGGTCCTTTTGACAAGAAGGAGTTGCTCGGATGATAAACACCTTCCACCTCCAACTCTTAGATCGTGGGTTCAATTCACCAAGGAAACAAAAAGACGAGAGCTTTCAGGGAGGTAACAACATACCAATGTAGTCCCACAAGTAGGGTTGAGGGAGGGTAGTGAGTGTGCAGATCTTACTCCAACCTTGCGAGGTAGAGAGTCTGTTTCCGATTGACCCTCGACTCAAAAAGAGCCATCATACATCAAAAAATTAAAAAGTCAACTAGATGGAGTGAAAAAGAAAACCATTAATCAATAGGTTTTAATGATAATTAGATTGTTCTTGAAAAATTTCAAGTTGAATTAATGTGAAACTGTGAACCACCACAATCTTAGGCGTCGTTTGGTTGGAAACAAGTTATCCCGGGATTAGTTATCCCACCCTCAAGGAGAGATAAAAATAACAATACAATCCGGGGATAACTAATACCGAAATGAGTTATCTCATGTATTTTGTTCCAACTAAATATGGGATAAATTCATCCTAAAATTAATTTCGGGATTAGTTATCCCTTATCCCTTGTACCAAACAAGCTCATAGATTGTTGAAAGCATGTAGTGCAACTAGACAATTTTTTTTTAATATAGGTGTGACTTAGTGGTCAATGATGTTGGGAAAACCATGAGGTCTCGAGTTCAAATTCCAGTTTAGTTAAATCAGGAAGTAGATGATTTTTTTCTTAATCAACCTAGCCTTGGTGGTAGACTTACCCGGTATTTGTGCTGGTGAGCTAGTGGGAGGTAGCAGGTATTCAGTAGAATTAGTCGATGTACGTGCACAAGCTGGCGGAGACACCACCTATCATAATAAAGAATTCGTTTTTATCACTACATTAACAGAAAACTAGTTGGGGTTCACTATATAGTACTTCGTCTCCATTTCGTTTTGTTCAAGCTAAGTTTCCATAGGTTTTAATGATAATTAGATTGTTCTTAAAAAATTTCAAGTTGATTGTGAAATGTGAACCACCGCAGCTCTTAGAATACTGAAAGTCTACTCGTCAGTAAATCCTCGACCCAATCTTTATACCTAAATGAAAACACCCTCGTAAAACTGTATCATTCACAATTGGAGCCGTGACTTCTGCAAATTGGAGGTGCGACCTAATGTGACTTCTGCAAATGAGGCGAAAATCACGGTGAAGTGCTTCGATAGTCTACTTCAGTTAACCTCATCGAACTGAAGAACCTAATGCTTAGCTAAGGTTTGGTTAATCTTAATATTGTAAGACCTAATGCTTGTTTGGTTGAATGTATTTTGTAAGTTTTTATTGCTTTGTATGCTTTTTTATATAACTGTGATTAATTTCTGATTTCGTTGTACTATAATATTGTCCGAAGTTAGGGTTTCTATGATGTTAGTGTCGGTGAAATTTACTCTTGTTTTAGGGTTTTTTCTGTTTATTTCGGGCCCTTGTGTAACTTTTGTCTTTATTTTGTGCACATGGAATCGAGGTGTTAGGTTTTTATGATGTTGGTGTCGATTGTTATACTGTTTTCTCTAGTTTATCTCTTGTTCTTATATGCGTCTTTTACGGCTTTTTGTCTCAATTTTGTGCATTTGAAAAGCATGTGTATGACTATCTAAATTGATGGATCATTTTCATATTTGTTTTGTCCTTTTGGGTGTTTATATCCGTGTGAAGTAGACATGAGTATGTTGTATCTTTTATGCATGTGGTCTCTATAATTTTACTCCCGTGTCTTCACATTAAATAATGTCAGATTCCCTACAGTTTTTTGTGTGTATTCCTACTATTGTCTAACAAGTTTCTTTTTGTTATTGTTTTCCATGTGAATTTATTGAAGAATGATTAATAAAGTGGACTGCGTATTTAATTATGAGGGAAAGTGGGTCCTATCTCCTCAACTAGTAAAAAAGAAAAAAATTAAATCAATCTTGAGAAGGGTGCGATGTTGATCTGTTGTCGTACATTGACTTATGTGCAGAGTTCTTAGAAAGTTTGGTTCTAAAGTTGTGAAACAACTGCTAGTAATTGTGCTTGAGGATGATTCAAGCATAAGGACACTACAATCTGTTCTATCTTATGATTTTAGGGTGATTCAACTCTTTGTTGCAGATGAGGGTGAAACTATTGTTACATCTCCAAACATCTCTCTTGTTTATGAGCCTAATGCAAATGCAGTAGATGCATGAATAGGAACTGATTGTGAATCGGATGAGGAGGATGATGATAATGAACCTATTCCTAGTGATTATAATGGTGAAGAGTTGGACGTGCATAGAAAGGAAAAAAGTAGAAAAGTCAACGACAAGCGAGACAGCTAAAGATCTTAAAGAAGTTAAAAGAATTGTGAGCCTTTACTGTATTGCTAGGAAGGTTTGGCTTCAAGTTGATAAGAGTGACAAAACTAGATTGAGATATGTGTGTGATGTTGGATGTCCCTTTGAGTGTTTGATTTTCGAAGATACGAAAATCAGTGGTTCAAAATTAAGACCTTGAACACAGAACACACATGTTGGCCAACTTTGAAGAACAAAAGAGCTACTCAAGAAGCTTTAGCTCATTGCTTCAAGAAGAAAATCCAAAATAATTCAACATGAGGCAAGATATAGATGATAATTTCTCATTGAATGTTAGTGTTTCAAAGATAAAAAGGGTTGTGAGGCTTGTGTTAGAGAAATTTTAGGGTAGCTACGTTGATGAATTCAATAAGTTTGAAGGTTATGCTCAAGAATTCAGGGATAACAACCCTGGTACTGATGTGGTCATAAATATATCTAAAGAGGCTTTGGAATAAGAAAAAAAAAAGATTCCCAAGAATGTACGTGTTTATTCAAGCTTTGAAAAATGGTTGGAAAGGGGATTCGAGGTACTTTTTTGAAAGAGATATGCAAAGGAATCTTATTGGTTGCACTACGACAAGATTCAATGAAACACTTCTATCCACTTGCTTGGGTAGCGGTGCACAAAAAAACAACTATAACCCGAAAATGGTTTGCTGAGTTGCTGAGAACTTCATAGGTGCTCCAAACAGACCACCGTAGTGACTTCGTTATTTATACACTCCTCAAAGGCTTGCTCTACATATCATCTATGATGTGCTTGGGGAAAGATTTGACTAACAACATCCAGCAATCTCTATAACAATAAACATTAAAAAAAGAAGTTACAGTACTATTTGTATAAGAATTCAACGAAAAAGCAGAAAATTAAAGTACTATTTGCATAAGAATTATCCTTTGCATATCTGACATAAATGTCACTCCTTCACCATCTGCCGACTCGAAGGAATTTCTCAACAACTCAGCAAACCATTTCCATGTTCTAGTTGTTTCTTTGTCCACCACTGTCCAAGAAAGTGGATAGAAGTGTTTCGTTGAATCTTGTCCAAGTGCAACCAATAAGGTTCCTTTGCATTTTTCCTTTCAAAAAAGTATTATCCAGCCCTATAAATGGTCTCAAACCCCCTTTCCAACCATTTTTCAAAGCTTGAATACACACGTATATTCTTAAGTTTCTTCTTTTTCCTTATTCCAAATCCTTTTTAGATATATTTATGACCACATCAATACCAGAGTTGTTATCCCTCAATGTAGCTACCCTTCAGTTTCTCTAACACAATCCGCTTAACCCTTTTCATCTTTGAAGCAGTAACAGTCAATAAAAACTATCATTCTACATCTTGCCTCATGTTGAATTTTTTTGGATTTTTTTCTTGAAGTAGTGAACTAAAGCTTGTTGAGTAGCTCTTTTGTTCTTCAAAGCTGGCCAACATGTGTGTTTTCTGTTCAAGGTCTTAATTTTGAACCTCTGATTTTTCTTAACTTCAGAAATAAAGCACTCAAAGGGACGTCCAACATCACACATATCTCTATCTAATTTTGTCACTCTTATCAATTCGAAGCCCAACCTTCCTAGCAATACAGTAAAAGTTCACAATTCTTTTAACTTCTTTAATATCTTTAAACCACATACCTTCGTCTAACTCTAAGAATCTGTCTAGCTTGTCATTGACTTCTCTACTCTTTTCCTTCCTAAACACTTTCAACTCTTCACTATTGTAATCATTAGGAATAGGTTCATTATCCTCCTCCTCGATTCATAATCATTTCCTACTTCTACTGCATTCACATTAGGCTCATTATCATTAACAAGAGAGATGCTTGGAGCTATAACAGTAAATTCACCCTCATCTATAACAAAAAGTTGAACTGCCCTGAAATTGTAAGACAGAACAAATTGTAGTGTCCTTATGCTTGAATCATCCTCAAGCACAATTACTAGCAGCTGCTTCCCAATCCTAAAAAAAACAAATTTTTCTATGAACTCTGTACACATGTCAATATATAACAACAAATCAAACATCATACCCTTCCCAAGATTGATTTAGTTTTTTTTTATGTAGACTAATTGAGGAGATAGGACCAACTTTTCCCCATAATTAACTACCAAGTTCACTTTATCAACCATTATTCAATAAATTCACATGGCAAATAATAAAAGAAAAAGGAAATTGTTAGACAACTGTAGGAATACACACAGAAAACGGTAGGGAATCTAACATTATTTAATGTGAAGACAAAGGGGCAACGTTATAGGGAACAGATGCATAAAAGCTACAACATGCCCATGCCTACTTCACATGGATATAAGCATCTAAAAGGACAAAACAAATATGAATAACCCATCAGTTTAAATACGAGGTGGAGGTAAGGTGTGCGTAAACTCTTTCCTTCCTAGACCCAACTTTGTGGGATTACACTGGGTATGTTGTTACTATTGATTTATAAACTAGTTGAAGTAGACTTATATAATCCTTTGACAAGAGTAGTTGCTCGGATGGTAAACACCCTCCACTTCCAACCCTTAGATTGTGGGTTCGAGTTACCAAGGAAACAAAAAGGTGGGAGCTCCTAGGGAGGCAACAATGACATACCAATGTAGTCCCACAAGTGGGGTTTTGGAAGGGTAGTGTGTACGTAGACCTTACCCGTATCTTGGGAGGTTGAGAGTTTCGTTTAAGGTAGACCCTCGGCTTGAGAAGAACCATCATAAAAATCAAAACACTAGAGTGAAAAAAGACATCAATCAATATAATCCTTTGTCTCCATTTCACTTTGTGTAGGCTGAGTTTCCATAGGTTTTAATGATAATTTGATTGTTCTCGCAAAGTTTCAAGTTGATTGTGAAATGTGAACCACCAAACTCCTCAATTACTGAAAGTAGTGAGTGCTCTTAGACAGATTTTCTTTTTTATATGTGTGTCGTAATGGTCAATGAAGTAGGAAAAAACATGAGATCCTATGTTCAAATTCTAGTTTAGGTAAAAGAAAAAGAAGTAGGTGGATTTTTTCCCCTTATCTACCAAAGCCTTGATGGTAGAGTTACCCGGTGTCTCTGCTAGTGGTGGGAGGTAGCAGATATCTGGTGGAATTAGTCGAGGTACGTGCGCAAGCTGGCCTAAACACCACCTATCATAAAAACGTTTTCATTTTATCAATTACATTAACAGAAAACTATTTGAGGTTCACTATATAGTCCTTTGTCTCCATTTTGTTTAGTCCGAGTTTCCGTAGGTGATTTCTTCCTATTTACCTAAGCTTTGGTGGTGGAGTTATCCAGTATCTGGTGGAAATAGTCGAGGTACGTGCGCAAGCTGATAAAAAGTTTTCATTTTTATCAATCACATTAACAGAAAAGTACTTGGTTCACTATATAGTCCTTTGTATCCATTCCCCACTGCCGAGGCCAATAATGTACCAAGTTTCATGATAAGTAGATTATTTCTTATGCGGACTGTACGTCTTCTACCCCAACTGTCAACCTTTATCCAGGCTACAGATGGAGTATGGCTCGTCACATAGGCGAAGTCAAAGATTTGCGTTATTTTACTAGAGAAAAAAATGGATAGGTCCCATTGTAGATTCTTTGATTAGTGGCAATTTGTTTGTGCTTATTTGGAGGTATAAAATTCTAAATCTATATTCATATGCTCGCACATAATACACACATTGAGTTTAACATTATGAATTCTTCACATTATCGGTTGTTTTCAATTTTATAAATCAAATAGTATCAGCACGTAATATTATAGTTGGTTCAATTTTGTTTGAAGTTTTTAATAGCATTCAGCACTTTGGTTCGATGACAAAAGTTTTAGCTGAATGTGTTGTAGACATACATCACAAGCTTGAATTATGGTTGGTGAACCAAATTTGCTATGCAAGTGTAGACGGGTAGAGAGGTGGCCGTTGGCCCCAATATCCACCGAGCATCAAAATTGGAAACAGTGTGATGTAAAATACAGACTGCATACATTTTACCCTCCCCAGATCCCACTTGTGAGATTACACTAGGTATGTTTTTGTTGTTGTAGCAAAACGCAGACTGGTTCGATACCACTCCAAATTGAACTAAACCAAACCACGCACATTTTGTGCCTGGACTTCTGTTGATAATTGCCAAACAAATTAGTCTGGATTCTAATCTCAGCCTTTGAACTTGAACCAAAAGCCGAACCTAAGGTTATAGTCCTGCCTCGTATTCTCTTCTTTAAAGCTCCCCTACTTCAAAAACCAAACTGCACCTTGCTGTTTAGGGATAGTAGGATCGAAGCTCCAACAAGCTAACACCTGCTCTCTGCTCAACCTAGCTGAACTCCGAAAGTCAAGGAGCCAACATGTGAAAATGTTCGTAAAAGGTGAACCGTAAGCAGGTTAACTGAGTGTAATTACTGAGCTAAGTACTGACGACAGATATAACTGGGGAAAGGGAAAGTGCCAGTGAGGGGGATACTGTAGCCCACATAAGCGGGTAGGTTAGTATTATCTGCACCGAAGTTGAGAAACTGTATTGTAGCATCCAAGGGTGTGGCCTAGTATCAGTGAAGTTGGTTGAGAACCATGATCTCTCGGATTCAAATCCCAACAGAGACAAAAAAAAAAAAAACTACGTGATTTCCTTCCATTTCTCCTAGCCTTGGTGGATTGAGTTACCTGGTACCTGGTACCTGGTACCTGTTGCTGGTGGGGAGGTGGCAGGTATTTGTGAAATTAGTCAATGTGCGTGCTAGCTCACCGAGACACCACGATTATTTTAAAAAAATGTCTGCTGGCTATGCGCAATATCCCAATCTCGAGGTACTCAGTAAACATATCCTTTTTCGGGCTTAGGCACCAACTTTAGGGAGTCATATTTCTGACAAGCCAATTGCAAGTCCTAGATGACGCTTGAGATAAAGTGTCAGTTTTTGGAATGTTAATACGAGGTACCATGTCGCACTGGGGATGTTGTCCCTCGTCTTTACCTCTCATGACCGATCTACTAGTCTTTTATTGCACCCAAATGCCTGTCTAAGATAGTACCCTCGGTGCTCATACGATTGGACCACTTTTTAGCAGTAACATAAGCTATCTGCAGGTGATAAATTCTTAGTCGAACACCTTCAGTTGCATTTTAACAAAAGAGAGATCAGAAAACAGGGGAATCTGAGACGGCTCTCTCTAGTTTGTATCGTGTTGCATGCCTATCTATTTTGCAAATCACTCTTTAACATTTAATCTCGTCGTTCTTTTTCTGTCCATTTTCAATAAAATTAATCGCTTTCTCAAATTACGTGGCGAAATGCTATACCATTGAAAAGAGGTTCGGTCTCAATATAGATTGGTAACTAAATTTTTAATAAACTAGGCTTTTGAGTATTTAATAAAAGGAGTAAACTGGAAACTTGGAGCATTTGGCAGAGGAGCTGTGGGCTATGAAATTGGGTTTGAAGCTTCTGCAAGAGAGAGCAACGAAAGGTTCGTTCTGGTGGCCGTACATCAGCAATCTCCCGGAGACTTACACCGTGCCGATTTTCTTTCCCGGAGAGGATATCAAGAATTTGCAGTATGCTCCTCTTCTTTATCAGGTATTGCATCGACATGCTGAATATGTTTTTCCCCATAGAAATATATTTCTTTTGAACGTGTTCTTTAACTTGGCCTTAACTGGCATCTATGCCCTCGAACTTTGGGTGTGCACAAGTAGGCGCACTTAAACTATCATAAAGCTGAATGAGTAGACCCATGCATCCTATATGGCAAATCGCGTAGATGCACACGCCCTACATGTCAAGCTACAAAGTTCCAACATGTGAAGATATCGGTTTTCATTTGCCAGGTGAATAAAAGATGTCGGTTTTTACTGGAGTTTGAGAAACTTCTGAAGCGTGAACTTGAGAATCTTAAACCCGATGATCATCCTTTTGGTGGCCAAGACGTGGATTCATCTGCTCTAGGATGGGCTATGTCAGCTGTTTCATCTCGAGCATTCCGGTTGTATGGCAGTAAACGTCCTGATGGTACCCGTAGTAATGTTCCTATGATGCTTCCACTTATAGATATGTGCAACCACAGCTTCGATCCAAATGCCGAAATTGTACAGGAAGAAGAGAACTCCAATAATATGCTTGTAAAGGTATTTAACTTCTTGCATCTCACTCGAAAATGTAAACAAACCAGCCCAATGCCCTAATGCTCTCGCTTTGCGTGGGGTCGAGGTAAACTCTGGACCACAATGGTCTATTGTACGCAACCTCACCCTCCATTTCTGCAAGAGGTTGTTTCCGCGGCTTGAGCCTGTGGCATCCTGATCAGTTACGCCAAGGCTCTCCTTCACCACACTTGAAAATATGCACCGATAAATTGGTTCTTCCTTTGTCATAAACGAAGGTGTTAGTTTGTTCCATTCAATGTTCATATATATCTCGTATTTTGGTTGATGTTGTCGTCTTTGCCTCTTCTTTTGCGTTCTTTTTTTCTTCACAGGTGGTTGCCGGAAGGGAGATAAAGCGAAATGATCAGTTGCTACTCAACTACGGCGGTTTAAGTAGTGATCTTTTTCTTCTGGACTACGGATTCATCATTCCATCAAACCCCTACGACTGCATTGAACTTAAATACGACGCTGCTCTTCTTGATGCTGCCAGTATGGCTGCAGGGGTTTCATCCCCAAACTTCTCTTCGCCGTCCCCATGGCAGCAGCAGATTTTATCGCATTTAAATCTTGTCGGACCAAACTCTGATCTAAAGGTTCGACCTTTTTCTCCCATATATTTTCATCCTACTCAAATATACGATGAGCTCGGTCTTAAAACCTATCGAGGCGATTAGTTTCTGTAGTTGAACAGATTTTCTTTGCTGGATTATCTTAAAGGTGACGCTAGGAGGCGTTGAGCTCGTAGAGGGCCGATTACTAGCAGCCTTGAGAGTCGTCCTATCAAGCGACGAATCAGCAGTGAAGCAACACGACTTGAAGGCGCTCAAATCGCTGACAGTTGAAGCTCCACTGGGGATATCAACTGAAGTCTCCGCTCTTCGCACTGTTGTCGCATTATGTGTAATCGCGCTCGGACACTTCCCAACGAAAATCATGGAGGACGAGTCGTCGTTGAAGCAGAATGTTTCTCCTACTACTGAGTTGGCTCTCCAGTTCAGAATACAAAAGAAGTCCCTCATTGTAGATGTTATGAAGGATCTTAGCAAGAGGGTAAAGTTACTCCTTGCCAAAGAATCATGCACGCACCTCGAGTAATTCTACGGGATGCCTGTAACCTCGTATTAGTAGAGGTACCGGGTAACTCTGTTCATCACGGCTCGTGGACATCTAACTTTTTGTGAGGTCTTATTCAGTTTACCTTCACAAATTTTGGTGATTATGGAGAGTATGATGTAGGCAACCTACTCTATCGCGATTATTATTCAAGTGACAAGTGTTATTTTTTAATTCATCATTTGATATTCGATATTCATATTAAAACTCAATTAATTTGAATTCTCGATGCGTAGGGCCATTAGGGAGAAATGCTCCCTAAGTAACAAGTGTTATTACACATTCCGTAATGTCTATATGCTTTAATCTATCTGGTGGCCACAATAATTTTATAATTTCTATACACATCCGATACCATCTTTACCTATCGTAAGTGTATCATCTAAAAAAAGAACTTTATTTTTATCTTTTATTTTTGAAAAAAGACATAAAGATAATGACAAAGAATTTTGAACTCTTTTATTATACTATAGTCTTGTCAATTCTTGATAAGTCACTATCACAATAATGTTGTGGCCAAGTATTAATCACTCTATTGTTTTATCGTTATCTGTCTTAGTTTGAGTGAGTGTGAAATTTTTAAATTGAATGTATAAATTATTCAAATAATTTTTTAAAATTTAGGTAAAATGACTTTCTGGACCCTTATACTATATCGGTTTTGTAAGTTGGACACTTCTACTAATATATTTGTCATCTGGACTTCTGAACCCACTAAAAAACAATATTTTAAACTCTTTTTTGGTGAATGTAACACACTCTTCCCCACGTTAGCTGTCATGTCAACTGCCACGCCTATCACGTCATTTGCCACGTCATTTTTTTTTTTAAAAAAAAATATATTACATTAAATTCCAAGTCATTTTTAAAATACTACATAACAAATTAAATATTAAAATAAATTTAATTAAATAAGAAAGAATTATAAATTGTAGAAAAATTTGAATAATCATGTTTTTATTTTTGCTCACAAATTAAACATCAAATCCATTCCAAATAATTAAAATTCTTCTCCAACTAATTTAAATTTTTAATTATAAATTCATATATACAAACATAATATATTTTTAAATTTGAATATTTTTAACAAATTCACAAAAAGTTTAATTTTTTTCAAGCGAAATTCACTAATTTTTTTCAATATTCACTATCACTCACTTTCAATTCAAATTAAAATTTTAATCTCCCAAAAAATAAAAAAAATTCAAATTTAAATTTTAATTAAAAAAATAAAAAGAATTGAATTGAGAGAAAAAATTAAAATAAAAAATAAAAAGTGAACGGAGGGGGGCTGGAAGAGGCTGGGGTGGGGTGGGGATAGGGCTGGGAGGGGTATGGGGCTGGGGGTGGGGTGGGGAGGGAACGGATGGGGTGGGGTGGGGTGGAGAAGCTGGGGTGGGATGGGATAAGGCTGGGTAGGGTGTGGGGACTGGGGGTGGGGTGGGACAGGGCTGAATGGGGTGTGGGTGTGGGGACGAGCTGGGGTGGAGAGGGAAAAAATATTTTTTTTAAAAAAAAAAATTGTAAAAATATTTTTAAAATTTTTAAAAATATTTTTAAATTTTTAAAAATATTTTTAAATTTAAAAAGATGGAGGAAAAAAAAGGATCCTTTTTCAAAAAAAAAAAAATTAATATTTTTTATTTTTTAAAAATTATTTTAATGTAAAATTGGTCAAAAATTGACTCCACTCGCACTCCCTGGCGAGTGACTACACTCTCTTTGTCCTAGTCACCATGACTTTGACACATAGGCAAGGTTAACGGTCAAAGGGTGCAAAATGTTGCTCTTTGATGAGTTCAAGGGTCCAGATGACAAACATATAAGTAGAAGTGTCCAACTTACAAAATCGACATAGTATAGGGATGCAGAAGGTCATTTTGCCTAAAATTTATAATCTTAAATACTTGTCATGTTTTTCTTATGTATATCATTAGGAATAAATTGAGAATATTGCAATTTAAAACTTATTTAAGTATACAAAGGTATATATTATCGTCAGGGTTCACAAGAATGTGTCCCCCTAATTTAAGGCGTATAATGTAGATAACCTAGCTAGCTACACTAACACAATTATCAGTAGCTGATCTCAAGGCTCAAACTCGTTACTTATATAAGTCACATAAATATAATTCAAAATTTTATCGTTGCTTCAAGATTTACCTCCCCACTCAAAAAGTTAAAACACATAAAATGAAGGCATAATACATAAACATGCGCTTTAACTTAGTCTCAAATTACATGTATGACCTTCAATTTTGAGTGTGCACAAGTAGACACTTGTATAAAGTTGAACATGTAGAAACACACGTCCTATGTGACATAATACACACAGGCTGTCATATAGGATAAGAAATGACCACATAGGACGTCACGTAGGACATCAGAGGCGAACTTATAGCCAAACTTTTGGTGCTTCGACGCCTATTAAATGCGATGCATATTAGGTATAATTATATAAAAAAATGTATAAAATCTGGTATAAGATTAAAAAAAAAACACTCAGCAAGTCAAAAAGAATGCTAGATGATTTAGTTTTCGAGCAGAACCTTAAAACTTTGGACGTCAATATATATGTTTGAACTTTTTATAAACCCACGATTTTTAAATTCTGAATCCGCTATTGTAGGATATATTTGTCTGTTTATTTAATTTTATATCAATTTAAGTGTCTATTTGTATATATCTAAAATTGTAGATCATAAATATAATCTGAAGTCAAATTAAAAGACATATTTATTTATTGCGTGTGGAATATCTCATACTCTCATTCACTTTAGTGTGCTTTTTTTTTTTTTTTTCTAAAGATAGAAATATTAGAACAAATTAGTCATGATATAAGACGTATACATTTTGGCTTTTTTCTCTGCGCCGCACAAACATAATAATAGCCCATAGTTATATGTTGTTTTCGTATTGGCATCTAACGTGGCTATAGTACGTTAATCTCATCTACTTAGTGGGCGTTTGATCGGTGACAGAATCAAATTTTTTATTAAAAAGGTTTAAAATTAAAATAAATAAATATATGAACTAACTAAAATGAGTTTGCTATCAATTATATATATATAAAAAATAATTTTAATTATGTATAAATAATAAAAAAAATTCGTCGAAAAGGATTCGAACGAAGCCCCTTGTCATAAGGTGGCTACGCCCCCACGTTTGACCATGAAAACTAAAACTAAAATTTTTAAAGTTGGAGTTACAGTTGTGTTTGTCTATAAATATAATTGGAGTTGTTTTTTAATTTTTATGAGAGTAGAAAGATGGAAAAAAGTGAAAATAACTTTCCTTTTTTTTTATTTATGTTTTTTACTTTTCCAAATGTAACTTCAAATTGTATTTGAAATTGTCATGGTCAAACGTCAGCTTGGAGTTGTATTCGACATAAAGTGATTTTTTTTTTTCGAAAAAATAAAAAGAAATTCGTGGCCAAACGGGCCCTTAATGGCACCTTTTTCTATTTATCTGCCGTGATGGATAAATTTTATAGCCAAATAACAAAATTTATGATGAATTAGTGATGTCAATCTCATCTTACGTGATCCATAATATGTTAATCTCGTCAACTTGATGCCATCTTTTCTCTTCTTATTTTTTTATGAAAAAAATAGAAATAAGCGACGGATAAATTTTATAACTAATTAAAATTCATAGCTAAACTTATTTTTATAGATAAATCAATAATAAATTGTCAAAATACTTTATTAGTTGCGAGCTATTTAGTGATGAAATTCATAGCTAATTTCATTTTTTAAAGTGATCTTGCAATTTTGAATGTCAGATTAATCATATAATCCTATCTGTAACCCTTCTTCTAGAAACACTACTCACTCTTGGTTGGAATAATATTAATCTATATAATCATTTATCCAATTTAAATTCAAAATAGTTGACAAATTATACATGTATGTATATAAAGTTTATGTATAATATGTGATTGATAATTATGTATAAATACCGGATGAAAAGATAATTACAAATTCAGCCGATTATTTGTATAAAGATTTCATCATTTCGTTTCTGCTTCAAAGCGTGTTTGTCTTTCATTATGAAAAAAGGATAGTTTAGTGTACTAAAATTTCAATTTATGCACGAAGTTTGAAGAAATATCGAATTATAAAAATCTATTATACATAATTTCACCATACATTTCTTGCGGAAATAGTTAAGAAATTCAAAAGTTTTTGAAACTTTTATGAGTTCATTGTATCTAAGGAATAGAAAATTATTTTGTTATTTGCATCTGCATATATAGCAAAGAAAATCTCCCTAGCATGCGTTGAATATTTTTCACATAAAAAATTCTATCCTTTTTTATAATAAGGTATTTGTATTCTACTTGTTGATTAAATGTTCTATTTGAGTTTTAGATTTATTAATTCTTGTTGAAACTTATTGTGGAAACTATCATATTTGTACAGCTGTAGCAGTTAGTTGGAGCATTTAGTTGGTTAGCATAGCAGTTACTATTCCATTGTTTTTATTTTGATGTGGCTAGTTGTTGCTTGTAGAGAAAAGTGAGTTAGTTGGTGAGCTGTTAGTGAGCTGTTAGGAAACTTCTAGATACTCATGTGATGAGCATGTGAGCTTATAAATAGATGTAATTAGTTCACATTGTAACTAACTCTTGACACAAAAATTATCTTAGCTCAACATTTTCACTCTTTTTCCTTTTCTCCCTTCTTTTCCTTCGAGCTTGGTAACTGCTACAATGGCAACTATATGTGAATCTGAATAGAGTAGCAACTATCTTAATATGGTATCAGAGCAGGCGATCGTAGATCTGAAGAAGCCACAATCGAATACTATGAGTGTCCTGTTATGTGTTTCTGTTTGTGACCTAGCCTAAAGGAGTTTAGATCTCCATTTTGTGAGCCATAAATCTCTGCGTACAAGTTATAGATTCCAAGGTTTCTGTGATATTTTGTTTTAGTCGTAGCTTACAAGTCAGATATGACACCTAAAATAGATCCTAGTGATCCCGTGTTCCTGGGAGCATCAGATGTAGCAGGAGCTGCATTAATCCCTATCAAATTAACTGGTTCAGAAAATTATGGAGTTTGGTGTAGATCTATGAAGATTGCACTGTTGGGAAAGAGAAAATATGGTTTTATAACTGGAGTTTGTAGTAGGGACATATACAGAGAGGAGTTGCATGATCAATGGGAGACATGTAATGCAGTGGTCCTTTCATGGTTGATGAGTTTTGTAAGTGTTGAATTGCTCAGTGGTATTGTGTATGCAACAAATGCTTGTGAGGTATGGGAAGATCTCAAGGAAAAGTTTGATAAAGTAAATCGCATGAGGTTGTATCAATTACACAGGGAGATCAATAATCTTCACCAAGGCATGGATTCAGTATCAACATACTTCACCAAGTTGAAAAACTTATAGAGTGAACTTGATGCAGTTATTCCCACTCCATCTTGTAATTGTCCTAAGTCTAAGGATTATGTAGAGCACCTATGTCAACTGAGGCTCATACAGTTTTTGAGTGGCCTAAATGATGCTTATGATCAAGCAAAGAGACAAATATTGCTGAAAGGGACAACACCTACACTAAATCAAGCATATGCAATGATAATTGATGATGAGATCCAACAACTTGCTTGTGCTACAACTATCAGTGATAAGACTGAACCTATTGCTATGCAAATGCATAGAAATAATGCAGAAGCAGGATATGGGAATAGGAATCAAACATCAAGTTATGGAAGTCAAGGATACAAGAACAAAAGATGTGATTACTGTAATTTCACTGGTCACACAAGGGAGAATTGTTACAAGCTGCATGGATATCCTAATGACTGGAAGAACAAGAAGAAAAACAACTACAATCCAAGGGGAACAACAAATCAACCATTTTATAGTGGTCAAGGCAGAACTGGAGGATATGGGCAATCAGCTACTAGTCACAATAACAATCAGTTATCAGCTCACAGTTTTCTTGGACCTAAGGCAGACAATTCATGCTTGAATGATCAATTAAGTAGCCAGGGTAACAAAGATGTCAACAATGCTGTTGTAGCAAAGGCACAAGGCTTCTCAGAAGAAGAATACAAATAAATCATGGTAGTGATTAACAAGAAGACACATGACTTAGAACAACCTAACATGGCAAGTACTGTTACTTGTTTTTCTAGTCATAGTGTTCCACATGAATGGATAGTGGACTCTGGAGCCACACATCATGTTGCAGCACACAAAGATGTTCTTTCAAACTATCACAAAATGGATAACACCATATGTGATAAAGTCAATTTACCTACTGGAGCCAAGGTTGATATATCACATGTAGGGGAAACACATGTACTTAAAGATGAGGTTGTAGGAGATGTGTTATATGTCCCAGATTTTAAGCTGAACTTGTTGTCAGTGTATAAAATGACTAAGCAACTATCTTGCTTTGTTACTTTCTACCCTGAATTTTGTGTGTTTTAGGACCTTCACAGTGGAAAGGTGAAGGGGATTGGTAAGGAAAGAGGTGGACTATACATCCTTAAGAGTGTATGTGCAGTAACTGGAACTGCAGGAATAGAGGTGCATGACTGCAGATTATTGCATGTAAGGCTGGGACATCCTTCTTCTCAAGCATTAAGAACTCTCAATATAATAAGACACGGTAGTGATGTAGATACTATAAATAAGTGTCATGTATGTCCACTGGCTAAGAAAACTAGATTGATGTTCCCTGATAGCACTTCTAGAGCTACAAAATATTTTGATGTTGTACATATGGATCTATGGGGACCTTATAAGACACCTACTTTTGATAAGAAATACTACTTCTTAACTGTTGTTGATGATCATAGAAGATACACATGGTTGCATTTGTTACAACTGAAGTCTGAATGTATTGTTGCCATAAAAAATTTCTTTACTATGATTCAAAACCAGTTTGGTGTTCAAGTGAAGATACTCAGATCAGACAATAGGGCAGAGTTCATTAATTCCAAGTGTAAAGAATTATTTCAGTCCCTAGGAGTGATACACCAAAGTAGCTGCCCCTACACACCACAACAAAATGGTGTGGTTGAAAGAAGGCATAGATAGATTCATAATATTGCAAGAGTTATTAGGTTCCAATCGCAAATGCCTATCAGTTTTTGGGGTTTGAATGTAAAGTCTGCTGTCTACCTTATTAACAGGTTACCATCTGCATCTATTGGAGGGAAAAGTTCCTATGAGATGCTATTTTGCAAAGTTCCATCCTTGACACATCTGAGAGTAATTAGATGTAAATGTTATGCTTCAGTTCTACCAAAGGGTGATATGTTCTCTGAAAGAGCTAAAGTTGTTGTATTGATGGGCTATTCTACTACTCAGAAGGGCTATATACTTTTGGATTGGTGCACCAACAAGTTTTTG
Organism: Capsicum pubescens; assembly: GCA_030864215.1. NCBI lineage: Eukaryota > Viridiplantae > Streptophyta > Magnoliopsida > Solanales > Solanaceae > Capsicum > Capsicum pubescens. The sequence goes on from CM061538.1 coordinate 44,084,512, forward strand.
TCGCAAGAGATGTAGTGTTCAAGGAAGACTCATTCTCTTTTGCAGACAAGGCAAGTTCAGAATCACCTGCAGGTTTTATTCAAACAAGTTCACTAATGCATACTGATGTAGATGAAGGAAAAGATGTTTACACAGATCATGATGATCACTCATATGAATCACACAATGAAGATATGTCAATACATAAAAATGACAACATCTAAGATGAGAATACTCATAATGAAACAAGTACAGATGAGTCACCATCAACATCTACAGAAGTTGCTCCAAGGAGATCATCTAGAGCCCCTCAAACAACCTGCTTGGTTGATGGACTATACCTTACTTGGAGGAAAGAAAGGGACAAGGTACCCTCTGGCAAATTATCTATCTTTTGATAAAACCAGTAACAAATATCAGAGATTTGTGTGCAGTTTGTCATCAGAAACTAAACCTCAATCCTACAGTGAAGCCAGCAAAGATGAGAGGTGGATTGAGGCTATGAAGCAGGAAGTCAAGGCCCTGGAAGACAACCACACTTGGAAGGTGGTTGATATGCCTCCAGATAAGAACATTATTGGTTCAAAGTGGGTGTACAAAGTAAAGTATAAGGCTAATGGTGAAATAGAGAGGTTCAAAGCAAAGTTGGTAGCCAAGGGATATAGCCAACTAGAAGGATTAGATTATCATGACACCTTCTCTCCAGTAGCCAAAATGGTTACTGTAAGAAGTGTCATTGTCTTAGCAGTATCACAAGGATGGAACATGTATCAGATGGACGTTTACAATGCCTTCTTGCAAGGTGAATTAGAGGAAGAGGTGTACATGGAAATGCCAGATGGATTCAAAGAAGGAAGGCAGCACCAAGTCTGCAGACTGATCAAGTCATTATATGGACTTAAACAAGCATCCAGAGAGTGGAATATAAAACTTACTTCAGCACTACTCAATGCAGGATTTACTCAGAGTAGCTATGATTACTCACTTTTTACTTTGAAAAGATCAGAAGGAATGGTGGTGATCCTGGTTTATGTAGATGATCTTCTGATAACAGGTGACAATGTAGAGATGATAAATGCAGCAAAATATACTTTACATCAGCAGTTCAAGCTCAAAGACTTATGTGAGCTTAAGTACTTCTTAGGGATTGAAGTTCTAAGATCTCCAAGTGGAGTGATCTTAAACCAGAGAAAATATATTCTGAAACTCTTATCTGATACAGGGCTTGCTAGTGCTAAACCATCTTCCACTCCATTAGAGACTAGCATCAAGCTAACATCTGTTGAAGTAGATGAAACAAAAGGTGTTAAAGGAGATGTTGTGCTGAAAGATGTGACACTATATCAAAGACTAGTTGGAAAATTAATGTATGCAACCATAACAAGGCCTGATATCAGCTATGCAGTGCAGACACTAAGTCAATTCATGCAACAGCCAAAGATATTTCATCTGGAAGCTACTGTAGGACAAGGGATTTGGCTCAAGGCACATCCTACTACAGAGTTGATTTGTTGGTGTGACTCAGATTGGGCTGCATGTCCAAACACTAAGAGGTCTGTTACAGGCTATGTGGTGCAATTTGGTGGTTCATTGATATCATGGAAGTCTAAGAAACAACACACTGTTTCCAGGAGCTCAGCTGAGGAAGTATATAGGAGCATGGCCTCAGCCTTGGCAGAAGTAACATGGTTGGCAGGGTTGTTTGCAGAACTAAGGGTACCAATCACCAAGCCTATTACCATTTTATCTGATAGCAAGTCAGCTATTCAACTGGCTGCAAATCCTATTTTTCATGAGAGGACCAAACATATTAAGGTAGACTGTCACTTTATCAGAGACAAGATCAAGGAAGGGTTGGTTCAGCCAATGTATGTACAGACTAGTCAACAAGTTGCAGACATTCTCACCAAGAGCCTGAGTCATGATCAGCACTCACACCTCCTAAGCAAGCTTGGTGTGCTCAATATTTTACACCCTGCAGCTTGAGGGGGAGTGTTGAAACTTATTGTGGAAACTATCACATTTGTACAGCTGTAGCAGTTAGTTGGAGCATTTAGTTGGTTTGCATAGCAGTTACTATTCCATTGTTTTTATCTTGATGTGGCTAGTTGTTGCTTGTAGAGAAAAGTGAGTTAGTTGGTAAGCTATTAGGAAACTTCTAGATACTCATGTGATGAGCATGTGAGCTTATAAATAGATGTAATTAGTTCACATTGTAACTAACTCTTGACACAAAAATTATCTTAGCTCAACATTTTCACTCTTCTTCCTTTTCTCCCTTCTTTTCCTTCGAGCTTGGTAACTGCTACAATGGCAACTATATGTGAATCTGAATAGAGTAGCAACTATCTTAATAATTCTAAATTTTTTATTAAAGATAGAGTTTATATATTCAGACATTGAGAAAACAAGCAGCTTTAATTATTTCGTATTCATATCTTAATATAATATTTTTATATTCAAACGTGTATTTAAATTCGGATATCTTAATCTTAATAAAACAAATATAATTAACAAGCTTTATCCACATTAATATATATACATTCAATAAAGGGAAAGGAACAACTTCTTGTTACCTTCTTGACTCAATTCAATAATGGAAACTCAAAAGACTATTATAATTAACAATATTGGAATAATTCAAAAATGATAGGGAATATAAAGACTTAAAGGTATTATAATTATTATATACTTGAAAGGTATAAAAGTTTTAGTAGTTAAGTAAGCAAGTGTTACATTAATAACAATTAAGAAATTGTCAAAAATTCAATAATGCAAACTGTAGGAAGACTATTATTACAATGGAATAGTTCAAAAATGATGGGGAATAAATACTTAAGGTATAACAGTTAAGGGTCAAATATACCCCTTAACTTTGAGAAAAGGTCCAACTTTACCTTCCGTTATAAGTTTGGTCCAAATATGTCCTCGCTGTTAAACTTTAGGAGCAAATATATCCCTAAACTTTGCAAAAAGGTTCAAATATACCCTTTGTTACAAGTTTGATCCAAATATGCCCTTGCTGTTAAAGTTTAGGAGTAAATATACCCCTAAATTTTGCAAAAAAGTCCAAATATACCCTCCGTTATAAGTTTGGCCCAGATATGCCATCACTGTTAAAGTTTAGGAGCAAATATACCCCTCTAGATGTTAAATGATTAGCTGAAAATTTACAAGTCCATTTTTCTTTTTCTTTTTTTTTTAAAATAAATTTAATTGCCACGTAAGCTAAATAATTGCCACATCATAAAAAATAAATTCACCCAACTCTTTTACAACTTGAACCGATCCACCAATTTGGACCAACTCATAACCCGACCCAAATTTTGTTTTCCATCATTGGGGGCACTTTTTCCAACAACAAGACAATATCTCTAGAAGCCATCTAAACGAGGATCATTCTTTCCGTCTATCTAGACTTCGGAGGAGAAATTACGAATCTGTTCCGAGAACCTAATTGTATAACTTGAGGCATCAAATCTGTATATTAAAGTGATTCTACTCTGCCCTTCGAGAAGTTTGTTGTAAAAATTATCGATACTACTTTCAAAGATTGAAAGAAGATCTATTTCGGTTATGACAATCCTTTTTTTTTTTGGGTCTATCTCTCTCTTAGGAGCTGAAACAGCTGGAGAAGCCATGACCCTGATTCTTCCACATTTTACAACTATTTTAAAATATTTCAGTAGATTAGAGTCCTTCGCGATAAAATCAAACAACATGGAAACAAATCAAAGTTTGAAAAATGCAATATCAACACAATATTTGAAGTAGAACACACTGGTAATAAGGAAAATACAACATTAATATAATATTTGAAAAGTCATTGAACCGATGAAATATTTCGATAACATTATAAGATTGAAATTTTGATAAACAAAATTTGGGTTGGTCCAAATTGGTGGGTCGGGTTATGGGTTGTAACGGAAGGTATATTTAGACCTTTTCGCAAAGTTAAGGGGTATATTTGCTCCTAAACTTAACAGCAAGGGCATATTTGAACCAAACTTATAATGGAGGGTATATTTGGACCTTTTCGCAAAGTTTAGGGGTATATTTGCTCCTAAAGTTTAACAGTGAGGACATATTTGGACCAAACTTGTAACGGAAGGTATATTTAAATCTTTTCGCAAAGTTAAGGGATATATTTGACCCTTTTCCCTTTTAATTATTCAAGTTATAAAAATTTTAGTGGTTAAGTAAGCAAGTGAAGATTAATATTCATGACAATTGGAAATTAAATTGTGAAAAAGATTCAATAATGCAAACTCTAGGAAGTCTATATATTATCACAACACATGAATAAAATAATACATAAATTTCCTCATACCTAATTCAAATATTAATTATCAATACTTGTATAACTCTAACCAGCTACCAAACAATCCCTTAAATGATAGGAACAAATTAGTTCACATATCATTAATTAATAAAAAAGTAAAACATCTAGTACCTCTAAACTATTATCAAATTTGTAACGACACACTCCAACTTCACATACGGGAGTCCTATTACCCCCTAAACTAAATTTTAACATATTTTTATCAACCGTTTTAGCTGAGGTAACACATTTTATCAAAATTTTTAGCTGACGTGGCACCTTTGACGTGGGTCCTATTTTATGTAATAAAGGTATCACGTCAGCACAAAAGGGTGACAAAAATACGCTAAAATTGAGCTCGATAGGTGGTGGTGGTGGTGGTGGTAACAGGACCCGTATGAAATTGGAGTGAGTCGTGACAACGTATGAAATTGGAGTGAGTCGTGACAACGTTGATCACAGTTCGAGAGAATGTTGAATGCTTATCACTTAATAAAATTAGTTTCTAGCATTATATATGTAGCAAAGAGACATGAGCCACTAGTTAGGTAAAATTATTATTGCTATCATTTAAGTTATATATATCGAAAGTTAAAATAATCTTTATATTATATGATTGCAATAAATTTTTTACTATTTACATATGGTTAAATTATTATTTTTTATGTATATATAGTTGATGTTGAACCCCCTTTGACTAGTTCGTGTGCTTATTTTTTTTTATTTTAAACCCTCTTAATAAAAATTCTTACGATGACACTGCTTAGTACCTAGATTATCCACATTTGAAATTATTATTTACTTTGTTAGTCAATCTTGCCACACTACTCCTAGCTCCAACTTTACTCAAGTAGTTTCTATGAAAGTTGTTTGGATTTTGGAATTTAATACAAAGTGGGAAATATATTCTACAGTCAAAATTATCTTTTGTCTGGTAAATTACTGTCATGTGATCAGAAGGTCATGAGTTTAAACTGCGGAAACAGCTTCTAGCAGAAATGCAAGGTAAAATTACGTACAATAGACCTTGATGGTCCGATCCTTTTTCGAATGCTACGTGTAGAAGGAGCTTTAGTATATTAGGCTGTTTTTTTTTTTTTTTTACTTTTTTCTTTGTTTCAATTATGTAAATATATTTGATCTGACATAAAGTTTAAGGAATAACTTTTTTTTTTAAAAGAGTACAACATCTAGTACTCTCCTGAACTATGACCAAATTTGCTACGACACACTCCAATTTCACGGGGGTTCTACTATCCCTGAACTCAATTTTAGCGTATTTTTATCATCCTTTTGTGCTGACGTGACACCTTTTGTCAACATTTTTAACTGATGTGACACCTTTAACGTATGCCCTATTTTATATAATAAAGATACCACATAAGCATAAAAGGGTGACAAAAATACATTAAAATTGAGTTCACAGAGGTAATAGAAACCCAGTGAAGTTAAAGTGTATCGTAGCAACATTAACCATAGTTCGAAGGGGTACTGAATATTTATCTCTTTTTTAAATGGTGTGATTTGTAAGACAAAGATTTTGTGATGATCATGACATTTGTGATTTGTGTGGTTAATAAAAATTTAAAATAGTTCACTAAAAATAAAATGATTCCAAATTTAAAAAGAAATCATTCATTTCGAAACAAATGTAGGATCACGTAAATTGAAACGTGTGGAATACTTAGATTAAAAAAGATACGTATGAAGAAAATTAAATAGAATTTAAGAGGACAATCGATTTTGGATAATGCAACAAAAAGACCCAATTAAAGTAATATAATTTTATTTGAATAATTCAATTTTGAGATGCTCTCTATATTTATATATATATTTATCAGTAAAATATTCAGTCATGACTGGTCAAATATGATCGGACCAAACCAACATGGTTTGTGGTACAGTGAATGGGGCTACTCCACCGTTAATTAGAGGTCAAGGGTTCAACCCTGAGTATAGAGAAAACTCTGTTAGGAGTGTTGTCACCTTAACGGGCCCTGCTACGCGCGATCCGAATTAGTCGGGGCTCCAATGCGGGCATCGGGCATCGGATGAAAAAAAAATAAAAAAAAATATGACCAGACCAATTAGGTTTGGTGGTCTGGTCAGGCAACACTTGTGGACACCATTTTGACGTCTGATTAATTTGAATTCATATCAAAAGACTAAAGTATATTAATGTGGAGTGCGGCTCCGGGTGTCCTGGCAGGATCGGTGGAGCCATTTGGATGGTCAAACATGCAAAAAAACGCGAATGGATCATCTTCGATTCAAATCGATCGGTGTTAGTCCACAGTTCTCGAGTGGGCTCGAGCCCGGGCAGCTTTAGGTTGAAGATCGATATATGAGTGATTCATTCTATTCATTATTATCTCCTGTTATCGAGGGAATGATCGGGGTTAATTAAGTCGCGTGCGAAAGAAATATTTGTACTTATATCTACGGAATTAATTTCACTTTAGAGGTATAAAACGCTCTCCATCAAAGCAATTTTAATTTCAGTATGTGAAGCCGAAACATAAATAATATATTCAGAACTCATATTCAATATTCTGAATCGGCTTATATGCGCATGTCATCAAATAATTTGAATATAAATTGAAGACAAGATAAAATAAGAAGGTATATATTGTACGAGAGATCCAAAAATCAAATGTCGTCCTAAAATTCGAATTTGAAATCTCTGATTAACAACTAAGCAATTCCAAGTATCCTACCATATTCTGCGATGGTTAATTCCTTCCTCTTCATCATCATCATCAACAACTACAACATACCCAGTGTACGTATTGCCAAAAGTATGAGTCGGGGAAAGATAAAGTGTACACAGTCCATACCACTACCTCAAATGAAGTAGAGAGGTTGTTTCCGATAGACCTCCGGCTCAAGACAGATGACAGTATAACAAACGAAAAAAAATATCACACTGCTAGATAATAAAGGAAACAAGACACTCATAAAGTAATACTATAAATTAGCTATTTGAAATCATACACATCACCAAAACACCATGAACAAGAGGCTACAAGAAACTACGCACAAATACAAACAGATCACTCTTCCCTTTACTATTACGGACGTACTCCTATCCTAAGTTGCTCGGGCTCTTCAAAAATGTCTACGAGTGCGTGTCGGATCCTTCAAAAATAGTGTATTTCTAAAAGATCCGAAACGGGTGCGGCAACATTTTTTGAGAGTCCGAGCAACTTAGCTCGTATCTACTACCCCTCTACCCTAATCTGCGTCCTCCACACCTTCGCCTAGCAAGAATCATGTCTTCCGTAAGTTGAAGCTACTTCATGTCATACCTAATCACCTTCCTCCAATATTCCTTCGGTCTTCCTCTTTATCAATATTAATGAAATCTTTACTTTGGTTAATACTATTCAATATTGTACAAGCGAAAAATAAGAATACTTTTATATTTTGCATCAAATTAAAGAGGGAGGGCTAAATAACTTTTCCTATTTTTCCAATGCACGTGCATTCGACTAATTATTATGCTTCTTCAGTAATTATTACTATGACAAAAAGTTTCTTAGGGGAAATTTCTTGGTGTTTACTTGCTAAACTCATTCCTAATTAAATTATAAACTATATATAGTCAAATCTTTTTATAACCATCATTTTATAGCAAGTTTTTATTTTGGATCGCAATTTTAAGTTGATTGCCTTAATCTATCGATTGAGTGAGTAAAGATGAAAATCTCACAAGGCTATGATTTTTTAAGTCTCGCGTCTTATGTTCCGTCTTATGAGCCAATTATATATTATTTTGTGTGCAGTATAAGATGAAATAATTAATACAAAAATTAATTAATAATACGTAACGAACTAAACACTACATAATTATTTGTTACATAACTATAATCAACAACTAAACGACCCCTCAGTTGGAACGAGTCGCTTCCCCCTTGCCTTCACCACCAGCTGATTGAAGCACAGTCTTCACTACGTCTCAAGGTTATCAGCAAGACAAGCCCAATAACGTGACTATGAGCTCTTTCCTTCCTCAGACCCTAACAGGGCAGGTGACAAGACTTCGATGCAGGGTTCGACATGGTCTTTGAATACAAGCCTAAGCATCCAACCGATCCTTACCCTTCCAAGTGATAAAATGTACACCACACTTTTTACTCAGCTTTGCTCACAAATTCAGATTCGACGAATCCTATATTTACTGGGGGATGAGGAGTCCTTAGACAAAGGCGAACCTAGGTTCAAAATGTTGGTGCTCCGACACTCATTAAATCCGACGCAAAATAGGTATAGTTATATAAGAAATATATAAAAAATGATATACGATGGAGAAAAGCACCTACGAAATCAAGAAGATAGCTGAGTGCTTTGATTTTCAGCCGGAAACTTAAAGCTTTGGGTTGCCAATATTTGTATTTGAACCTTCCGAGCGCCCATGACCCCTATATCCTGGGTCCGTCACTGTCCTTAGATCACATTCTATGACCAAATAAATTCTTTCTAATACTTGCATAGCTCTAACCTGCTGTGGCGGATCTATCTATATCCAGGGGTTCATCCGAACTCCCTTCAACGAAAAATTTACACTATTTATATACAGTTAAAATTATTTTTTATGTATATATTGTGTATGTTGAACCTCATTCAGATAGCTCGTATGTGCACTTTCGAACCCCCTTAATGAACTTCTCGGCTCCGCCACTGCTCACCAACAATCTAATGACCCATTAATCCTTAGATCACAATCTATGACTAAAAGTTGCCAAATCATGTGATTTACCTAGGGGAAAACCTAATTAGTATATAACTACTATATATATTAATGTTCATAATTAGTATCATAGCATGTGCATTAATGTTCCATTATTCCTAATCACTTGGAAAAGTCTAACCAAATTTAAATCACTCGGTTGGAGGTTGAATATAGTCCAATTATTAAAGTCAAATCACATTATTTTCATGAGGAAACACAAAGAGATTCTCTTAATGTTAATTTATTAATTAATTAATTAATTAATTAATATAGTACTAATAGTTCCTGTTCTAGCTATTTCTTGTGGTGGTGTGGGGGGGTGGGGGGTGGGGGGGCTGATATTTTAAAAAAACCTTTAACTTTTAAGTATTTAATAAATTATGTCTGTTAGATTTGACTAGATCTATGAAAAAAAAGTTTACATTATAGTCTATAATCATCAGAAAATTAAAGTCTCATCAAATCCTAGAAACCGCGATACAAAAATTATATTGTCCATTAAAATATCCATTAAAATATCGACCAAACATAACAAAATTTGTGCACATTAAAAGATTGTAATACTAGAGAAAAAAATGTAAAAATTATATTATTAAATACTTTGAGTTCCCCTTAAATCTTTTTTTTTTCTACAAAGTTGACACAAAAATGCTCATTTTTGACAAATTCAAAGAACCAAAATTATTTAAAATATACTTTAGGGACTATTTAAAATCTACATCCAAATATAGGGGGGCCATTATTGTCATTTGCTTTGAAGAAAAATAGACCATTTTATGAAAAAAAATAAAATAGATTGTTAATGATCATAAATGAAATATTATTATGACAATCTCAATTGTGGATTAATCATTCATGTTTCACTTAACACACCTCTTACGAAGTAATCTTACTATGTTATTCCTAATTATTATATGTTAGCTCATTCATTAGGAAATTAATAATACTTAATAATAACGATAAATAGGTAAACTATTAATTAGCGTTTGATTTTTTAAAATATGCATCCTGATGCATTAAAGCTTCTAATATATGCGAAATCCATAAACAAATATTGAATCATAAAAATCTATTATAGGCAGCCTCACCGTGCATTTCTGAATAAGAAATAAATATTTTCTTAGTGTAAAAATGGCCGGTGGAGAGGTTGACTTTCTATTTACATCAAAATTATTGTGTCAAATGACTTAGTAAACAAAAATAAAAAGTCAAAACGATATGTTATGTTTTTTATAGTACTTATTCTGTTTTATTTATTGTTGTATTTATTTTTTTCTATTACTTTGTTATGTGTTATTTAAATTAATTAGAGATCTTTTAGAAGCAACATCTCCTATTTATTTTCAGGAGATAAAAGCAAAATTTATTTATATTATATTCTTTTAAGATTCAAGCTATGAAAATAAGCATACTTAATTTAATGTAAATAGGATTCATAAAAACATGTTAAAGAGAAAATAAAATATTTTTTTTTTTAAAAAAGGAAAGAGACAAGAAAATGCATCATAAAAGAAAATGTCCTATCTACAAGTTGGCAATTAATTACTATTAAAATTTTCTTCTCTTTTCACATTTAATTTTTTTGTTCATCTTTGAATGAGTTAATTTTCTTCTCCTTTCACATTTTATTTTTTTATTCATTTTTGAATGAGTTAATTTTCTTCTCCTTTCACATTTTTTTTTTAATCTTTGAATGTCAATTTGATTAGTTTTGAAGTTTATTGATTTGATTTATCGACTATCGATTTATCGATATGTTAAATCGTTATAAAATTATTAAGATATTGATTGATCGGTTATTAATTGTTATGAATTCAATTATTAATTTAATCTCTTTCGACGAAAAATTATACTATTAATATATGATTAAAATAATTTTTATGTATATATTGTAGATGTTGAATTTTTTCGGTAAGTTTTTCTTCAAATTTTGAAAACCCTAAAAATTCTGACTCTGTCTCTGAATATAAGCACCTTGTAGAATGACTGAGAGTTTGAGACAATCATAAAAGTGTAAAATCAAACCCTAATTAGTCAAGTACCCTTTTTTTTTTTGGTTTCCCATTCGATGTTTGGTGCCCGCATTGGAGTCCCGACTAATTCGGATCACGCATTGCAAGGCCCATTAAGATGACAGCGCTCCCAATAGAGTTTTTTTCATACCCAAGGTCGAACCCTCGAATTAGTCAAGTACTCTATATATTGAATGACATAAATACAATTTATTAATCTACTATCGGGTTATCGATTAATTCGTTAAGAAAAAACTTCAAATACCTTCTTCAGATCTCACTTAATAAAAATATATTAAATATATTACTATTATTATTGATTTCAGTTTGATTTCAAATAATAATAATATATTAAATATATTATTATTATTATTATTATTATCGATTTTTATTCGATTTTGAACCACGATAGTGAGTATATGTTAAAGGTGAAGAAAGTGCAAAGAAAGTTGCATAGATTGAGCCATGTTGGAAGTGTGTCAACTCCTACACGCATCCACGGTTTTTGTTAGCTATCCTAATCACACACAAGCATCCAAAAATAGACTATATACTATAAAAAAATAAATTATGAATTTAAATTACACATATGAAAAGGGCTGTACATAAAATATCAAAAATCAAATTATCAAATTAAATTAAAAAATTTGATAATTGGTATTTGATAATTCAGTATTTAGTATGGTATTTGGGAATAAAATTTTAATATTTCGATATTCGAGATTGGATTTGGTACAAGATATTAATACCGTCTGATATTCGGTATTTATCGAATTATATATATATATATATATACATACATACATACGATATGTATAACCAACTCAATAAACAATAGTATTAGTCATCTCAAAGAATCTCTTAGACCTTGGTAATATATTTGAAAAAAGGAACAAAAATAATGCTAAATAGGGTTTCTTTTAAATATATTCTTTGAAGTTTAAACGTATATTTGCACATTTTCAATTTTAATATAGTATTACCAAATACCGTATTGAATCAAAATTTAATTTACGAAATATCAAATTATCGAACCAATATTTATAAATATTATATATGATATCTACGTTCAAATATCAATTATCAAATTTAAAATTTAAAAATATCAAGTAAAAACTGAATGCCCACCCCTACATATGAATAATATAAAGTTTTCTTAAGGGTGGATCTATTAGCTGTCCTAATCACACACACAAACATCCAAAAATAGATTATGCTATAAAAAAAAAAAAAAGGGAAAAGACATCGTTTTCACCCCAAACTATATCCGAAAAGTCGAATTCACACCTAAACTATACTAGTGACCTATTACACACCTAAACTATAAAAAAGTGAAATTATTTACACCCTGTCAGGCTACCACCACTTGCATGTGGTGTAGTGTTTTACACGCGCTGCCACGTCAGCACCACGTCAGTAAAAAGTATTACCTGTTTATAGTTAATGTGTGTAATAGGTCACTTATATAGTTTAGGTGTGGATTCGAATTTTCGACTATAGTTTGGGGTGAAAACGATGACTTTTTCCTTAATGTTTTTAGCCTTTTACTTTTGTTATTTAATAGGCTGAACGCGCCTAAAATAAGTGTAACACACGCCCCTTAGAATAGGGGTCGCGGGGAGGTAATAATATCACTTTTTTATAGTTAAGATGTGTAATAGGTCACTAGTATAGTTTAAGTGTGGCTTAGACTTTTCGGATATAGTTTAGGGCGAAAACAATGCTTTTTCTCAAAAATAAATTATGACTTTAAATCACACATATGAATAATATAAAAAAAAATTAAGGGTGTGTATGAATAATTGATATGTTTGTTAAAAATAAATTAATTAAAATAGTTAGCATATTTTAAAAACTAAGAAATAATTATATTTTAGAATTAAAAGTCATATAAATAAATAGAGATCAAAGAAATTAATAAATAATATATTGATTAAATTACACTTTTAATTAATTTTTTCTTGAAAGCTGTATAAAATCTATACTCTTCCATTTTAGAAAATAGAATCTTTGATATGACTCTTGACAAAAATATTTATTAGGTATTTATTTTCTTAAATTAATTTTATTAATTATATTTTAAAAATATAAATTTGTGTATATATATTTTATTTAATTATTTAATAATAAGGATGATATTAGAAAAATATACTAAAATCTACTTAATTTTATTAAAAAATAATTAAATTAAAATAAATATATTTTTTAAAAAAATAGATAATTTTTAAACGAAGGATCTATCAATTATTTTGAGACGGAGAGAGTAAAGTATTGTTCTTTTAAGGGTGTGTGGGAGGTGGGGTAGGGGGTTAGGTGGGGGGTGGGGGTTTAAAGCATACTGTATTTTCTTCTATTTAAAGCCATTAGACAAAATTCAAAGTTCATAAAAATTTTCTTTCTTCCATTTTTGTCCTTATCACTTTTTCTCATCATATCATTTTCTCATATTATCACATTATATTATTTTGCCTATATTATTATCCCTTTTGAGTTATTTTTCTGAGAAAAAAATAAATATGGTTTGTATGGTTTCACGTACTGGAAGACAATTACAGAGGTACAATAAAGGTAGACGTCTTGTTGTTGGGTAAGTTTTTTTTTTTTTTTTTTTCTAAAAATTTTTTTTTTAATAATTTTTTTAAAAAAGAAAAAATAATAATTAATTTTTATTTTTATTTTTTTGCAGATGTATACCATATAGATTTACACTAAATGGTGAATTTGAAGTGCTTGTAGTTAGTTCACAAAAAGGTCATGCAATGATGTTTCCCAAGGTACATTTTCGTCTTAAATTATCTGTCGTGATTTTATAAATATAGTTATTTCAAATTATTTATCATCGTAAATTTCATATAAAAATATATTTTGTAGTTTTTTTTTTAATTTAATTAATGTGATATGTTAATTTTTTTTTAGGGTGGATGGGAAATAGATGAATCAGTAGAAGAAGCAGCTTCTCGTGAATCTCTTGAAGAAGCTGGTGTTCTTGGCATTGTTCAGGTATTTTATAAATATAGTAAAAATAATTTTTTTAAATTTTTATTCAAGTTGCAATAATTAATTTTGACTAGACACGAACTTTAAGATAAGAAAATACAGTATTTATTTGTTAAAAAATTTCTTACTTCATTTTAAGACAAGAAAATATTTATTTGGTAACAATTTACTTAATTCATTTCAAAATAGTTGTCATGAGTACTTATTTGACTTTCTCAAAGCTAATCTAAATTAACATTAGTTTGATATATATTTTAAAGGGACAAAGATTTGAAATATATATCTCAATTTTGGCGAAATTTGCTGTAATATGTTTTAATTTTGCGGGATTCTATAACTCTCTTTAACTATTTATTATCATATTTCTGTGACATATTTTATTCGGCTGGATCATTGTATGAATATACGCGCACACTGAGTGCGTAAAGATCTAAAGTGGTCTTGCTGGATAAATATATGTCACAGAAACACTATAACAAAAGGTCGAGGGGGTCATAGGAACCCCACAAAATTGAAGCGTGTTACAACAAATGTCGCTAAAATATAGGTATATTTCTGGCTATTTTTCCTATTTTAAAACTTAGATTTAATATTTTTTGTGTTTTTTTTTTTTTTTGCAGTGTGAATTAGGAAAATGGAGATTTAAGAGCAAGAGCCAAAGCATATATCATGAAGGTTACATGTTTCCATTGCTTGTTACTGAACAACTTTCTTTTTGGCCTGAACAAAATCTCAGAAAAAGAGCATGGGTAAGTACTTATATATAAAATTTAAACGAAAAAAAAGAGAGAATATTATAAGGAAATAATATATTTATTTTTGAGAAAACGCACTGTTTCCACCCTAAACTATATACGAAATTGTTGAGATAACTTTAGGAGTGTCCTATTGCTCTCTGACTAATTAAAATTGTATTTTTGACAACCTTAATGCCTACGTGACACATACGTGTGCCTACGTGGACCTTCAGTGTATTGATTCACTGATGTGCTATGTAGGCATTTAGGTTGTCAAAAATACGGATTTAATTAGTCCAGGGATAATAAGACCCTTTTAAAGTTCGAATGTGTTTCAGTAATTTCGTATATGATTCAGATGAAAATAGAGCACTTTTTCCTTATTTTTTAAGTAGCTAGAAAAAAGAATTAGTGAGAGATTACTATCGCTATAACAACAATAACATATTAAGTATAATTTCATGAGTCAGGAAGTATACTTAAGAGGGAAGAATATTAAGTATACTTGTATGCTACAAGTTATTTTGTGATAGATTAACGATGCATTTTGTAGCTATTTTTTATTTATTTTTTTAAATTAAACTAAGTTTTTTTTTTTTTTTTAATTGTATTTGTGCAGATGACAGTGGAGGAAGCAAGTGAAGCTTGTCAACAATGGTGGATGAAAGAAGCACTTGAGAAATTAGTTAATAGGCTTAATTCATCAGAAATTGGAAATTCTCTTAGCTAAAAAAAATAAATAGTTTAATTAATTTTGTTTAGGATTTTGTAATTTTGTAAATAAATCTATAGAGGGAAAAAAAAAAAAATAGAAGTCTAATGATGTTCATAAATGTTGGATGGTCAAAGGGCTTCAACGACAGTAGCATTAATTGTATCAATTATCATTCTAACATATATAAAAAAAATCTAAAAATTACTCAAATATCCAACTTATATTTCTAATATTACAAAAAAAAATTAACTTCCTAAACATATTATAAAAATTTCAATATATACACAGAATGTTATGTATATATCGATTATGTTATGTATATTAATAGGAAGAGAGAGTAAACTAATTAAAAAAATGGGAGAGAGTAATTATTTTTAAAAGGGTTGATATTTATGTTATTTATAAAAAAAAAAAATTGTGTCCAAATTTTGGTCCATTGTTTATGTTTGGTGATCATTATTATTATTCTTTTTTTTTTTTTATAAGAACCTTGATACAGATTTAAGAATTAATTGATCTTATTAATATTGAAGGGGTTACAGCTGTATATATAGAGAACTGAAGAATAACTAATTACAGAATAACCCAGATGTATTTAATAATTATATATGTAGTCTATTATCCCCCCGCAAGCTGATCAGCGGTAACGAGGGGCAGCTTGGAGCAGAGAGACTGAAAAGGCTGTAACGGAAGAGGCTTGGTGAGAATATCAGCAAGCTGGTCAGTAGATGGGACATAGTGCGTGGCCATTGCTCCTGCAAGTACCTCATCGCGAACAAAGTGACAGTCAGACCCAACATGCTTCATACGATCATGAAGGACTGGATTTTTGGTAACACAAATAGTGGACTGATTGTCACAATAAATCTGTGGTTTCGTCGGGGGAATGCCAAGTGCATCCGTAAGGTATCGTAACCACATGGCTTCAGCAACACCCGCAGCCATGGCACGATATTCTGCTTCTGTGGAGGAACGGGACACTCGCGTTTGCTTCTTGGTGCACCAGGAAATCAGATTCGGTCCCATCATAACAATATATCCAGTAGTGGACTTTCGATCATCTTTGTCGTTAGCCCAATCCGAATCAGAAAAAACAGATATATCAAACGAGCCCTTTTGAAATAAAATTCCACAGTGAAGAGTACCTTGAAGATAGCGCAGAATGCGTTTCAAGGCCTGAAAGTGTTGTTCTGTGGGAGCATGCATTGATTGGGAGACTCGATTGACTGCATATTGGATGTCCGGACGAGTAACAGCAAGATAATGAAGTCCACCGACGAGGCTTCGATATAGTGTAGGATCGGCAAAGGGAGTATTCGGCCCTGGGGATTGGCGGACTGCCATGGGAGTGACCGCGGGTTTGCAGTCTGTCATTCCAGCCCGATTTAGAAGTTCAAGGGTATATTTTGTCTGATGCATCAATATGGTTCCCGATTTGCGGATGAGTTCGAGGCCAAGAAAGGACTCCAGAGGACCGAGGTCCTTAAGTTTGAAGTCACGATGCATAGCTTCAGTAATTTCAGTGATGAGTGATGACGAGCTGCCTGTAATAACAATATCATCCACATAGATAAGAATGATGACTGTCCCTCGAGAACAGTGAAGGGTGAAGAGGCTGTTGTCATGATGGTAGGTGCGAAAACCAAGACCCTGCAGAAAAGTAGAGAGACGTGTGTACCAGGCACGAGGGGCCTGTTTCAGGCCATACAGTGATTTGCGAAGCTTGCAAACATAGTGAGGACGGTTGGGATTAACATATCCCGGTGGCTGAACCATATAGATTTCTTCCTCAAGATGACCATGAAGAAAGGCATTGCTGACGTCTAGCTGATGAAGCGGCCAATCATAGTGAAGAGCAAGAGACAAGACCAGACGAATAGTCTGTTGCTTAACAACAGGGCTGAAGGTCTCCTTATAATCCACACCATACTCCTGATGATACCCTTTTGCAACCAGACGTGCTTTATAGCGAGAAAGAGATCCATCTGAATTTCGTTTGATGCGAAACATCCATTTGCACCCAATAGACTTTCGGTTACTAGGCAGAGGTACCAAATCCCATGTACGTTGTTCATTCAGAGCCTGAAATTCCTCATCCATAGCTTGGCACCAGAAACTATTTTTGGAGGCTTGGTTGTAGGTAGTAGGCTCAGTTGTGGGATGTGCATCAAAGGGTATTTGAGTGTGGTAGGCTTTGGGTTTGAAGGTACCGGCCTTGGCTCGGGTTGTCATAGGATGAGTGTTGAGTGGAGGGTGATTAGGAAGGGGTGGTGGAGTTGTATGATGCGTGAGCGGGGGTTGGGTGGGGCTGCCGTGGGAGCTGGGATGTGCAGCGGTGGATGGGGTGGTTGTATGTGTGTTAGGAGTATGATGTAGGGAAGTGGTGGGTTGTGTGGCAGTCGGCTGGGTGTTCGGGTGGGAGGTTTGGGGTTTCGGGTGGGTAGTGGTGTAGTGGGGTACCGGGTTAGGTGCCGAGTGAGCCGGAGCATGAGCGTGAGAAAAGGACGGAAATAATGGCACAACGCCAAGTGGATTGGGGGAGTATGGAGTAGAGGAAAGACTTGTGTAAGGAAATTGTTCCTCCACAAAACGAACATGACGGGAAACATATGTTTTCTGAGATACAGGATCGAAACATTTGTAACCTTTGATAGTGGGATGATAGCCTAGAAAGACACAAGGGGTTGACCGAGGTTGAAGTTTATGTTGAGTGTGCGGACGCAACCAGGGATAAACTAGACACCCAAACGGGCGGAGATGGATATAGTCGGGTGGATGATTGTAGAGACGGGCATATGGAGTGGAGTTGGAGAGAGTGTGAGTGGGCATGCGATTTATGAGGTAGTTGGCAGTAGCAAGGGCATCAACCCAAAAGGAAACAGGTAAGGTGGAATCATGGAGGAGCGCAACAACTGTTTCTATTAGGTGACGGTGTTTGCGCTCAGCAACGCCATTTTGTTCAGGGGTATATGGACATGAAGTGTGCTGAAGAGCCCCTAGATTTTGAAGAAAAACACCAAATGCATTGTTGACAAATTCTTTGCCATTGTCACTTCGAAAAATTTTGATTTTGGCATTAAATTGATTTTGAACCATTCGGTCAAAGTTTACAAAAATAGTATAAGCTTCGGATTTAAATTTCAGAGGATAAAGCCAAGTGAATTTACTGTAATCATCAACAAAACAGATATAATAACGAAAACCTTGAACAGAAGGAACTGAGGTTGGACCCCAAACATCAGAATGAATTAATTGAAATGGCGCAGTGGCCTTGTGTTCAGACAGTGAAAAAGGTAAACGACAAGATTTAGACACTGAACAGGACTCGCAATGTAATTTTTCTGAAAAATTAAAACCTAAGGAAGATAAAATGGATTTGGTGATGGCGGATGATGGGTGCCCAAGCCGGCGATGCCAGGTTGACGAGAGAATGGCTTGACTCACAACAGACGGAGACCTGGATGGAAGAGTGTATAGCCCATGCTCACAGCGGCCCGTGTACCGCACCCGGTTCGTGGTATTGTCCACTATCTGGAAATTGGTGTCATTAAAAATGAGGGTGCAGTTATTTTCTTTAGTAAAGCGATAAACAGATAAAAGATTGGATGTGAGGGAAGGGACGTGGTGAAGGGTTGAGAGATGAAATTTACCATTTGGGGTATAGACATACCCAGAGCCGGTGTTTGTGATGGGAAGGGATTGACCATTGCCTACTGTAATAGTTTCTGAGCCATGATACGGATGAGGAGCTTGAAGTTGTGAATAATCCGACGTCACATGGGTGTTAGCACCTGTGTCTAGATACCAATCGCCAGATTGAGCGTTTGTGGACGCATGCATCGCCCTTGATCCTTCGGACTGGCTATTTACATTCTGCGAGTCATCATAACGATACCAGCAATTAGCCGCAGAATGGCCCCGTTTAGCACAAATTTGGCACGTCGGAAGATCTCGTGTGGGCATCCGCTGGTTTCCTCGTCCCTGTCCGCGGCCTGACTGGAAGCCGTCCCTCGGTGGAGGCCCGCCTCTGCCTTGCTGCCCGGTGTTTCGACGGTCACCGCCGCCGCTGCCTCGCCCTTGGTTACGGCGATCGTCACCGCGACCCCTGGCCGAGCCTCCGCTGCCAGCCGAGTAAAGAGCCGTGACGCCAGGGGTGGAACTGGCTTCTCCGAGCAGTAATTTGTGTTCCATGTCTAGATTTAATTCTTCTGCATTAAGCCATCCAGACAGTTGATTCAGAGTGATTTCGACAGGCGAGAGGCGAATATGCTGTTTGAGAGAGGAATAGCCAGCCGGAAGACCACGTATCACGGCATTCACCACGTCTCGTTCAGGAATAATCTCGTTCACAGCATCTAGGTCAGACAGAATAGAGGCCACATCATCAAGGTATTGAGTCATCGTCTTCGTTCCCTTCCGAAGAGTATGCAATTTGTCACGCAACTGAAAAATATGAGCCGTGGACACAGAGTTGTACCTTGTGGCTAGTGCGTCCCAAAGTGAAGCCGATGTGAGAAAACCCCGGGAGTGTTTGTGCACAGAGGGGCTAATAACTGCGAGAAGACAGGCTCGGATCTGAGTGTCTACGATCATCCACGGAAGGTAGTCGGGATTTGGGATCTTGACGCCGTCCTTCTCGGCTGTCTCGGGCTGCGGCTTCTCCGCACCGTCAATCCATCCGAGCAGCAAGTTGGCTGCGAGGGCGGTGCGGACGTTAAGTGCCCAGGCCGGGTAGTTGTTGTCAGATAATTTTTCGGGGATGAGATTGTGGAGATTCCTGAGCAGTAATTTTACTCCAGACGGTAATTTTGACAGAGGATCAATAACCTTGTCCATGGCGCCGACCTACGGCGGAGGAGGGAGGCCGTGCGGCGTGGTGTAGACGGTGGCGGCGGCGCACACACGTCGGAAAAGAGGAGAGATTAGGGTTTGGGCGGAAGAAGAAACCCTAGCTTTGATACCATGATACAGATTTAAGAATTAATTGATCTTATTAATATTGAAGGGGTTACAGCTGTATATATAGAGAACTGAAGAATAACTAATTACAGAATAACCCAGATGTATTTAATAATTATATATGTAGTCTATTAAACCTCAAGGTTAAATCGATTAAATTAATATGTTATATCCATCCTTTTCATAATAGTGCACCCATTTGCTCGAAATCTTGAATATGCCTCTGGGTAAGCTATAGAAGCATGAGTCGACATGCAGAGGGGAACAGCAGTCGTCGGATTAGGGCTTGAAGAGAAGCCGGTCAAGTCGTTTCATGGCAGCACGTTGATCAGTTAGCATTTGCTGAATCAGGTCCTCCACGTGTTTCTTGAGATCCGCTATCTCAGTCTTAAGCTGAGCGTTTTCAGCCTGCAGGTCCTCCATCGCACCTGGTCCCATACTTTTGCCCTGAGAGGCCAGTTGCGATTGTGCATGTGACACGGCTATCTCAGTCTTAAGCTGAGCGTTTTCAGCCTGCAGGTCCTCCTTCGCACCTGGTCCCGTACTTGTGCCCTGAGAGGCCAGTTGCAATTGAGCTTCAGATTCCCTCTGAGCTAGCAAGACAGACATGTTGTTCAATTCTTCGATAGTTTTTTTCTCTTGGAGAGCAATCAGACTAGAAATCACAGAATTAGATTTGACATTATTGGCCTGCATGAACTGGTGACGTAGTGGGTGTATATCTGGTGCGACGCGAACAGCAGATTGCGCAAATGAAACCTTTCCAGATTTGGAGATGCTATACACAGTGCAGAAATTGGGAACCCGTTTTACAACGTTTCCAGGAATATCATCTTTGATTTTAAATATTGTTCTGAGAAGACCAACTTTTGCTGCTGCACCGAGAATTAGTACCTCTATTGATGTTCGGCTGATATATTCACTGATTGCTTTGGCCACATCGGCGTCCTCTAAAACAACAACATGACATTGGATACCTTTACGTGTACAAAATATTCGGTAAGGAAGAAAGAGTTCTTTCAACTGCAGATCCAATTCCGTCATTCCTGATCCATCATTGCTAGCAGATGCTGTAACTTTGATATGGATCAGAATAACAGTGTGTCCCCTGGGTAAAAGATTGTCAACAGCCCATTTTAGAGCAATTTGGCTTCCTCTATCTTTGTCTATAGCCACTGCTATCAACTTATTCAATGGTGCTCCATGATGATTCATTGTTATTGCTGGTGCCCAAAATTATATTTCTCGAAATATTTCAGCTACTATTTGTTCCTTTTTTTTTTTTCATTTTTTTCAATCAACAAATCCAAATTACCAAATTAAATAGCCCAAAAGGTGCAATTTAAAGAATCAAAATGATTTTGAGTGTATTTATAGTTTGAAGGGAGCTCCATGTTTGGCGGGTATTTTGTTCCTTTCGTTTGGTGATCATTAGGCTAGTTACATAACTATAATTTTTGATCCACCTAATTAGTTCATATATATATATATATATATATATATATATATAAAAAGTAGTTTGATGCATTAAAGTAAAAAATATTCATGGTCAAACGTCCACTTAGTGATCAGATAGATGTAGTGAATAAAACTTATGCATGTTAGAGTTTGTGACCCGAATTTTGTTGATTCGGTCTTGAAAAGTTCGCGGTGCAAGTCATGTTTGTGATTTTTTGTAGGGTCTGTGGTGGTAGCGTAGGGATCGGGCCGATAGGTCCGATTCTGTATGTATTATATAAGTGCGATTTAGTGGGTCGTTTTGGATGTTTTTAAATACGTCATTCTCCTCATTGTATTCTCCATCCATCATAGTGAATTTCTCCTCCGCCCTTGGTTTTTCCCGTCAAGGATTTCCACATAAATCTATGTGTTCATCTTGTTATTTTCTTTTGTTTGTGGGTTGCTTATTCTGTCCTATCATAACAATGAACCTAGTAGCTATGTTGTTTGGACTCTTTGAAAATGTAACTAGATGCGTGTCGGATCCTTCAAAAATAGTGCAACTGCTTTTTTGAAGAGTCCGAGTAATATAGCCAAATAGAATAAGCTAATCTTGCATTTAATACCGGGATTATAATCCCTTATCCCTCGAACCAAACATCCCTATGTGTTATTCTCTAACTAGGCTGAGTTTCTTAGGGTCCTTTTTCTTCGGAACAAGTTGGGGTTGGTCTAAGTTGCTCGGACTCTTCAAAAATGTTGTCGCACTCATGTCAGATCCTCCAAAAATGCACTACTTTTGAAGGATCCGACATGCACCCGATGACATTTTCAAACAGCCCGAGCAACTTAGGGGATGGTTATATGGATTATATATGAATTGGGGTTGGTCCAAGTTGTTCGGACTCTTAAAAAATGTTGTCGCACTCATGTCAGATCCTCCGAAAATGTACTACTTTTGAAGCACCCGACATGCACCCGATGACATTTTCAAACCGTCCGAGCAACTTAGGGGTTGATTCTATTGGTTATATATGAATTCTTTTTGCTCGGACTCTCCAAAAATGTTGCCGCATCCATGTTAGATCCTTCAAAAATCAACTACTTTTGAAGGATCCGACATGCACTCGATGACACTTTCAAATAGTCCGAACAACTTAGGGGTTGGTTCTATTGGTTATATATGAATTCTTTTTGCTCGGACTCTCCAAAAAAATGTTGCCGCATCCATGTTAGATCCTTCGAAAATGCTCTACTTTTGAAGGATCCGACATGCACTCGATGACACTTTCAAACAGTCCGAGCAACTAAGGGGTTGGTTCTATTGGTTATATATGAATCCTTTTGCTCGGACTCTCCAAAAATTGTTGGCGCATCCATGTCAGATCCTTCGAAAATGCACTACTTTTGAAGGATTCAACATGCACTCGATGACATTTTCAAACAGTCCGAGCAACTTAGGGGTTGGTTCTATTGGTTATATATGAATCTTTTTGCTCGGACTCTCCAAAAATTGTTGTCGCATCCATGTCAGACCCTCTGAAAATGCACTAATTTTGAAGGATCCGACATGCACCCGATGACATTTTCAAACCGTCCGAGCAACTTAGGGGTTGGTTCTACTGGTTATATATGAATTCTTTTTGCTCCGACTCTCCAAAAATGTTGCCGCATCCATGTTAGATCCTTCGAAAATGCACTAATTTTGAAGGATCCGACATGCACCTGATGACATTTTCAAACCGTCCGAGCAACTTAGGGGTTGGTTCTTAATAGACTACATATATAATTATTAAATACATCTGGGTTATTCTGTAATTAGTTATTCTTCAGTTCTCTATATATACAGCTGTAACCCCTTCAATATTAATGAGATCAATTAATTCTTAAATCTGTATCATGGTATCAAAGCTAGGGTTTCTTCTTCCGCCCAAACCCTAATCTCTCCTCTTTTCCGACGTGTGTGCGCCGCCGCCACCGTCTACACCACGCCGCACGGCCTCCCTCCTCCGCCGTAGGTCGGCGCCATGGACAAGGTTATTGATCCTCTGTCAAAATTACCGTCTGGAGTAAAATTACTGCTCAGGCATCTCCACAATCTCATCCCCGAAAAATTATCTGACAACAACTACCCGGCCTGGGCACTTAACGTCCGCACCGCCCTCGCAGCCAACTTGCTGCTCGGATGGATTGACGGTGCGGAGAAGCCGCAGCCCGAGACAGCCGAGAAGGACGGCGTCAAGCTCCCAAATCCCGACTACCTTCCGTGGATGATCGTAGACACTCAGATCCGAGCCTGTCTTCTCGCAGTTATTAGCCCCTCTGTGCACAAACACGCCCGGGGTTTTCTCACATCGGCTTCACTTTGGGACGCACTAGCCACAAGGTACAACTCTGTGTCCACGGCTCATATTTTTCAGTTGCGTGACAAATTGCATACTCTTCGGAAGGGAACGAAGACGATGACTCAATACCTTGATGATGTGGCCTCTATTCTGTCTGACCTAGATGCTGTGAACGAGATTATTCCTGAACGAGACGTGGTGAATGCCGTGATACGTGGTCTTTCGGCTGGCTATTCCTCTCTCAAACAGCATATTCGCCTCTCGCCTGTCGAAATCACTCTGAATCAACTGTCTGGATGGCTTAATGCAGAAGAATTGAATCTAGACATGGAACACAAATTACTGCTCGGAGAAGCCAGTTCCACCCCTGGCGTCACGGCTCTTTACTCGGCTGGCAGCGGAGGCTCGGCCAGGGGTCGCGGTGACGATCGCCGTAACCAAGGGCGAGGCAGCGGCGGCGGTGACCGTCGAAACACCGGGCAGCAAGGCAGAGGCGGGCCTCCACCGAGGGACGGCTTCCAGTCAGGCCGCGGACAGGGACGAGGAAACCAGCGGATGCCCACACGAGATCTTCCGACGTGCCAAATTTGTGCTAAACGGGGCCATTCTGCGGCTAATTGCTGGTATCGTTATGATGACTCGCAGAATGTAAATAGCCAGTCCGGAGGATCAAGGGCGATGCATGCGTCCACAAACGCTCAATCTGGCGATTGGTATCTAGACACAGGTGCTAACACCCATGTGACGTCGGATTATTCACAACTTCAAGCTCCTCATCCGTATCATGGCTCAGAAACTATTACAGTAGGCAATGGTCAATCCCTTCCCATCACAAACACCGGCTCTGGGTATGTCTATACCCCAAATGGTAAATTTCATCTCTCAACCCTTCACCACGTCCCTTCCCTCACATCCAATCTTTTATCTGTTTATCGCTTTACTAAAGAAAATAACTGCACCCTCATTTTTAATGACACCAATTTCCAGATAGTGGACAATACCACGAACCGGGTGCGGTACACGGGCCGCTGTGAGCATGGGCTATACACTCTTCCATCCAGGTCTCCGTCTGTTGTGAGTCAAGCCATTCTCTCGTCAACCTGGCATCGCCGGCTTGGGCACCCATCATCCGCCATCACCAAATCCATTTTATCTTCCTTAGGTTTTAATTTTTCAGAAAAATTACATTGCGAGTCCTGTTCAGTGTCTAAATCTTGTCGTTTACCTTTTTCACTGTCTGAACACAAGGCCACTGCGCCATTTCAATTAATTCATTCTGATGTTTGGGGTCCAACCTCAGTTCCTTCTGTTCAAGGTTTTCGTTATTATATCTGTTTTGTTGATGATTACAGTAAATTCACTTGGCTTTATCCTCTGAAATTTAAATCCGAAGCTTATACTATTTTTGTAAACTTTGACCGAATGGTTCAAAATCAATTTAATGCCAAAATCAAAATTTTTCGAAGTGACAATGGCAAAGAATTTGTCAACAATGCATTTGGTGTTTTTCTTCAAAATCTAGGGGCTCTTCATCACACTTCATGTCCATATACCCCTGAACAAAATGGCGTTGCTGAGCGCAAACACCGTCACCTAATAGAAACAGTTGTTGCGCTCCTCCATGATTCCACCTTACCTGTTTCCTTTTGGGTTGATGCCCTTGCTACTGCCAACTACCTCATAAATCGCATGCCCACTCACACTCTCTCCAACTCCACTCCATATGCCCGTCTCTACAATCATCCACCCGACTATATCCATCTCCGCCCGTTTGGGTGTCTAGTTTATCCCTGGTTGCGTCCGCACACTCAACATAAACTTCAACCTCGGTCAACCCCTTGTGTCTTTCTAGGCTATCATCCCACTATCAAAGGTTACAAATGTTTCGATCCTGTATCTCAGAAAACATATGTTTCCCGTCATGTTCGTTTTGTGGAGGAACAATTTCCTTACACAAGTCTTTCCTCTACTCCATACTCCCCCAATCCACTTGGCGTTGTGCCATTATTTCCGTCCTTTTCTCACGCTCATGCTCCGGCTCACTCGGCACCTAACCCGGTACCCCACTACACCACTACCCACCCGAAACCCCAAACCTCCCACCCGAACACCCAGCCGACTGCCACACAACCCACCACTTCCCTACATCATACTCCTAACACACATACAGCCACCCCATCCACCGCTGCACATCCCAGCTCCCACGGCAGCCCCACCCAACCCCCGCTCACGCATCATACAACTCCACCACCCCTTCCTAATCACCCTCCACTCAACACTCATCCTATGACAACCCGAGCCAAGGCCGGTACCTTCAAACCCAAAGCCTACCACACTCAAATACCCTTTGATGCACATCCCACAACTGAGCCTACTACCTACAACCAAGCCTCCAAAAATAGTTTCTGGTGCCAAGCTATGGATGAGGAATTTCAGGCTCTGAATGAACAACGTACATGGGATTTGGTACCTCTGCCTAGTAACCGAAAGTCTATTGGGTGCAAATGGGTGTTTCGCATCAAACGAAATTCAGATGGATCTCTTTCTCGCTATAAAGCACGTCTGGTTGCAAAAGGGTATCATCAGGAGTATGGTGTGGATTATAAGGAGACCTTCAGCCCTGTTGTTAAGCAACAGACTATTCGTCTGGTCTTGTCTCTTGCTCTTCACTATGATTGGCCGCTTCATCAGCTAGACGTCAGCAATGCCTTTCTTCATGGTCATCTTGAGGAAGAAATCTATATGGTTCAGCCACCGGGATATGTTAATCCCAACCGTCCTCACTATGTTTGCAAGCTTCGCAAATCACTGTATGGCCTGAAACAGGCCCCTCGTGCCTGGTACACACGTCTCTCTACTTTTCTGCAGGGTCTTGGTTTTCGCACCTACCATCATGACAACAGCCTCTTCACCCTTCACTGTTCTCGAGGGACAGTCATCATTCTTATCTATGTGGATGATATTGTTATTACAGGCAGCTCGTCATCACTCATCACTGAAATTACTGAAGCTATGCATCGTGACTTCAAACTTAAGGACCTCGGTCCTCTGGAGTTCTTTCTTGGCCTCGAACTCATCCGCAAATCGGGAACCATATTGATGCATCAGACAAAATATACCCTTGAACTTCTAAATCGGGCTGGAATGACAGACTGCAAACCCGCGGTCACTCCCATGGCAGTCCGCCAATCCCCAGGGCCGAATACTCCCTTTGCCGATCCTACACTATATCGGAGCCTCGTCGGTGGACTTCATTATCTTGCTGTTACTCGTCCGGACATCCAATATGCAGTCAATCGAGTCTCCCAATCAATGCATGCTCCCACAGAACAACACTTTCAGGCCTTGAAACGCATTTTGCGCTATCTTCAAGGTACTCTTCACTGTGGAATTTTATTTCAAAAGGGCTCGTTTGATATATCTGTTTTTTCTGATTCGGATTGGGCTAACGACAAAGATGATCGAAAGTCCACTACTGGATATATTGTTATGATGGGACCGAATCTGATTTCCTGGTGCACCAAGAAGCAAACGCGAGTGTCCCGTTCCTCCACAGAAGCAGAATATCGTGCCATGGCTGCGGGTGTTGCTGAAGCCATGTGGTTACGATACCTTACGGATGCACTTGGCATTCCCCCGACGAAACCACAGATTTATTGTGACAATCAGTCCACTATTTGTGTTACCAAAAATCCAGTCCTTCACGATCGTATGAAGCATGTTGGGTCTGACTGTCACTTTGTTCGCGATGAGGTACTTGCAGGAGCAATGGCCACGCACTATGTCCCATCTACTGACCAGCTTGCTGATATTCTCACCAAGCCTCTTCCGTTACAGCCTTTTCAGTCTCTCTGCTCCAAGCTGCCCCTCGTTACCGCTGATCAGCTTGCGGGGGGATAATAGACTACATATATAATTATTAAATACATCTGGGTTATTCTGTAATTAGTTATTCTTCAGTTCTCTATATATACAGCTGTAACCCCTTCAATATTAATGAGATCAATTAATTCTTAAATCTGTATCAGTTCTATTGGTTATATATGAATTCTTTTTGCTCCGACTCTCCAAAAATGTTGCCGCATCCATGTTAGATCCTTCGAAAATGCACTACTTTTGAAGGATCCGGCAAGCATCCGATGACATTTTCAAACAGTCCGAGCAACTTAGGGGTTGATTCTATTGGTTATATATGAATCTTTTTGCTCGGGACTCTCCAAAAATGTTGCCGCATCCATGTCAGACCCTTCGAAAATGCACTAATTTTGAAGGATCCGACATGCACTCGATGACATTTTCAAACAGTCCGAGCAACTTAGGGGTTGGTTGTATTGGTTATATATGAATTCTTTATATACATTCTGCTTTGTTCAAGCTGTTTTTCCAGTACTAAACACTTCTCCTTTTAGGGAACTAACAAAACAAATTGTATTTCAATGCAAATTAGGTGTATGTAAGTTCAAATTTTTATCCTTCAGCCATTAAATTTTTTTATCTTTGCTCCACAACGATGGATGTCCGCGAACAAATGGAGCAAATAAAGATTGAAAACTAGCACCATTTTGTACATAAGTTGTAGCAACCTTTCTAGCCTATGAATAATGCTGCACTAGCCGATGATCAGGCAAGAACATGACATGAACCTCCAATCTTTGAGCTTGATGATTTACCCGCGCTTCTTTTGCTGTGAAGCGTAATGTGTATTTGAGTCACACTTTTAGTCTGGCTAGAACCATTTGATAACTAAACTTTCGTTTTAATCATCAACTGAAATATGTACAAGAACCATGTAACAAGGCTTTGGTACTTGCAACATTTGTATACTACTGCTCTATTCCAAACCTGTAGGTTTATGAGATTCATACCACCAAACATATAGCGCTCGACTATGGGTAACTTCTACAATATCGCTCAATTACTATGAGCGATCATAGCAGACAATATAAAGAGTTGCGCGCAGTAGGCTTGGATGAGCAAACAAAGATTGAAAACTAGCACCATTTTGTACATAAGTTGTAGCAACCTTCTAGCCTAGGACTAATTAATGCTGCACTGGTCGATGATCAGGCAAGACCATGACATGAACCTCCAATCGTTGAGCTTGATGATTTACCCGCGCTTCTTTTGTTGTGAAGCGCGGATGTGTATTTGAGTCACACTTGAAGTTGATTTGAACCATATAACAATGCTTTGGTACAACAACATTTGCTTACTACTGCTACATAAGTTATAGCAACCTTTCTAGCATATGACTAATGCTGCACTAGTCAATGATCAGGCGAGACCATGACATGAAGCTCCAATCTTTGAGCTTGATGATCTACCCGCGCTTATTTTGTTGTGAAGCGCGGATGTGTATTTGAGTCACACTTGAAGTTGATTTGAACCATGTAACAAGGCTTTGGTGCTTGGAACATTTGAACACGAAGAGATACTAGAAACAGTTTTCTCAACTAATGGTTGTCAGTGTCACGTGATGACCAGGAGGTCACGGGTTCAAGCCTTGGAAACAGCCTCTGGCAGAAATGCAAGGTAAGGCTGCGTACGATACACCCTTGTGGTCGGACCCTTCCCTGGATCCTGCGGATAGCGTTGTTGACAATGGACTTACCAGGTACTTGAAAGGTAGTATGCCATTAGTATATCGAAGATGTTGCAAAGTTCTCACAAGTAGTGTCTGAGGACGGTAGGATGTTAGCGGACCTTACCCCTACCTTAGTGGGGTAGTGAGCTGTTTCTGATAGACCCTCGGCTCAAAATAGCGCGTCAAAGTACTATATAAAGGAAATAACGACAGAAAAATAGCAAGATAAACAAAGCAATTGAAGCAAGTAACTTTCCTAAGTTGCGCGGTCTCCTCACCTTCGATGCCGCACCTTTGTTAGATTCTCCAAAAATATATTACTTTTGGAGAATTCGATATGCTTCTATTGCATTTTTTAAGAGTCCGAGCAACTTAGCCGAGTTCTAATTTACTTTTAAAGGCTCTGTCACACACACAGCTGCACTGATCACACACACCGGGAAAGCGTGTTACTCATTTTGAATATGCATGTCTAAACACCTTAATTCGTCTTTATTGTGTCCAACTTATGATCATCTAGACACTTCAAAAATTTACGTGCCATGTTAGAGCCAGGTGTCCACGATACTTCAAAAATTTATATGTATAATAATAATAATATATAAAGCTATATCCAAAAGCCTTAAATGGTGGTGACATACATACTTAATTTATTCTTTTTTAAAAAAAATTATTTTTCAGTTCTACTAAATTTACTCTTAAAGCAAACAATCCTTTTTTTTTTTTTTTCTTTTTAGGGGAATCATGCTTTAACTTCCATTCCTATTATATTCCCTAGTTGCTTCTACTTCTGGTAAACTAACTAAAATATAATGCCTTTGAAGCTACAAAAAGAAAAGAATGTATTATTTGGAAGCTTCCAATAAAAAATTATTAATTATTTTATGTAAGGAAAAAAAAAAGATGAAATAATTAACATTAATGGGCCAAGCTTTGGTCGAATCATATCTAACTTGTTATGAAGCGGACAGAAGAATAAAGCAAACCACAAACAGTAAGAAAACAGGGACAAACAGATTTACGTGAAAATTTTTGCAGGAAAAATCATGAATAGAGGCGGAGAAATTTCATTACGAAAGGAGAAAAGTATAATATAGAGCACGGTGTAATTTCTGAATATCCAAAACCGATCCATTAATTGAACTTATATAGTATGTGCGTACAAATAGGTCCTAGGCCTAAAAACATAAAGGTCCAACACCCCATCGGCATCAGTGGTGAGCTCCGGGATCGAACTTATCAGCCCAATTCCTACGCTATCATCACAGACCCTATTGAAAATAAAAAACATGGATCGTATCGCAAAACTTTCAGGACAGAATCAACAAAATTCGGGTCACAACTCTAACATAACTTGACTGAATTAAGTCAAGGACAAATCAAACTCGATTCAGTCAAAGCTCGTGCCTTAATTAACCTATTTTGACTTGACTCAATTCAGATCAGGTCAGGTCAGCTCCTCTCAACTCAACTCAACTCGATTTTCTTGATTAAAGTAAATGCATTCTTTATCCCAAAAAATAGTTTTTTTTTGGTGGGGGTGGGGTGTAGAGGAGGGGGGGGGGGTTAAGTGCTTTTTGTGTGAGAACATTAAAGCAAACATCACATTTCCTTTGAGGTTGCCACCTACACACACTATGCATGTTCACAAACTATATATTTTAGACATTTGTCTTGGGAATCAAACAGCACACAAAAAATAAAAGAAAAAAAGTTAAAAAGAAAAAATTCCAATTTATAATATTCTCATAATCCACATCTAGTGCTATAAATACTCTACTTATTCTTATACTACATAATCTAAAGAAAAAAAAAATTGTTCTGTATTTGTGTAACAAGATTTCCTTTCACATGGCTTGTTCCTCCAGCAGTATTGATGAAGAGGGTATGCAATTTTTACTTTCTTTTGCTTTATTTTTTGTTCTAATTAATTTTTTTTAGTTATTTTGAAATAAGTTATTTCGCGAGTTTATCTCAAATAAATATGAGATAAATTCATCCTAAAATTAATTTCTTCATTTATTGTTCTAATTAATTTTTTGTTTGTAGTTAAATTTATATTTGTCGGAAACAGTTTCTCTATCTTCACGCAGAAATAAAATTGCATTCATTCATCCTCCCTAGGCCTCATATACATTGAGGGCTCGTTTGGTTGGAAAATAAGTTATCTCAAAAATAATTATTCTGAGATAAATTATTTCAAAATTATTATTTCACCCTTAATATGGGATTAAAATTAACATTATAATCTCGAGATAAGTTATTTTGCGATTTTATTCCCAATCAAACAGAGATAAACTTCTATAATTAATTTGGAATTAGTTACGTTTTATACCTCATACCACTACTAGAAATTAGTATTTTTCCGACAGCTGTTATAGTCGGAAAATAAGATATTTCCGAACACCTTCCGACTGTTTCATGATAGTCGGACTATAGCTTATCGGAAAAATATTTCTGAATACAGTGGTCGAAAGATTAATAAACTAATTAAAAATAATTATTTAATAATTGTAAGTATTCCGACTACTGTAATCGAAAAATTAATAAATAATTATTTAATAATTGTTGTTTTAATTTTTTGTTTGTATGAGTGATTTTGTGGTACTTATAATGGATATATATATATATATATATATATATATATATATATATATGCAGGAATTGAGAAGAAAGAGCCAACCCCTTTGGAAAAACATGTTATGTTTTTTGATATTAACAAGGATGGTGTCATTTATCCATGGGAAACATATAAAGGTAATCTTTTAAATTTTCATTTTCTTTTTCATTTTAAAAAATTTAGGATTTAGGTTTAGTTTGATTTGTTGTGAATTGGATGATTAAAAAACCAGTAAGCTACGACTTCAGAGCTTACCTTTATGTTATGTGATATTTCTACGATTTAATTTATGTGACACTATTTTCTTTTTCATCCACTACAACATTATATCATATTTGGAGAACATTAGTTTAAACTCTTCATATTATTGTTATTATTATTATTATTATATATAAACGTTATGAAATGTTTAAGTGTACATGTTTCAAAAAAAAATTCTTTTATAATTTGGTGCTTGTATAAACTTTGTCACACGAATTAGAAGGGAGAGTACATTGAAAAACTATATTATTTAATTAGGTTAAAATTTTAATTTTATGTATATATACTATATATATTAGTTTCCCTTATTTTTATATGTCTACTTTTTAAAAAAATTGTGACACTCTTTCGTAAATTGATGGTGGAGTAAATTTCTGACTTCGCCACTAATTATAACTTAATTATAATGGATTAATATACACTCGCCCCTTATTTATAATTTAACGATAATATCTGTATTGGAGGTTTATATCAAAGTAATATACGCATGTCATGAGTTCATATGTATACATTTTTTTTACCTAACTATGACTAATAATTAGTGCAAATTATTATCTCAGTAAGTCGCTTAATCATGATAAGTTAGTACGATTTGGTGTTTCTGTTTTTTTTTTAATTATTATTATTATTATTTAACTTTTGTTATTTTCATTTTTTATATTTTTGTATTTTACCAGGTTTTCGAAAAATTGGAAGTGGAGTTCTCCTCTCAACAGCTGCTTCCCTTTTCATTAATATTGGTCTTAGTGGCAAAACTAGACCAGTAATTCACTTTTTCCTATTCTTTCATATGATATTACTAGTGAATTTATCCGCGCTAAAAATTAATTGAAGACGATAATAGTTTAGAAATAAAATTTCTACATTTTCAGTGATATAGAATAATTGGTTTTCTTGATAAAAAAGTTTGGAATTTTTTATCAAAATAAGTCACTTTTTAAATCAATTCGCCAAAGTAATATGTTTTTTGAAAACTTTACAAAATTAGTATATTAACATTGTTGGCAATAACATAAAAAAGACAGCCCGGTGCACTAAAGCTACCGCTATGTGCGGTGTCCGGGGAAGGATCCCACCACAAGGGTGTATAGTACGCAGTCTTACCTTGCATTTCTGCCAGAGGCTGTTTCCAAGGCTTGAACCCGTGACCTCCTGGTCACATGCCAGCAACTTTACCAGTTACTCCAAGGCTCCCATTCATTTGTTGGCAATAACGTATAAGGTTTTAAAAAAAATTAATGGAAAAAAAAGGCATTAAAGTAAAATCGTTACTATCAGTAACGTTTTTGACTTAAAACGTTACCATCAATAATGAGATTCTACAACTCTGTCAAATCAGAGTCTACAAAGTTGATTTGGCAGAGTGACAGAGTCTGGTGTGATAGAGTTGCAGAGTTTCGTTATTGATGGTAACGTTTTAAGCCAAAAAAGTAACGATTCCTACTTTAAGTGTCGTCTAATGTTTATTTCGGTCCGTTAATTTTTGTAAAACTTAATACGTTACTGTCAACCATGTTTATACTAGTTTTGTAAAGTTTTCAAATGCTGACATTTTAGAAGTCTATGAGATTTTCATTTTTAACCAAAAAAAAAAAAAAAGTGTTATTAAGATTAATGTGCATGTATTTTTATGTATGTACAGGGGAAGTGGCCATCTCCATTATTTCCAATTGAGGTGAAGAACATCAAATTTGCCAAGCATGGTAGTGATAGTGATATCTATGATACTGAAGGAAGGTAATATATACAGTCAAATCTCTCTATAACAGCATCGTTGGTTTCGAGAATTTTTGGTTGCGATAACGAGTGATTGTTGTTATTCACCTATAACAACATTTGACGTTTAAATAAAATTAAATGGTTGCTATAGGTAAAACCGTAAAAAGATGTAGTCCCTCCGTCTTGAGACTTTGTATGATGTAGTTTGACTTGACACGGAATTTAAGAAATATAAGACGACTTGAAATTTTTGGTGTGAAATAAGTCATACGTGTTTGTAGGACTAAAGCCCAAAGCCCATCAACCAGAACCCCAAAGCCTATCAACTAGAAAAAGGGCAGTCCGGTGCACTAAAGTTTCAGCTATGCACGGTGTCCGGGGAAGAGCCCCACCACAAGAATGTATCGTATGTAGCCTTACCTTGCATTTCTTTCAGAGGCTGTTTCCAAGGCTCGAATTATGTCATATGTATCAAAATTATTTGTGACTTTCACCATAACGAGTCTAACGTCTATATGCTACTATTGGCAACATTATTTGCCAAACGCGAATAATTTGCACTATCAGCGTATATAACTTAAATCTTTCTTCACATTTTGAAGGTTCGTTCCTGAAAAATTTGAGGAGTTATTCAAGAAGCACGGACGAACAAACGCGAACGCTTTAACCGGAGATGAATTAGATGAACTGCTCAAGGCAAACAAGCAACCCAAGGACTTTGCTGGACAGTAAATACTCTCCTTTTTTTCTCTTTAAATCTCCAGAATTATGAAGTTTTATTAGTAAATTATCGGTTTAATTTTATAGGTGGTCATTCAATTTTTACTTAGAGAAAATGCATTGTTTTCACGCTAAACTATACACGAAATTGCTGAGACACATCCGACTTTAGAAAAATCCTATTACCTCCTGGACTAATTAAAATCGTATTTTGGCAACCTTAGTGCCTACGTGGCACATATGTTGTGCCTAAATGGACCTTCAGTGTGTTGATTCACTGATGTGTCACGTATGTGCCACGTAGGCACTCGGTTGTCAAAAATACAGTTTTAATTAGTCCATAATAGGACCCTCCTAAAGTTCGGGTGTGTCTCAGCAATTTCGTATATAGTTCAAGGTGGAAACAGGACATTTTCCCCTTTTACTTTGTTGTACTAAAGTCACTAAACTAATTTTTGTAATCGGAAATTTACTCAACTTTGCTCTTTAAGTATTGTAGAACGCTATAGGGAGGAAAGTATAGGTAAAAGTTGAATGGTTTATTTTTGTTATAAGAGATAAAGCATCTAATACACTCTTGTACGACACATTTCAACTTTACGGGATTCCTATTACCTCCCTGAACTAAATTTTAACATATTTTTATCAACGTTTTTACCTGACGTAGCACATGACAGTCCTTCACGCACCTCGGGTGTTTAACTTCAGGCAAGGTGCCTCATCAGCATAGAAGGGTGATAAAAATACGCTAAAATTGAGTTAAGAGGTAATAGAACCCTCGTAAAGTTGAAGTGTGTCATAGCAATTTTGGCTATAGTTCAAGGGGTACTGAATGCGTATATCTTGTTAGAAATTATTCAATGGTTTTTAATAGAGAAAATGCACCGTTTCCACCCTAAACTATACACGCAATTGCTGAGATACACCCGAACTTTAGGAGGATGCTATTACCCCTGAACTAATTAAAACCGTATTTTTGGCAACCTTAGTGTGTTGATTCACTGATGTGTCACATATGTGCCACGTAGGCACTAAGGTTGTCAAAAATACAATTTTAATTAGTCTAAGAGATAATAGGATCCTCTTAAAGTTCGGGTGTATCTAAGTAATTTCGTGTATAGTTAAACAAAACATTTTTCCCTTTTAATATACTTAGGTAAAGTGATAAGTTTCTGTTACGAAAATAATTTAGTGATATCGTTCTATGATACTTGAGCAAAGTCGAGTGATTTTTTTGTTTATAATAGTTAGTACTAATTTAACTATTTTGGTGCAGTAAAATAAAAATTGTGTGATTCATCGTGAAATTACCCCTTATTTTCTTTATTTTTGTGTTAAAAAAGTATGAGTGAAGCATCTAGCACCCCTGAACCATAACCAAATTTACTACGACATACTTCAACTTCACGGAGGTCCTATTACTCACTTGAACTCAATTTTAGTGTATTCTTGTCAACTTTTTTAGCTGACGTGACATCTTTTGTCGATCTTTTAGTTGACGTGGCATTTTTGACGTAGGCTCCATGTTATGTAATAAAGGTGTCACGTCAGCACAAAAGGGTGTCAAAAATATGCTAAAATTGAGTTCAGGGGGTAATTGGAAATCGGATTCCTGTGAAGTTGAAGTGGGTCGTAGCAATTCTAACCGTAATTCGAGGGGTACTGGATGCTTATCTCAAAAAGTATTAATATATAGAAATAATTGGATGAATTATGCAGTATTGCAGCTAAATCAGAGTGGAAAATACTTTATCTCCTTTGCAAAGACGAACATGGCATGTTACCCAAAGAGACAGTTAGAAGTGTTTATGATGGTAGCCTTTTTGAACAAATGGCCCAAGAAAAACAATCCAAGAAACACAAGTAAGTAATATAATTAATTACCTTCACTACATAAATTTTATTTTATTTATTTGTTAACACGAGAATCTTGGAGGAACGATAAAGTTATTTCCACGTAATATACAGATTACGTGTTGGTTTAGATCCGTCGATCAATTATCTCCTCGAACTATGGTCAAAGTTGCGACAAAACACTCCAACGGGTCTTATTACGCTCCTGAACTCAATTTTAGTATATTTTTGACACCCTTTTGTGCTGACGTGACACCTTTATTATATAAAATGGGACCCACATCAAAGGGGTCACGTCAGCTAAAAAGGTTGACAAAAAGTGTCACTCAGCACAAAAAGGTGATAAAAATATGCTAAAATTGAGTTCATATGAAAATAGGACGCCGTGAAATTGGAGTGTGTCATTGCAAATTTGGTCATAGTTCATGAGGGTACTAGATGCTTCACTCCTGCATAAATTTAACTCTTATCTATTTGTTAACGAGGAGTATCTTGGAGGAACGATAAAGTTATTTTCATGTAACATATAGGTTACGTGTTGGTTTAGATCGGTCGATCAACCGTTGATATTTAGGTCATGATAGATTGCTAAATTACGTACTAGTGCCTCTGGTATTCGAGAAAAAGATACTGAGTTCGTGTATGGTCGTAAACATGTCACGTAGAAAGTTAGAACTAGAAAGTTACTAAATAAGAAAAGGCTCATTGTTTTGAAATGGACTAAAAAAGAAAGTAAGTTATTCTTTTTAAAACAGAGTTGAGTACTTAATATTAATCTTATAATAGCTACTTTTTGTTGCAGGGGTAAATCAAGTACCTAAAAGGTGCAGAACTTTGACTTTGTATATATGAGTTGTGGTGTTTGTTTCTTTGTAAAATATAATGAAATGAAAAGAAGTGTTACCTCGACCTCCCGAAGC
Organism: Capsicum pubescens; assembly: GCA_030864215.1. Lineage (NCBI taxonomy): Eukaryota > Viridiplantae > Streptophyta > Magnoliopsida > Solanales > Solanaceae > Capsicum > Capsicum pubescens. The sequence goes on from CM061538.1 coordinate 44,122,427, forward strand.
TGAGATAAGATCCTCGTACGCTTTATGAGTTTGTTTTTTTTAAAATATAATGAAAGGAAAAGAAGTATTACATGTATCTCCTGAGGTAGAGATAAGGTCTATGTACGCTTTATGAGTTTGTTTCGTTGTAAAATATAATGAAAGGTAATAGACTACATATATAATTATTAAATACATCTGGGTTATTCTGTAATTAGTTATTCTTCAGTTCTCTATATATACAGCTGTAACCCCTTCAATATTTAGAGATCAATTATTATTAAATCTGTATCATGGTATCAAAGCTAGGGTTTCTTCTTCCGCCCAAACCCTAATCTCTCCTCTTTTCCGACGTGTGTGCGCCGCCGCCACCGTCTACACCACGCCGCACGGCCTCCCTCCTCCGCCGTAGGTCGGCGCCATGGACAAGGTTATTGATCCTCTGTCAAAATTACCGTCTGGAGTAAAATTACTGCTTAGGAATCTCCACAATCTCATCCCCGAAAAATTATCTGACAACAACTACCCGGCCTGGGCACTTAACGTCCGCACCGCCCTCGCAGCCAACTTGCTGCTCGGATGGATTGACGGTGCGGAGAAGCCGCAGCCCGAGACAGCCGAGAAGGACGGCGTCAAGCTCCCAAATCCCGACTACCTTCCGTGGATGATCGTAGACACTCAGATCCGAGCCTGTCTTCTCGCAGTTATTAGCCCCTCTGTGCACAAACACGCCCGGGGTTTTCTCACATCGGCTTCACTTTGGGACGCACTAGCCACAAGGTACAACTCTGTGTCCACGGCTCATATTTTTCAGTTGCGTGACAAATTGCATACTCTTCGGAAGGGAACGAAGACGATGACTCAATACCTTGATGATGTGGCCTCTATTCTGTCTGACCTAGATGCTGTGAACGAGATTATTCCTGAACGAGACGTGGTGAATGCCGTGATACGTGGTCTTCCGGCTGGCTATTCCTCTCTCAAACAGCATATTCGCCTCTCGCCTGTCGAAATCACTCTGAATCAACTGTCTGGATGGCTTAATGCAGAAGAATTGAATCTAGACATGGAACACAAATTACTGCTCGGAGAAGCCAGTTCCACCCCTGGCGTCACGGCTCTTTACTCGGCTGGCAGCGGAGGCTCGGCCAGGGGTCGCGGTGACGATCGCCGTAACCAAGGGCGAGGCAGCGGCGGCGGTGACCGTCGAAACACCGGGCAGCAAGGCAGAGGCGGGCCTCCACCGAGGGACGGCTTCCAGTCAGGCCGCGGACAGGGACGAGGAAACCAGCGGATGCCCACACGAGATCTTCCGACGTGCCAAATTTGTGCTAAACGGGGCCATTCTGCGGCTAATTGCTGGTATCGTTATGATGACTCGCAGAATGTAAATAGCCAGTCCGGAGGATCAAGGGCGATGCATGCGTCCACAAACGCTCAATCTGGCGATTGGTATCTAGACACAGGTGCTAACACCCATGTGACGTCGGATTATTCACAACTTCAAGCTCCTCATCCGTATCATGGCTCAGAAACTATTACAGTAGGCAATGGTCAATCCCTTCCCATCACAAACACCGGCTCTGGGTATGTCTATACCCCAAATGGTAAATTTCATCTCTCAACCCTTCACCACGTCCCTTCCCTCACATCCAATCTTTTATCTGTTTATCGCTTTACTAAAGAAAATAACTGCACCCTCATTTTTAATGACACCAATTTCCAGATAGTGGACAATACCACGAACCGGGTGCGGTACACGGGCCGCTGTGAGCATGGGCTATACACTCTTCCATCCAGGTCTCCGTCTGTTGTGAGTCAAGCCATTCTCTCGTCAACCTGGCATCGCCGGCTTGGGCACCCATCATCCGCCATCACCAAATCCATTTTATCTTCCTTAGGTTTTAATTTTTCAGAAAAATTACATTGCGAGTCCTGTTCAGTGTCTAAATCTTGTCGTTTACCTTTTTCACTGTCTGAACACAAGGCCACTGCGCCATTTCAATTAATTCATTCTGATGTTTGGGGTCCAACCTCAGTTCCTTCTGTTCAAGGTTTTCGTTATTATATCTGTTTTGTTGATGATTACAGTAAATTCACTTGGCTTTATCCTCTGAAATTTAAATCTGAAGCTTATACTATTTTTGTAAACTTTGACCGAATGGTTCAAAATCAATTTAATGCCAAAATCAAAATTTTTCGAAGTGACAATGGCAAAGAATTTGTCAACAATGCATTTGGTGTTTTTCTTCAAAATCTAGGGGCTCTTCATCACACTTCATGTCCATATACCCCTGAACAAAATGGCGTTGCTGAGCGCAAACACCGTCACCTAATAGAAACAGTTGTTGCGCTCCTCCATGATTCCACCTTACCTGTTTCCTTTTGGGTTGATGCCCTTGCTACTGCCAACTACCTCATAAATCGCATGCCCACTCACACTCTCTCCAACTCCACTCCATATGCCCGTCTCTACAATCATCCACCCGACTATATCCATCTCCGCCCGTTTGGGTGTCTAGTTTATCCCTGGTTGCGTCCGCACACTCAACATAAACTTCAACCTCGGTCCACCCCTTGTGTCTTTCTAGGCTATCATCCCACTATCAAAGGTTACAAATGTTTCGATCCTGTATCTCAGAAAACATATGTTTCCCGTCATGTTCGTTTTGTGGAGGAACAATTTCCTTACACAAGTTTTTCCTCTACTCCATACTCCCCCAATCCACTTGGCGTTGTGCCATTATTTCCGTCCTTTTCTCACGCTCATGCTCCGGCTCACTCGGCACCTAACCCGGTACCCCACTACACCACTACCCACCCGAAACCCCAAACCTCCCACCCGAACACCCAGCCGACTGCCACACAACCCACCACTTCCCTACATCATACTCCTAACACACATACAGCCACCCCATCCACCGCTGCACATCCCAGCTCCCACGGCAGCCCCACCCAACCCCCGCCCACACATCATACAACTCCACCACCCCTTCCTAATCACCCTCCACTCAACACTCATCCTATGACAACCCGAGCCAAGGCCGGTACCTTCAAACCAAAAGCCTACCACACTCAAATACCCTTTGATGCACATCCCACAACTGAGCCTACTACCTACAACCAAGCCTCCAAAAATAGTTTCTGGTGCCAAGCTATGGATGAGGAATTTCAGGCTCTGAATGAACAACGTACATGGGATTTGGTACCTCTGCCTAGTAACCGAAAGTCTATTGGGTGCAAATGGGTGTTTCGCATCAAACGAAATTCAGATGGATCTCTTTCTCGCTATAAAGCACGTCTGGTTGCAAAAGGGTATCATCAGGAGTATGGTGTGGATTATAAGGAGACCTTCAGCCCTGTTGTTAAGCAACAGACTATTCGTCTGGTCTTGTCTCTTGCTCTTCACTATGATTGGCCGCTTCATCAGCTAGACGTCAGCAATGCCTTTCTTCATGGTCATCTTGAGGAAGAAATCTATATGGTTCAGCCACCGGGATATGTTAATCCCAACCGTCCTCACTATGTTTGCAAGCTTCGCAAATCACTGTATGGCCTGAAACAGGCCCCTCGTGCCTGGTACACACGTCTCTCTACTTTTCTGCAGGGTCTTGGTTTTCGCACCTACCATCATGACAACAGCCTCTTCACCCTTCACTGTTCTCGAGGGACAGTCATCATTCTTATCTATGTGGATGATATTGTTATTACAGGCAGCTCGTCGTCACTCATCACTGAAATTACTGAAGCTATGCATCGTGACTTCAAACTTAAGGACCTCGGTCCTCTGGAGTTCTTTCTTGGCCTCGAACTCATCCGCAAATCGGGAACCATATTGATGCATCAGACAAAATATACCCTTGAACTTCTAAATCGGGCTGGAATGACAGACTGCAAACCCGCGGTCACTCCCATGGCAGTCCGCCAATCCCCAGGGCCGAATACTCCCTTTGCCGATCCTACACTATATCGGAGCCTCGTCGGTGGACTTCATTATCTTGCTGTTACTCGTCCGGACATCCAATATGCAGTCAATCGAGTCTCCCAATCAATGCATGCTCCCACAGAACAACACTTTCAGGCCTTGAAACGCATTCTGCGCTATCTTCAAGGTACTCTTCACTGTGGAATTTTATTTCAAAAGGGCTCGTTTGATATATCTGTTTTTTCTGATTCGGATTGGGCTAACGACAAAGATGATCGAAAGTCCACTACTGGATATATTGTTATGATGGGACCGAATCTGATTTCCTGGTGCACCAAGAAGCAAACGCGAGTGTCCCGTTCCTCCACAGAAGCAGAATATCGTGCCATGGCTGCGGGTGTTGCTGAAGCCATGTGGTTACGATACCTTACGGATGCACTTGGCATTCCCCCGACGAAACCACAGATTTATTGTGACAATCAGTCCACTATTTGTGTTACCAAAAATCCAGTCCTTCATGATCGTATGAAGCATGTTGGGTCTGACTGTCACTTTGTTCGCGATGAGGTACTTGCAGGAGCGATGGCCACGCACTATGTCCCATCTACTGACCAGCTTGCTGATATTCTCACCAAGCCTCTTCCGTTACAGCCTTTTCAGTCTCTCTGCTCCAAGCTGCCCCTCGTTACCGCTGATCAGCTTGCGGGGGGATAATAGACTACATATATAATTATTAAATACATCTGGGTTATTCTGTAATTAGTTATTCTTCAGTTCTCTATATATACAGCTGTAACCCCTTCAATATTTAGAGATCAATTATTATTAAATCTGTATCAAAAGGAAAGGAAGTATTACCGCTACCTCTTGAGGTAGAGCTAAGGTCGATATGTGTACATTTTATGAGTTTGTTTCTTCGTAAAATATAATGGAAGGAAAAGAAGTATCACTGTTACCTCTCGAGGTATAAGGTCGATCTGCATACATTTTATGGGTTTGTTTCTTTGTAAAATATAATGAAAGGAAAAGCAGTATTACCTCTACCTGTCGAGGTAAAGATAAGGTTTGCGTACCCTTTATGAGTTTGTCTTTTTGTAAAATATAATGAAAGGAAAAGAAGTATTATATATCTACCTCGGGTGGTAGAGATAAGGTCTGCGTACACTTGATGAGTTTGTTTCTTTGTAAATATAATGAAAGGAAAAGAGGTATTACCTCTACATGTCGAGGTAGAGATAAGATTTGCGTACACTTTACGAGTTTGTTTCTTTGTAAAATATAATGAAACAAAAAGAAGTATTACCGCTACCTCTCGAGGTAGAGATAAGGTCGATATGTGTACACTTTATGAGTTTGTTTCTTTGTAAAATATATAATAAAAGGAAAAGAAGTAATACGGCTACCTCCCGAGGTAGAGATAAGATCTATATTTTAGCAATTTCACATTTTGTCTTATTACTTCATATAATAGTTCTTAAATATTTTGAGTTTGCACCATTCAAATTAAAGTCCATTAAAATGAGGAAGTGTTCTATATGATTTTTTTTTTTTATATTCACGACTCGAATTTAAAACTTATATTTGAGGTTGAAGGAACGTGTTCATTTCATCACAATCCTCGGTGGTATATAATTCGATCCAGCGGGCCTTATGGTTTTGGGTCGGACCGATCCAGTAACCATCAGTAAAGGGGCCTAGCTGGCCCACAAAATGGGCCTCTATCAAAGTAGTCCACTTCATGATGCACATAAACTTACATAAATATACCCTATTTAAAAAATATTTATCATTTATTGCTACATAAGTTTAATATATGAATAATTTATTTTTAATATATAATATAGATATTTAACCAAAACAAGCATAATACGTTTAAGACGTCTATAATACATCTATATTGCATGTACAATTCACATTTTAATACGTAGTGTAATACATCTAGATTGCATGTATAATTCGTTTTTAATATATAGTGCATTTTTTTATCAAAACAAGTATGATACATTTTAATACATCTATATTGCATACTAATTCACTTTTAATACATACTATAGTTGCTATAGATGACAAATATTTCTATATATTAAGTTAATAAATAAAAAATATATTTAAAAACAACAATTATTTTATAAAAAAAATACTCGAATAAACCTGATCGATGTTGGATATTTGTATTAAAACTTCGATTAATTTTGACTTGCATGTATTAAAGTCTATTTAAAATGGAAGTATTTTCTAACAAGATTTTTTTTATACCATTGCTCAAACCTGAGATTTCTAAATAAAACTGCATGAATTTTATTCATCTCACCACGACCCTTAATAAAATATTGATCTTAGCTAAACACCTTCAAACATTACATCCCAAGCAATTAATCAAATAAATTGACTTTAGTTTATTTTATTCTACTTTTCTTTTTCTTTTGGTTTGCCATTTTCAAAGCAAAAACTTGGTTGTCTGCCTGGCTGGTGTGAGTTGTGACAAGACCAACATGTTTTAACTTTAAAATTAGATAATAAAATAAAATGTATACATATTAACGATGATAATAATAACAATATATTCAGTATATTATCATAAAATGGGGTATAAAATGGGGTCTGAGGAGAATAAAGTATACGCAGTCCTTATCACTACCTCAGATGAAGTAGAGAGGTTATTTTCGATATACCCTCAACTCAGGACAAATGTATATACATTGAATTTAAAGTTTTTTTTTGTAATATAAATTATTTAAAAAATAATCGTAATTGCGGACTATGATGGTAGCAGATAGTGATAGCTAAGTATGATAGTGACTGATGGAGTTCGCGGGTGATGGTGATTTGACACTTATGGTTGGTAGTTTTTGTGCGGTCATCACCGACAAAAATCATGTGTTCAAATGCTCTATTGCGACTAAATAATATCATGAATAACGCGTTAATACTTTTACGATGCACGAAATATAGGTAATTAATTATAACGTATTAATTAATTTCATAATCATGCGCAAGATTTTTTATTTTTTATTTTAAAAATGTAAAGCACACTTTTTTTGTAAATATTTTTTTTTTCTTTTTTTGCACATGATTTTTTTAGGTCTGCCAAATAATTGCTTTGTAGGTACTAGGTTTACCAACAGTATAGAGCTAGAGGCGGATCAAGGTTCAAATTTATGGTGCTCCGACGATCATTAAATTCGATACAAAATAGGTATAATTAAATAAGAAATGTATAAAAATTGATAGATAGAAATAAATACTCGTGAAACCAAGAAGATAGCTGGTGTCTGGTGCGTTAGTTTCCAGGTAGAACCTTAAAGATTTAGATATCAATATATGTGTTTGAAGCTCTCAAACACCCGCGACCCCTAAATCTTGAATCCGCCACTGTGTAGTGCTTTTCCTTACGAAATAAAATGACTATTTATGATAAAGTCTCGATTGATTGATTTTCGCTGCTGGAGTTCGAACCTGAATTCCTCAAATGAACATTGGAATTGCCGGTGCTACGACGAATCTTAATATTTACTCCACGCAAATACATTTATATATCGACTCTTGTGCTTCGATCTTTTATCAAACCTCATGCATAATAAATCGAAGTTTCAGTACATCGGACCGTCATTTTTTTATAGACATTAATTCATATATATATATATATATATATATATATATATATATATATATATAGACGATGATTCAGGAATGGATTTCGATTTAGAAGCGTTACACAATTTGAACACGTAAACAATGATGATATCTATAAAAAGACAAAATAAGAGACGTATGCAATGATATAACAAATGAATAAATGGGAAACAAATGGATGGAGGAGAGTTAAAGTGGAAACATAACTATATATAACTATAATATAGTTATATATATATATATATATATATATACACACAGTGGCGGACCCAGCTTTTTTAGGTTGTGGGTGCTCAAAAAAAAATTTACTAAACAATGCAGCTATAGGGATTCGATCTCAGGATGGAAGACATAAAAGTTATATCTAAAGCCAGAGCACCCAACCATGCTTTTTTTTCTCTGGATGCTTTTGTATATATTTTACCATTTTTTCACTGTTTCTTATATAATTATATCTTTTCTACGTCGAGTTTAGTGGATGCTCGAGCACCCGAAAATTACACGTCGGTCAGCCCATATATATATATATATATATATATATATATATATATATATATATATATCACAATCAATATTAAACAGTTCACATGACTAATTAGTGTTTCTTTATCGAAAAGGGACGGGGGCTTACTCATTATAATTTAAGTTATAACTATTAATTGTTTAATGAATTGAATACACACGTTAACTAATATGATTAAGTGCTAGCTAATTGTATATATTCAAATCCATAATAACTTAATTAGCACTCTATTTAAGAAATAATTATGAAGTATTTATTTACAAAATTATCCATATTAACTTGGGTTTGAAAACTTAAGATTAGCTTCTAATACTTCAAAATCAATAAAGGTAAATCGGGAAAAAAAATCTTGATTTACTAACATAAATAAATTTAAAAAGAAAAACTCAATTTTTATATACTGAACAAATAAAAACAGAATAGATAAAATATTTTAATTTCTATATTTGAAAAATATACAAGACAAATAAAAGTCTAACTTTTCTCCTTATTTAGTGCATGAAAATTGGGAAGAAAAATTTCTGTTACTTATTTCTTACATAATATATATTCTTTTTCTTTGTTTTTGTTAGATGTTTACGATATTTATATTGAAGCCCTGACATATTTTCTCTATATATATATTCCATCAAATTACAAAGAGTATTCAAAATTTCCCTTCTTTCTCAGATTTTTTTTTTTCAGTATTTGTCATTTGATTCAATGGCTTCTTCATGTGGTACTCAACTCGATGGTACGTATCCCTCACTCTTTTAGATTGTAGAAAAAAAAATAGCAATTAGCGACGTACAATTTATGTTATTAAATACTCAACTAAAAGTCATCTCTGAAATCTTATTTAACGGTAGATTATAGACGATATAGAAAGAGAAGATCGATCTTACTAGCTATAAGTTATTTAGCGATAGACCAAATATCTTAGTTAATTTCGAATTCACGCGTATAAATAGAAGAGATAGGTTACTAGATCATAGAAGGGTGATCACAAGAGGATATATAACAGACTAAGTCGAAGCTTCAACATAGTTAGCATGTCTTTTTATGTAGCATCAAATTCTCTTTTAATAGCTCGACTGCTCTATTGGCCAATCGTGTCCATAACTACGAAACTGTCACATCGCTCTCTCACATCATTGCTTGAATCTTCTTAAAAAGAGCGAAATATTTGTGCCTTAATTTGTAGATATTTTCTTATAGAGTAAAACATCTAGTAATCAGCGGCGGATGTAGAGTAGAAGGTGTGGGTACCCACACCCGCTACCGTAAGACTTAAAATTACATAGAAAAATCGTCAAAAGTTATAAATATTAATAGGTGGGAACCCATAACTAAACCAAGGAATAGCTTAGTGGTAGGAAAGGAGCCCTTGGGAACCCACAAGTTTGAAATTCTGGATCCACCTCTGCTAGTAATCCTGAACTATGACTAAATTTGCTACGATATACCCCAACTTCACAGGGGTCCTATTACCCCCGAACAAAATTTTAGCACATTTTTGTCAACCTTTTTAGTTGACGTGGACCCCATTTTTATGTAATAAAAGTGTTACGTCCACACAAAAGGGTGACAAAAATATGCTTAAATTGAGTTCAGGGGTAATAGGACCCCTGTGAAGTTGGAGTCTATCGTAGCAACTTTGGTCATAATTCGGGGGTAGTGAATGCTTATCTCTTTCTTATATTTTGGAATTATACTTATATTTTCACCAACTCAAATGTAACACATAGAAAAATGAATTATATATTGATAAAACATATATATTTTTTCCTGCAGAAATTGAAAATCATGATGAATTAACCCCTTTAGAAAAGCATGTAATGTTCTTTGATATCAACAAAGATGGAATTATATACCCTTGGGAAACATATCAAGGTTTGTAATTTTCTTAATTTAATTGTTTTAGTAAATTTTGATAATTTTTTTTCTCTAATTTTATGTACTTATATTATTATTTTAATTCACATATTTTTTTATGGTTTATTATTTTTTAGGTTTTAGAAAATTGGGACGTAGTATTTTTCGTTCTGTTTTAGCTGCTGTGCTCGTCCATCTTGTTACTAGTGGCAAAACTCGACCCGTAAGTCGAATTTTGAATCATATATTTTTATTTATTTAATTATATAATATAATTTTTTTATTTAATTATGTCGTTAAGTGGTGAAATTTAAATCGAAGATTTTTGTACGATGCGAACTATATATATTGAAGTGTGTGATTATTTTATTTTTGAGAAATTAAGCTGTTAGAGAGTATACGAACGAGATATTTATGACGTTTCAAGCCAGAATAAAATATAAAGAAATATTAAAAGTAAAATTAATCATGCAAATACATATAGGAATATACAATGAATTAAATATTTTAGAGAAAGATACTTAAATATAGAAAGAGAAATTCTTTTAATTAATTTTCAATAGAATGCAAATAAAATACCATGCAATATTGCTCTTTCATGCTCTTGAGTCGATAGTCTGTCGAAAATACATAAATAAATATTTTATTTTATTTTATTTATTTTAATTTGATTAGATACGAACTTTAAAATATTTCATTTATTTGTTTGTTCATAGGGAAAATGGCCCCATCCATTTTTTCCAATTGTGATTAAAAATATTAAATATGGGATGCATGGCAGTGATTCTCATACCTACGATTCTGAAGGAAGGTAAAAAATTACTTTACAAAATATTGGTTCTGATTATATACCTATTTTTTAAAAATAAATTGAAAATTTACTATTTGTTAAAGGTAGAAAAAATAAATTTTGTAGATGATAATCTCTCCGTTTTAATTTGTTCGTTTTTTTTTTCTATCTAATCCCTTTTAAAAACGAACACGTATTTCCTGTTCTGGTAAATGCCGTTTAGATTCAACTTTTCATATGATATGTTTAATATCACAAGATTAAAGAATATTTTGATACATTTTTTCTATCTTTAGTTTAAGATCACGTAATTCAGAAGTTTTTTTCATTTTCTTAAATTTCGTGTCAAGTCAAACTAGACAAACAAACTGAGATGGAGGAAATATTTCATATTAATTATCTTCTTTCCACCCCTGCACTCCTCAGTCAGTGGCGAAATCAAATTTTTTACAAAAAAATATCAAAATATAAAAGAAAATAGATATAAATATCTATCGAATGTCTTTTCCTTTTTATTTGTCGAAAATAAAAAATAAATAAAAAAATCACTTATTTTTTTTATATTAATGTTTTTCCATACTTGTGAAGATTTGTACCAGAGAAATTTGAGGAGATTTTCAAGAAACATGCACATGAAAATTCAGAATATTTAACTTCAAATGAAGTGGATGAATTGCTCAAGAAAAATAGAGAACCAAAGGACTACTTTGGATGGTAAGTATTATTTATACTTCTTTTTTTAAAAGAATTGGTTTATATATATATATATATATTAGTTTGGCTTAATACAATATCAAGATCTCTTTATAAATTTGTGAGTAAATTTATTTAGACACCCGAATTATGATTTTAATTGAGCACTTGGACATATGATAAAATAGTCCAATCAGATACTTTCAACTCAAATTTTTGGAAAAATGCATTATTCGTTTTCTCAAACATTCATTATATAGATTAATTATCTGCTTAAGATATGTCACATTTTTTGATATAATTATACACATTATTCTCAATAACAACTCGTAAGCATCGGAGTTGTTCTAATAACTTACCTAAATCATGAGAGGTTGAAAATACGCGCTTAAGCTTTTTCAAAATTTGAATCAAAAGTATCAAACAGAAATATTTGTTAGGCGTTCAGGCTCCCTCAATTGAAGCAAGTCGTAATTTGTGCGTTTGAATGAAACTTTATGATAAATTTAAATTATTATCCATGTATTCTTTCTTCCATGAGATAAAATTCATGGTAAAATATTGTTAAATTTTTTATTTTTTTTTATTTTTCTTTTTGGTGTAGGCTTAATGCTAGAACAGATTGGAGGGTTTTATTTGATGTTGGGAAAAACAAAGATGGTGAATTAACTAAAGAAGCAATAAGAGATGTTTATGATGGAAGCCTTTTTGAACAAAAGGCAAAAGAACTTGCTACTATGAAGTAAAATATTGAATTAAATATGTATATTAATAAATTTATTAAATTTATACTATTATTGTCTTTCCAATCTTGTTATACCTTTTTCATCTTTTTTTTTTTTAAATTAATATGTTTGATTCGTTGGGAATTTAAGAACACGATGTAAATTATTCTTTTTTAATAAAAGTATTATTACTTTTCGATCTTCAGTTTAGGCTCGGACTCAAAGATTACATTACTGAATTTTAAATAAATATCTAATTATCTGGATATATTATTTTGAAATGTAACATGTTGAATAATAATTAACAATGCTTATTTTCTTAATATTAAGATATTTATAGTTTATCCTTTCTTATAAAATTAATGAATACAAAATATAATTGAAATAATAATTAAAATCATTAAAAGCAATAACATACCTGGTGAAATCTTACAAGTGGCGGGATGGGGGGAGGAGATATACCCAAATCTTACTTCTATTTTTATGAAGATAAAAAATTATTTTCGATAAACCTTCGACAATAATTAAAAATTATTAAATCCATAAAATATCAGACAAATAATCCTAATGCACACACTAAAAGATTGACGAGATCGTAGTGGTTGATAATGGTGGTTGAATTATAATAATTTTGACGGTAAAAGTAGTTAGCGATGCGAATAATTTCTTTTGTAAGAATCTTTAAGCAAACAACATGTTCAAGAATGATATTTCTTCAAGGCACTGATACGATGACTCGATAAGCCACCTTCCCAAGAAATTTTGAAGTCAATAACTTGTTAAATACTTTTAAAGTATGTGCAAGATAATGAATGAATTAATCATATAGTATATGATGGAAACAAATTTATATATATGATTTTTAGAAAAATAAACTATTTAAATCTAGTAGTTTCTATTTCATTTTTTAAATAAACAAATTTGATTTGCAAAAATAAATTTTAAAAGAAAAACTTATTTTTTGTGTATTGAACAATTAAAACAGAACATATAAAATACTTTAATTTCTATATTTGAAAAATATACAAGACAAATAAAAGTCAACTTTTCTCCTTGTTTAGTTAGTGCATGCATATGAAAATTGGGAAGATAAATTTCTCTAACTTATTTCTTACGTAATATATATTCTTTTTCTTTATTTTGATGTTTACGATATTTATATCAAAGCCTGACATATTTTCTCTCTCTCTATATATATATTCCATCAAATTACCAGGAGTATTCAAATTTCCCTTCTCTTTTAGCTTATTCTTAATATCTCTTTTCATTTTCTTTCTTCTTATTAATCCACAAAGGAAAAAAAAAATCACTATTTGCCATTTGATCCAATGGCTTCTTCATGTGGTACTCAACTCGATGGTACGTATCCCTCACTCTTACAGATTGTAAGAAAAAAAAAATAGCAATTAGCGACGTACAATTTATGTTGTTAAACAACTAAAAATTATCTCCGAGATCTTATTTAACGGTAGATTATTGTAGATTGTTGACGATATAGAAAGAAAAGATTGATCGTTCTAGCTAGAACTCAAATATCTTAGCTAATTTCGAATTCACACGTATAACTAGAAGGAGATAGGATACTAGATCATAGAAGGGTGATCACAAGAGGATATATAACAGACTAAGTCGAAGCTTCAACATAGTTAGCATATCTTTTTATTATAGCATCAAATTCTCTTTTAATAGCTCGACTGCTCTATTGGCCAATTGCGTCCATAACTACGAAATTGCCACATCGCTCTCTCACATCATTGCTTGAATCTTCTTAAAAAGAACGAAATATTTGTGTCTTAATTTGTAGATATTTTCTTATAGAGTAAAACATCTAGTAACCCTGAACTGTGACTAAATTTGCTACGACATACTCCAACTTTGCAGGGGTCCTATTACCCCCTGAACAAAATTTTAGCATATTTTTGTCAACGTTGTTAGCTGATGTGGCCAGGGTCGGAGCTACCCTTTATATAGGGGGTTCATCCAAACCCCCTTCGACAGAAAATTATACTATATTTACACGGTTAAAATTATTTTTTATGTATATAGTCAATGTTGAATCCCATTCGGTTAGTTCGTATGTTCACTTGTGAACCCCCTTACCGAAAATCCTAGCTTCTCCACTAGATGTGGCACCTTTGACGTGGACCTTATTTTTATGTAATAAAAGTGTCACGTCAACATAATAGGGTGATAAAAATACGCTTAAATTGAGTTTCGCGGGGGGGGGGGGGGGAGGGTAATAAAATCCTATAAAGTTGGAGTGTGTCGTAACAACTTTGATCATAATTCAGGGGTACTGGATGCTTATCTCTTTCTTATATTTAGGAATTATACTTATATTTTCACCAACTCAAATGTAACACATAGAAAAATGAATTATATATTGTTAAAACATATAATTTTTTTTCTGCAGAAATTGAAAATCATGATGAATTAACCCCTTTACAAAAGCATGTAATGTTCTTTGATATCAACAAAGATGGAATTATATACCCTTGGGAAACATATCAAGGTTTGTAATTTTCTTAATTTAATTGTTTTAGTAAATTTGATTTTTTTTTCTCTAATTGTATGTACTTATATTATTATTTTAATTCACATTTTTTTTTTATGTTTTATTATTTTTTAGGTTTAAGAAAATTGGGACGTAGTATTTTTCGTTCTGTTTTAGGTGCTGTGCTCGTCCATCTTGTTTTCAGTGGCAAAACTCGACCAGTAAGTTGAATCTCATATTTTTATTTATTTAATTATATAATATTTTTATTTATTTAATTATGTCGTTAAATGGTGAAATTTGAGTTGTAGATTTTTGTTCGGGGCGAAAATTATATATATTGAAGTGTGTGATTATTTCATTTTGAGAAACTAAGTTGTTAGAGAGTATATGAATGAGATATTTATGAAGTTTGAAGCCAGAATAAAAATATATAGAAAGGTTAAAAATAAAATTAATCATGCAAATACATATACGAATATACAATGAACTAAATATTTTAGAGAAAGATAATTAAATATAGGGAGAGGCTTTTTTTTTTAAAATTATTGTTTTTAATACCGGGCAAATAAAATACCATGCAACATTGCTCTTTCATGCTCTTGAGTTGACAGTCTATCGAAAATAAATTTTCGATCTTTATAAGGTAAGGAATAAAATTACTTAGACAATATTTTTTTCAGACTTTATTTATAAAATTGCACCAAATATATAGTTATTGTATTATTCTGTCAGATTTTTGGTAATAGTGATGTTAGTCTCAGCTAGGACTGGGCATAAAATGTCGAAAACAGAATTATCGAACCAAATCGAAAAATTTAGTAATTGGTATTCGGTAATTTGGTATTTGTTATGATATTTGGGAGTAAAATTTCAACATTTTTGTATTCGGGATTGGGTTTGGTACAAGATATTAATGCCGTTTGGCATTTGGTATTTACCGAATATCGAATTATATATATATATATATATATATATATATATATATATATATATATATATATATAACAACCTAATAGACAATAGTATTAGTTATCCCAAATAATCACTTGGACCTTAGTAATATATTCGTAAAAAGCAACAAAAAGAATACTATTAAATAGGGTTTCTATTAAATATACTCTTTGAAGTTTAAATATACATTTGCACATCTCCAACTTTAATATGGTATTACCAAATACTGTACCGAAACAAAATTTAATTTACCGATTACTGAATTACCAAACCGATGTTTATAGATATGGTATATGATATCTACATTCAAATATCGATTATCGAATTACAGAACCCAAACTTTGAAAATACCGAATCGAATAGCAATCCCTAGTCACAGTGTGACTGATTTATATACAAGTAAATATGTCATTTTATTTATCTTAATTTGATTAGATAAGAAGTTTAAAATATTTCATTTATTTGTTTTGTTCATAGAGAAAATGGCCCCATCCATTATTTCCAATTGTGATTAAAAATATCAAATATGCCATGCATGGAAGTGATTCTCATACCTACGATTCTGAAGGAAGGTAAGAAATTACTTTACAAAATATTGGTCCTGATTATATACCTATTTTTTTAAAATAAATTGAAAATTTACAATTTATTAAGAGTAGAAAAAATAATTTTTGTAGATCATGATAATCTGTTCGTTTTAATTTTCTATCTTACCTCTTTTAAAAACAAACACATATTTCTTGTTCTCGTAACTATTTAATTTCAATTTTTCATATGATATGTTTAATATCACGAGATTAAAGAGTATTTTAATAAATTTTTCATATCGTTAGTTTAATACAACATAATTTAAAAGTCTTTTTCATTTCTTAAACTTCGTGTCAAGTTAAACCAAACAACTAAACTTAAACAGAGGAAATACTTCATATTAATTATCTTCTTTCCGCCCTTGCAATTCTCAATCAGTGGCAAAACCAAAATTTTTACTAAAAAATGTCAAAACATAAAAGAAAATAGATATAAATATCTATCGAATGTCTTTTCCTTTTTATTTGTCGAAAATTAAAAATAAATAAGAAAATCACTTATTTTTTTATATTAATGTTTTTCCATACTTGTGAAGATTTGTACCAGAGCAATTTGAGGAGATTTTCAAGAAACATGCACATGAAAATTCAGAATATTTAACTTCAAATGAAGTGGACGAATTGCTCAAGAAAAATAGAGAACCAAAGGACTACTTTGGATGGTAAGTATTATTTATACTTCTTTTTTTTAAAAAAATTTGGTTTATATATATATATATTAGTTTGGCTTAATACAATATCAAGATCTCTTTATCAATATTTAACATCGATAAATTTAAAAGATTATCGATGTATTCTTTTATGAGATAAAATCCATGGTAAAATATTGGTATATTTTTATTTATTATTATAATTATTTTGTTGCAGGCTTAATGCTAGAACAGATTGGAGGGTTTTATTTGATGTTGGGAAAAACAAAGATGCTGTATTGACTAAAGAAACAATTAAAGATGTTTATGATGGAAGCATTTTTGAAAAAAAGGCAAAAGAACTTACTACTATGAAGTAAAAAAATTAATTAAAAAAATTCCTTAACTATGTATATTAATAAAGTTATTTAATTTTATTCTATTCTTTATGAAATAATTTATACTATAATTATCTATAATTTGTTTTAGGCTGTTGCGTGTCAAAAATATTTCTTGTTTTCTTAAATTTCATATTCAATCAACAACGCTAAATATAGGACGGTCTCCATCTTTGATTGTGAAGTGTAATATATTTCAACTTCGATCCTTGTATATGAAATCACTCTTTAGCAAATATTTTACCCTCTAATGTAAAAAAAAATTCGATGGAAATCCTAATTTAATCAATCCTAAACAATGGGTGAATTTTTTTATTTTTTATTTTCTAAAAAACATACGTAAATAACCAATCAACGTAACATGGGTTTGCATGTGCATCGAAGAAATATTAGCTATAATGGTGCTTTGATTTTCAAATGTTAGGTAATCTAATATTTGGTATAAAAAGCTAAAAATATTCCATCTGTTTTTTTTTTCTTTCTAAAGATTAGATTTTTGAATTTTAAATAAATATCTAATTATCTAGATATTATTTTGAAATGTCACATAATTTTAAAATAATAATTAAGAGTGTTTTATCCTCTCCAGACCCCACTTTATGAGAATATACTGGGTTTGTTGTTGTAATAATTAAGAGTGTTTGTTTTCTTCATATTGAGATATAAAATTAATAAATATAATTGAAATAATAATTAAAATTGTTAGAAATAACAATATATCCGATACAATTTTATAAATATGGTCGGTTTGAGAAGGATTGGATATACGCAAACCTTATTCTTATCTTGGTAAAATATTGTTTTTGATAAATCTTCAGCAACAATAAAAAAAAATTAAATCCATAAAATATTAGATAAATAATCCTAATGCACAGTGGCGGATCTATCCTTTGTCGAGGGGGTTCATCCGAACCCCCTTCGACGAAAAATTATGCTATACATGCATGGTTGAAATTATTTTTTATGTATATATATTAAATATTGAACCTCCTTCGATTAGTTCGTATGTTCACTTATGAACCCCCTTCGTAAATATCCTGTCTCCGCCACAGCTAATGCACACTCAAAAAGCTTGAGGAAGCGTAGTGGCTGATGATGATAGTTGGATTATAATGATGATTAATGGTAAAAGTAGTTAGCGGTGCGAATAATTACTTTTATAAAATTTTAATTTAAGTGAACAAATGTGTCGTGCTCGAGATAGCTCGTGTGGCAATTAGTGATAGCGATTGTAAACTCATTCGATAATCTTCTCGATCTTGAAGATAGACATTTTTTCAAGGCACTGATACGATGACTCGATAGGTCACTTTACCAAGAAATTTTGAAGTTAATAACTTGTTAAATACTTTTAAAGTTATGTGCAAGATGTGAATGAATTAATCATATAATAGTATATGATAGTAACAAATTCATATATGTGATTTTTGGAAAAATAAACTATTTAAATCTAGTACTTTCTATTTCATTTTTTAAAGTTGATCTCCATTTTCGTTTGACATATATGAAAGTGACAATTTTTTTTTCACATTTATTCATAATACATGGCTAAATTAATTATATTCCTACATTTATGTAAACTTAACTTCAATGAACCTAAGAAGGAAACTTAATTAAAAAAAAATAAAAAGTAGGAAACTTAATTGAAATTCTTAACACAAGTATATTATTTGAGCAAAAGCTTCTAGATTCGGCCGAATTCATACCTCGATTTCTAGCTCCGCCCCTTTCTACCGACTTTCAACAATATAATTACGTGTCATAATCTGATTTTATCATACGTACATGATACATATTCATATATTGACAATGACTTCGCCGAAATTTCTTTTTTAGAAGAAAGATATTCATTTTTCCTGAGATTTATTGAATGTACATATCATGAACGTAACGTAATAATGGATTGCTTGGATCACCTTATGCCACTCAATGACGGAGTCAGAATTTTGATAGAGTGTGTAAATTTTCTTCTCATTTACGTTATAGGTGTGCAAAATTAAATATGCACTCATAATAACTAACATTTAATCATATACACAGCACAATTTTCCGACGAAGAATATGCACCTGACCACCCTTTGATATAGATAGCTCCGCCCATGATACCACTTCAAGTGCTATATATATATATATAATGTATTTCTTAACACGAGTACATTATTTGTGCAAAAACTTCGAGATTCGGCTGAATCCGTTCCCCAAATTCTAGCTCCGCCCCTTTATACTTTCTTTCAACAATATAGTTACGTGTCAGGATCTGATATATAACAATATATAGATATATATAATGTATTTCTTGACACGATTACATTATTTGTGCAAAAACTTTGAGATTCGGCTGAATCCGTTCCCCAAATTTTAGCTTCGCCCCTTTATACTTTCTTTCAACAATATAGTTACGTGTCTGAATCTGATTTAGTCATACGTACATGATACACATTCATATATTGGAAATAAATTTGCCGAAATTTCTCTTATATTCATTTTCCCCGAGATTTATTGAATGTACACATCATGAACACAATAATGGATTGCTTGGACCACCTTATGCCACCTAATGCCGGAGCCAAAATTTGACGAAGTGTGTGTAAATTTTTTTCTCATTCATGTTACGAGTGTGCAAAATTAAATACTCACTCATAATAGCTAACATTCAGCCATATACATGACATAATTTTCGACGAAGGATATGTACCTGACCACTCTTTGATATAGGTAGCTCCGCCCATGATGCCAGTGCTATATATATATATATATATAATGAATTTCTTAACACGAGTACATTATTTGTGCAAAAACTTCTAGATTCGGCTGAATCCGTACCCCAACTTCTAGCTCCGTCCCTTTCTACTTTCTTTTGACAATATAGTTACGTGTCAGAATCTGATTTAGTCATACGTACATGATACACATTCATATATTGAAAATAAATTTGTCGAAATTTTTGTTTTAGAAGAAAGATATTCATTTTCCCCGAGATTTATTGAATGTACATATCATGAACGTAATAATGGATTGCTTGGACCACCTTATGTCACTTAGTGGCGGAGACAAAAATTTGACGATGAGTTCAAATTTTCTTCTTATTTGTATTACAGGCGTAAAAAATTAAATACAGACTCATAATAACTAACACTTTTAACCTATATATATAACATAAATTTTCGATAAAAAATCTGTACCTGATCATTCTTTGATATAAATAGCTCCCCCATGATGCCAACCTTCCAAATGCAATGTATCGTGTGACACATATCCAATAATATTTTTTTCTTTGTGCAAATAATTATGTTAAACATCTTTTTCTCTTGCCCAAATAATAATGTGATAGTACATTTTTTCCTTATCTAAATAATATAATATAATTAATGTGATGTAATATGAACAACAATAAAAGTCATGATCACATAATTTTGGATAGAAATGCCTTACAACAATAAAAGCAACAGTTGTCGAGACGAATTCAAAATTTGAAAAAGATATATACAATGTTATAAAGAGGTGAATTCAAAATAAAAGTTTGAGGGAAAAGAATAAGAAATATGTTTAAACTTTGATAAAATTTATTGTAATAGGCTTCAGCTACAAAATAGTATATAACTCGTCTATAACTTTTGTTATTTTTCATAAGTTGTTAAATATTATTTTTCACCGCTGTCAGATATTCTTAATCCCCCCCCCCCCTTCGATTAATTTGTTACTATATCTTCTTATTAATTAGAGGTATATCGAAAATAACCTCTTCTGAGATAGTAATATGGATCGTATATATTTTATCCTCTTCAGATCGTACTTTATAGGAATATACTGGGTCCGTTGTTTGTTACTATATCTTTTTAATGATATACTATTTTCTATTACCACAAATGGACATTTCAACCATGCAAGTAAAAATACAATTTCCCTATTTGAGTGAAAGTAACAATCAAAACTTGTACTATAAATTAAATGGAATTAATAATACTTCTCCAAGTACATAAAAAAATATAATTACCACAAGTGTACTTTTGCCATTATGTTATGTATTTCAAAGAAAATGACACATTCAATGATTCAAAACACTTAGCAAAGCAGCGTACTCAACATTCCAAATTCATTCAGAAAAAACAATTTTTGTAATTTCCTTCTATAATTAATTACTCCTTTGCATTCTAGGTCTAGCCAACTATATGTATTGATAGTTATCGGGTTCGAGCTCTGAAGAAAATTTTGTTGGAAATGCTATTTTCAGAATGAACCCTGCAACGCGCGATTCGAATTAGTCGAGGCTCCAATACAATTACCATCAGTTGAGGATTCTGGCTGAGGATATTTCATAAGACACTTTTTAGGACCCATTATGGCCATTATGAGATCCTGGTGATCGAACACTGGGTGGGAATAAAAAAAAAAAAAAACATATTTAAGTCTCTGATAAGATGAAAGTACGTCATCTCATATTTAATCACCTCTTTACAATACTATACCGCAACCTCTCGCACCACTTCACTAGAAAATTTATGCATCTCCTTTTTACATGTCTAAACCATCTCAGCTTCGCCTTTTAATGCAATCCTTAATTTGTCACTGAACTTTATTTTTTTATTTAACTTGTCTAGACTTGCTCGCGCAGATAACCTGTTCATTTATTTGTCATCAAATCATGAAATCTCTAGTCGATCCCAATCCGATCTACTAAATATTGCAATTGATACCCGGGTTATACGATAGATATATTTTAAGATTAAATTTGAAATAAAATTTTATAAAATAAAAAATTAATAGTATAAATTTATCTTAGACTTAATCATAGAATGTCTTACTTTTTATCTCATTTAACTTGAGATTATTTTATCTCATTTTTCAATAAATAAAAGAATTTAATTTCAATATTATAATCACATAGAATTTAATCGCATATCAAACTTGAAAGCAACGATAATTCGTTCTTCAAAAAGATTATGGAATATTATTATTGTTATTATTTTTTTTTTAATAATTAACTTGAAGTGCACGTACATAAAACATGAGAAGGTGGCAAGATGGTTGCTTGCCACATCTTTTGAGATTTTTGGCTTTTTTTTTTTTTTTTTTTAGTTATAAGTTCTCACCATATCCCTAATAATTGTAATGTTGTGGTGTGTGCCAATTGCAATATATTCACACAATAATAATAATAAAAAAATTCACATGAATAATTTATACAAAAAATTTTTGCCAAAAGGAATGGACCCTATAACACCAATATAGCTCAACACAAAAGTCATAATCACATAATTTTGGATAGAAATGTCTTACATACAGCAATAGAAGTAACACTTGTCGAGACGAATTCAAGATTTTAAAAGTTATATATATTGTTATAAAGAGGTGAATTCACTATAAAAAATTAAGAAAAAAAATTAAAAATATATCTAAATTTCGATGAAATTTATTAGAATATGTCTTAACTACATAATAGTATATAACTCATTTATAACTTTTGTTATTTTTCATAAGTCGTTAAATATTTTTTTCACCGTTGTCACATATTCTTAATCACCCCCCCCCCCTCCCCCTCCCCCTCCCCCTCCCCTCCTCTTTTTTTTTTGATTGTTGGTTAATTTGTTACTATATCTTCTTACTAATTAGAGGTAACCTCTTCTGAGATAGTAATATGAATTGCATATATACTTTATTCTCTTTAAACCGCATTTTATAGGAATATATTGGCCCGTTATTTGTTACGATATCTTTTTAATGGTATACTATTTTCTATTACCACAAATGGACATTTTGAATTTCCAAGTAAAAGAACAATTTCCCTATTTGAGTAAATTAAATGGAATTAATCCTTCTCCAAGTACATAAAAGAAATATAACAATTACCACAAGTGGGGTCTTTTACTATTAAATTATGTATTCCAAAGAAAATGACACATTCAATGATTTAAGAAATCTAGCAAAAGAGTGTACTCAACTTTCCAAATTCATCCAGAAAAAACAAATTTTGTAATTTCCTTCTTTAGTTAATTACTGCATTCTAGATCTAGCCAACTATATGTATTGATAGTTTTTGGGTTCGAGCTCTGAATTTTTTTTTGTTGGGAATGCTATTTTTAGAATAAATCCTGTAACGCACGATCTGAATTAGTCGAGGTTCCAATACGATTACCATCAGTTGAGAATTCTGGCGCTGAGGATATCCCAAAGACACTCTTTAGGACCCGTTATGGCCATTATGAGATCCTGGTGATCGAACACTGTAGACACGTGATTTTTTATCTTCCCCGAATTTTAATCTATTTATCGGCATTAAATATTTTTATTTTTGTTCAATATTTATTTTAGTTTTTATTTTATTTTTAATAAGTTTAGTTGAAAATAAATAAAAAGTAATAAGTAAAGTTACTTTTTGAGATATTTTTGTTTTTAAATAATATGAAAATTCAAAAAAATAATAATAATAACATATTTTCCTTTTAGTTTTAATAAATAGACTTATAGTTTTATTATTATCTTACTTATATTTGTTTAAATTATTTATAAACTTTTATTGCATTTTCTAAAATATAAAATTAATTAATTAATATTCCTTTATTATTACTATTATTATTTATGTATTTAAATAAAAAGGAAATTCAAAACATGAATCCTAATCCAACTACCCAATCTCTTTTCCTCTTATCTGATTTCCTTAACTGTTCCCCCAAAAAACAATCCCTTTATTTAAGGATTTCACACCCAAAAACAAACGTACTATCTACACTATCGATACGGCATCAGACAAAAATCAGAGAAAAAAAAATCTCAGTCTCAGAAACTTGCTCAGAAAAAGAAAGAAAACAACACTAAGAATCAGTTACAAAGAAAACAAATAAGAGAAAGAGTCGCGATTCAAGTTTCAGGATTCTTCTTGAGTTTTTCAGTGTCGATTTTCTGACTTCAATATTTGATTCAATTCAATAAACTGGTTCTTATTCAATCTTGTATTTTTATTTTATAGGTTTTGTTGTGAATTGAATTACAAACGAAATTATTTTAGTGGATTCATGAATTATTTAATATATGTGATTGTTGTAGTATCATGTTTTATTTGTGCAATTATTCGAATCAGTATTTATCTTTCTTTAATTATTTGTTGAAATTGATTCTGAATGTTGAAACTTTCTTCTAAAATAGGTGATGAATTGGTTTTCATAGAAAAGAAAAGAAGATTTTTAAAATAAAAAATAAAAAAATAGACATACGCATTCACACATAGGAAAACACATAAAAGAGAGGAGGAGAGGAAAATAGTAGTATAAACGGTGAGATTTTAAAACTCTATATGAAAGTGTACAGTCATATTGTCAAGTGGCTTCAAAGATTTTATTTCGTGTTTACTTTTAAGTGGATATATATTTTTTTTTATTGATTTTGAAATGAAAAACTAAGTCAACCACAAATAAAAATTACATCACACCAAATAGCAAAAAATAAAGATGAATCTTTCTTCATTGGCTAATAACACTTTCATTAATCTCCAAAAAAATCACTGCCAATGTCGTTCAAATTGGCTTTATTATGGTTGCCAGTTACAGAGCCCCATTTTGAAAGAAAAATTTTGCTAAAAATAAATATCTCGGGCTTTGTATATGCTTCTTAGTATTTATTTATTTATTTGTTTGTTTTATCTTATTTATTTAAAAAAAATAGTTCACATGATACAAATTTTTTTTGGCCAAAGGGGATGGGCCTTTGTCATATTATTATAAATATAAATTAAAATATCTTTTTGTTGACTCTAGAACAACCATATATTTAATGTTCACATTAATCGTGTCATTGATTGCATCAACCAACAAATAATAAGTCAGAGATATGGGACTCATTTGATTAATTAATGAGTAATTTTTATAAACAATAATAACATATTATATATATTTTCACAAAATCGAGTCGTATTACTACCTACAGTACCTCAAAAGTATTGTAAAAAAATCGTTTACGATAGATCTCAATTCAAAATAAAATTAATTTAAAAATAACATAATATAATATATATATATATATATATATCATAACACAATAACAGATAATTAATAACAAATAAAATTATCACAGAATAATCCAACAATCAACCAAACCAAACTTGATAGGCAAAGGCAAAATAGAACAACGAAACAATCATTATAGCATGACAACTACTAGTAATAATTTTCGATTTAAAATGACATTATTTTTTCTTTTTAAAGTTATAATAATTTAATAATTAAAAATTATATCAAAAGATTTTAAATTTTGATATCTTATATTAATATAATAAAAATATATTTTGTAATATAATTCAATTTATAATCTGATTTAACTTCGATTAATAATGGGATAGATCATAGAATATAGAAAGAATAACCTATATTTCAATATCTAAATTTGGAAAGTAAGAGCAATATATGAAAGTCATAATTCTTTCCTTATTTAGTGCACGAAAATTAGGTAGAAAAATTTCTCTCTTGATTCTTACACATTAAGTACTCCTTTTCTTTCACCTATATTTGTAGGGTTTTATTTTATTTTATTTTATTTTATTATATCATTCTTTTAAATATAATAAACGTAATTTTTTGAAAAAAAATATATTAAATAATGAATATAGTTTAATAGTAAAAATATAATCAATATCAAATAATAAATCATCTATTAATTTTCTCAAACCGAACAAATAAAAATGATCGAAAGACAGGGGCAGGGCCACCTTTCATTCAGGGACGAACACCTTTTTGATGAAAAATTATATTATATATATATATATATATATATATATATATTAGATGTTGAAACTCCTTCGATCAATTCGTATATTTTCTTCTGAACCACCTCAATAAAAATTCTAACTCCGCCACCGCCAAAAGAATACTTAAAAAGATAATATCTCAAATAACTCATACAATTTTGACTTTCCTTTTATACTTTCTATATATAGTCCATCCAAACAAAAATTATTAAAATTCTCCTTCATTTCTCTTTCTTTCTTCTTCTTCTTGACATATCTTTCCTTTTTCTTTATTAATAATCCACAAAAAAAATAAAAAAAATCACTACTTGCATTTTGATTCAATGGCTTCTTCAAGTAGTACTCAACTTAATGGTATGTAATTCTTATCTTTCTCTTAATAGAAATTTAATTCATGTTGTTAATCTTATTTGACAATGAATTATTGAAGATATAAAAATTTTCGTTTGTTATAAGTTATGTAATCAGAAAAGCGAGATATCTGTGCCTTAGTCTGAATATATATTTTGAAATTGTATTTATATTTTCACCAAACATATATATTTTTGGCTGCAGAAATTGGAAACAATGATGAATTCACCCCTTTAGAAAAGCATGTAATGTTCTTTGATATCAACAAAGATGGAATTATATACCCTTGGGAAACATATCAAGGTTTGTAATTTTCTTAATTTTTTTTTTTTTTTGCTATCCTTTTTTTTTTAAAGGTTAGTTTGATATTTTCTCTAATTTTATTTACTTCAATAAGCGGCTCCCTGAACTTATTAGTTTTTTTCGTATTGACATGTCAAATCGATAGTGATGGACTCAGAATTTAGGGTTCAAGTTTGAATACTTACATTAACATCCAAAATTTTAAGATTCTACCTGAAATTAACCCAAAACATCCAACTATTCTTTTTGATTTTATAGGTGCATTTTTTCATTTTATATCAATTTTTATACATGTCTTATAAAATTATACCTATTTTATGTTGGGTTTAACAGGTGTCGAAGCACCCCATATTTGTACTTAGGTCCGTCCACGGGTGTGTTTATGAGGGGTTCAGGAGTTTCATAGAAACATGACCTTATTAACATGTCAATACGAAAAAAAATTAATAAGTTACGGAGTCTGTTTATGTATTCCGTCTTTTAATTTTTTAATATATGCTTTTTATTATTTGTCAGGTTTCAGAAAATTGGGACGTAATGTTTTCCGTTCTGTTTTAGCTGCTGTTCTCATTCATGTTGTAACAAGTGGCAAAACTCGACCGGTAATCATATATTTTTATTTACTTAATTATATAATATATATTTTTATTTAATTATGTTACTTAGTAGGAAGTTCGAATCGAGAATCTTAGATCTTATCTGTCGTAAAATACTTTTTTCGTTTCATTTTACTTAATTTTTAGCGAAGAGATTTGAATCGAGAATCTTAGATCCCTGTGTGTTGTGAAATGTACTATTTCTTTCGTTTTGTTTTACTTGACTTCTGACAGAGAAATTTAAATCGAGAATCTTAGATCTTTACGTGTTGTGAAATGTACTACTTCTTTCGTTTCGTTTTACTACTTGACTTCTAACGGAGAAATTTGAATCAAGAATCTTAGATCTTTACGTGTTGTGAAACGTACTACTTCTTTAGTTTCGTTTTACTACTTGACTTCTAACGAAGAGATTTAAATCGAGAGTCTTAGATTTTTGCATGCTGTGAGATGTACTACTCCTTCCGTTAGGTTTTACTTGATTCCTAGCGAAGAGATTTGAATCGAGAGTCTTAAATCTTTGCGTGTTACAAAAAGTATTATTCCTTCCGTATAATTTTACTTGACTTCTAACGAAGAGATTTAAATCGAGAATCTTAGATTTTTGCATGCTGTGAAACGTACTACTCCTTCCGTTCCGTTAGGTTTTACTTGATTCCTAGCGAAGAGATTTGAATCGAGAGTCTTAAATCTTTGCGTGTTATAAACCGTATTATTCCTTCCGTATAGTTTTACTTGACTTCTAACGAAGAGATTTAAATCGAGAATCTTAGATTTTTGCATGTTGTGAAACATACTACTCCTTCCGTTCCGTTAGGTTTTACTTGATTCCTAGCGAAGAGATTTGAATCGAGAATCTTAAATCTTTGCGTGTTATAAAACGTATTATTCCTTCCATATAATTTTACTTGACTTCTAACTAAGAGATTTAAATCGAGAATCTTAGATTTTTGCATGTTGTGAAACATACTACTCCTTCCGTTCCGTTAGGTTTTACTTGATTCCTAGCGAAGAGATTTGAATCGAGAGTCTTAAATCTTTGCGTGTTATAAAACGTATTATTCCTTCCATATAGTTTTACTTGACTTCTAACGAAGAGATTTAAATCGAGAATTTTAGATTTTTGCATACTGTAAAACATACTACTCCTTCCGTTAGGTTTTACTTGATTCCTAGCGAAGAGATTTGAATCGAGAATCTTAAATTTTTGCGTGCTATGAAACGGACTATTCCTTTCATTTTGTTTTACTTAGCTCCTAACGGAGAGATTTGAATCGAGAATCTTAGATCTTTGTGTGCGGTAAAATACTATATATACTAAAGTATGTGAGTATTTGAATTTAAACGTTGAAGAAAATAAAAATAATAATTCTTTTTCAAAGTTCTACGTCATTTTCTTATAACAACAAAATATTTTTTATTAAGACAAATAATCATTTTTAATATCTTGTCGGTAGTATATATTATATAGTTGGAATTATTAACGCGTAATGGCCACTAGGCCTGTTACATTATATTAATAAATACTATTTTATTCGTTTTAAAATTGGTTTGATTTGATATAGAGTTTAAGAAAATAAAATAAAATTTAAATCTTATAATTTTAAATATGATATGTAAAAATTTGAAAATAGAAATGAAATGAGTTGTTTTTTTAAGACGGAAAAAAAAAAATAGGTGAAATAAATTGAAACAGATAGATATGTTGCTAACTTGGACTAATTTCTTTTTAATAATTAGTCAAAAAGTATATATGATTACTATATCTATACATGTGATAGATATTTTAAAGTGTTTTGTTTTGATTATGAAAATAATTATAATAAGGTCAACATATTGGTGGATTAATTAGTTTTCTATAATAAAGTTGGGAGACAATGGGGGACCTACTGGTTAATTATTTCTGGCTGGTTAACTTTAAGTCTTCTTTTTCTTTTTTTAATTACCAGAAAAATACTTTATTACCATCTTGAACTATACGCGAAAAGGCTGAGATACACCCGAACTTTAGGAGGGTTCTATTACCCTCCTGTACTAATTAAAATCGTATTTTTGACAATCTTAGTGTCACATACTAATTAAACACGCGTGTGTCTACATAGACCCTTCAGTGTGTTTGCCACATATACGTAGACACAAAGGTTATCAAAAATATGATTTTATTTAGTACAGGAGGGTAATAGGACCTCCTAAAGTTCGGGTGTGTCTCAGCCTTTTCGCGTATAGTTCAAGGTGGTAATAGAACATTTTTCCTTTAATTATTATTAATGATGATTAAAGTGAGATGAATCACATCATATTTTTAATTAATGATCTTGAGTTTAAACTTTGGAAATAAAAGATACATAACGAAATTCGAAATTGAAATTAATAGAGATTTTAGCTCTAATGAATACCAAAAATTTGAAAAATTTCTCTATTCCCCGTTCGATCATAAAAATAATATTTTTTTCGGAGTTGGAGTTGAAGTTGGATGGCCATGAATATAAATTGGAATTGTTTATGAAATTTTATGAGAGAAATAAGAGTGAATACTTGTTTTCACTTTTTCTAAAACAATTTTCACTAAAGTAAAATAATTTTTATAACAAAACACTATATTTTCACTTTTTTCGCTAAAGTAAAATAATATTACGAAAAAAAAGTTAAAAGATTCTCATGGTCAAACGTCTGTTAAGTAGTTTTCAATAGCATGTAATATAAATACTAAGCAACATTGCTCATTTCACTTTCTTTCGTAGGATTTTGGGACGTGTCTTAATTTCAGTGTGACTATGCTCATTTCGTTTATTTTATGTATCTTAATTTAACTAGATACGAAGTTTAAAATGTATTTTTTTTTTTTGAATTTCTAGCTAAATATTTATTTATTTATTTATTTTGTTCATAGGGAAAATGGCCCCATCCACTGTTTCCAATTGAGATTAAAAATATCAAATTTGGCAAGCATGGTAGTGATTCTGATGCCTATGATTCTGAAGGAAGGTAAACAATAACTCATTATTTTTTTTACTATATTTTTTTATCATATTGAAAAATGAAAAAGTGCAACTTATAGTAAATTTATATAGACTTTGAATATTTAAATTTTATTTAAATAAATAAATAAATTTAATTTAATTTAACTTTAAAAATTAATTAAATCAACTCACAAAAAACGAAGCATGTAAATAAGAAGTGATGGAGGAAGTATTCCTTTTCTTTTATGTGTACTATTACATGCATGTTTTCCTATATCCTTTATTTATGTCGGAGATCTATAAAAAATAACTTTTTTATTTTCGTAAGGTAGGAGTAAGACCACGTACAATACATTCTTTCGTAAAATTATATTGAATATGTTGTTGTTGTTGTGTTTATATTAAATTTTGGTCCGCTTCCGTCCTTGTCGATCATCCTACCCTCATACACTTTAATATTTATCTAGATTAAACGCTTATTGTTATGATCAAACGCTTAACATTTACATGAAGAGTTATATCTGATAGTAAAGGTCCAACTTTAATTTATTTATTAACTAGCCCACGTATGATCACTTTTTGTGTATTACATGCTCGTTTTCTTTTACTTTTGTTTGTGTCGGAGATCTATCAAAAATGACTTCTTTATTTTCGCAAGGTACGAGTAAGACTACATATAATACACCCTTTTCTGGTCCACTCGTGAAATTATATTTATGTTGGATATGTTGTTGTTATGTAGTTATATAAAGTTCTGGTCCAATTCTGTCCCTATCGATCATCCCACCCTCATACCCTTTAGTATTTATCTAGATTATATATAAACGTTCATCGAACAGTTTTTTCTACTTACTTAATGCTATGATCAAATGCTTAACATTACATCAAGAGTTATAGCTGATAGTAAAGGTGTAACTTTAATTTATTTATTAACTAGCCCACGTATGATCACTTTTTGTCATCGCTTTTCCTATTTTTTCTAATAATATAAGCGCCATGTAATTATTCGATCATGACTCCGATCTGAATCACCCCAAAATTTTCTACTTGTGAAGGTTTGTACCAGAGAAATTTGAGGAAATTTTCAAGAAATATGCACATACAAATTCAGAATATTTAACATCAGAGGAAGTGGATGAATTGCTCAAGAAAAATAGAGAACCCAAGAACTACTTTGGATGGTAATACTTCTTTTTATTTTTGTTCCAAAACCTTTTTTTTTGGGTGGGGTGGGGTGGGGTGGGGTGGGAGTTTTTTTGTTCCAAAACCTTTTTTTTTTGGGTGGGGTGGGGTGGGGGGTTGGGGGAGGGGAAAGTGTTATATACATCGACGAAAGATGAGCCTTGGAGTAATTGGTAAAGCTGTTGCCATGTGACCAGGAGGTCGCGGGTTCAAACCTTGGAAACAGCCTCTTGCAGAAATGCAAGGTAAGACTGCGTACAATACACCCCTGTGTTGGGGCCCTTTCCCGAACCCTGCGCATAGTGGGAGCTTTAGTGCACCGGGCTGTCCTTTTTTTTTAGTTATATACATCGATTGTATATTACACTATAGGTGTCAAACGGGTCGGGCTGGGCCAACCCGGAATCGGCCCTTCCTTTTTAACCGGGTTGAGGGCCGGTTTGGACACTATCGGGGTCGGGCCGGGCCAAACAGTAAAAAAAAATAAAAACCCACCCTAACTCGGCCCACTTAACCCAACCCGGTCAAACCCACCAAAACCCGGTCAAACCCGGTTAAAAACCGGTCAAACCCGTTTAAAAAATAAATAAAAAATCCAATATACACTATATACACTCCAATATACACTATATACACTCCAATATACAATATATATTTTTAAAAAAACTATATAAACAATTACACATATATACGTAACATTCAATATATAATTATATATGACTATACATACTACTTTAAATAAAACATATGCTATAATAGTATAATATATATATATATATATATACTAATTTATAAAACATATACACATGTATACGTTAAATATATACTACTTTAGAAGATATATACACATATATATGCACCATTCAATATATATGTACTACTTTAAATAAAATATATACTACAATATACATATATATATATACAACAATATGTATATATATATATATATAGTTACATCCTAATTTATAAAACATATACACTTGTATACATTAAAGATATACGTCTATAGAAGATATATACACATATATACGCACCATTCAATATATATGTACTACTTTAAATAAAGTATATACTACAATATATATATATATATACTTACATACTAATTTATAAAACATATACACTTGTATACGTTAAATGTATACTACTTTAGAAGATATATACACATATATACGCACCATTCAATATATATGTACTGCTTTAAATAAAATATATACTACAATATACATATATATATACAACAATATACATATATATATACAACAATATATATATATATATATATATATATATATAGTTACATACTAATTTATAGAACATATACACATGTATACGTTAAAGATATACGTCTATAGAAGATATATACACATATATACACACCATTCAATATATATGTACTATTTTAAATAAAATATATACTACAATATACATATATATATATACTACAATATGTATGTATGTATATATAGTTATATACTTATTTGTAAAACATATACACTTGGATACATTAAATATATACATCTGTAGAAGATATATACACATATATACACACCTTTCAAAATATATGTACTACTTCAAATAAAATATATACTACAATATACATATATATATACTACAATATGTATATATATATAGTTATATACTAATTTGTAAAACATATACACTTGTATACGTTAAATATATACGTCTAGAGAAGATATATACACATATATACAAACCATTCAATATATATGTACTACTTTAAATAAAATATATAGTACAATATACATATATATATATATACTACAATATGTATATATATATAGTTATATACTAATTTGTAAAACATATACACTTGTATACATTAAATATATACATCTGTAGAAGATATATACACATATATACACACCATTCAATATATATGTACTATTTTAAATAAAATATATACTAAAATATACATATATATATACTACAATATGTATATATATATAGTTATATACTAATTTATAAAACATATACACTTGTATATGTTAAATATATACATCTGTAGAAGATATATACACATATATACACACCATTCAATATATATGTACTATTTTAAATAAAATATATACTACAATATGTGTATATATATAGTTATATACTAATTTGTAAAACATATACACTTGTATAATTAAATATATACATCTGTAGAAGATATATACACATATATACACTTCTATAGAAGATATTCAATTTATAAAACATATACACATGTATACGTTAAATATACACTTCTATAGAAGATATATACACGTGTATACACACCATTCAATGTATATATACTCTTACTTATAAAATATACTACATTATATATACATTACAATATATATAGATATACTTATATACTAATTTATAAAACATATACACATGTATACGTTAAATATACACTTCTATAGAAGATATATACACGTGTATATGCACCATTCAATGTTTATATACTACTACTTATAAAATATACTACATTATATATACATTACAATATATATAGATATACTTATATACTAATTTATAAAACATATACACATGTATACGTTAAATATACACTTCTATAGAAGATATATACACAAATATACAAAACATATGCTACTTAATATAATAAATTAATAATATTTGGTAGTAAATTAATAACATATTAGAAGTAAGTTTTTAATTTAAAGTAGAAAACTAGAAATTCAATTTAAAATTTTAAATCGTTAAATGAAAAAATATAAAAAGCAAGGACTAAGGAGTGAATGAATTTGGGGAATTTTATTAATTGCAAAATGATCCAAAATTTATAATTTACATGAATGAAAAATCTATAAATTATGCATCATTTTTTCCAACTCATTCATGTTAATATTAATGGGAACTTGCATAAGATAGTCGAAGTCAACGGGGGCAAAACCATGCATTGGACTTGATTCTGCTGAGTTCTCCCGTGAAGTCATAATTTCTTCAAGTTTCAGCTCGTCGCTCGGCTTCGGTTCCATTCCTTGATTTCTTCTTTCCGCTCTAATCCAATCTCTGAGGCAAACTAGAACATTCATTGCATTGCTTCCCAATGAGTGTCGGTTGTCTCCAAGCTGTTGTCGTCCCTGACTAAAGGCGCTCTCTGATGCAACGGTTGACATTGGAACATTCAAGATATCTCTAGCTAATCTTGAAAGCACAGGATATTGTGTTTCATTACTCCTCCACCAATTCAACGTATTGATCCGTCGTCTGCGATCCTCTGGTGCCGTCCGAAGATAATATTTCAGCTTTTTCCGATAAGTTGATGTGTAAGTTCTCTTATCAACACTGTTCCAACAATTTAAATCATAAAACGAATCAGAAAAACCACTATGTGCCGACCTTTTAGAAGATGATGGCTCCTCGGGAGGATGAGGAGCGACAGTTGGAGTGATATTTGTAGGTACGACTAAATCAAATAAATCAGCATAGTGATTATATAATTTTTCTATGTAATCATTTGCATCAGCCGTAGCCGTCCACAAATCAGGTTGTACTTGTTCAGAATCATGGTTAGTATTTATTTCTAAGTTAGTATAAATAAGAGTACTAAAGTGACACATATTATTATATTTCATGCACGGATTTAGCATAGCACCAACCAAGTAAATAGGGGGAATCGGGAAAAAATATTTTTTAAATTTCGTAAACATGGCGCCAACAGCTTCTTTATAACCTTTTTTATTTTTATATTCTTTGAGCAAACCAGAAATATCGGCTATATATGCCAAAATATTACAAACAGTAGGATAATAAGTACCGGAAAATTCAACCGTAGCTACATAAATTTTTTCTAAAACCTTAACAAGATCATTAATTACAACCAAATCAAAATTATGTAGCATGCAATCAGCAGAATCAGCAAATGAACCGCAATGTTGGTTAAAAGCTAGTATAATAGAAATTCTATATTTATAACAAGTTTTTAAAAATTCATACGTAGAATTCCATCTAGTATCAATTTCCTCAGGCATCAAAATCGGTGTAAGTCCATTTTCTTGACATTTAACTTTAAATTCTCTAATTCTCGATCTACGATTATTTCCTTGAATAAAACCAACATCAAGGCGAATTTTTTCAATATAAAACTCAAAAAACTCAAGAGCATCTTTTACAATTAAATTATATATATGACATGCACACTTAATATGAAAAATTTCAGGCAAGGGCGGAGATAGCGTAGATTTTAATTTTTTTATGGCAGTGTTGTTGTTAGAAGCATTATCAAAAGCAATACATAAAATTTTATTTTCGATACCATAATATCCGACAATTTTAACAATAGAATCAACAATAAATTTCCAGTATGTTTACGATCTTCATCATATAAAAAAGCAAGAATACGTTTTTGCATCACGAAATTACTATCCATCCAATGACAAGTAACGGTTAAATAATCATTTTATTTACAGCACGACCAAGATCAGAAGTTAGGGACAATCTACATTGAATATTTTTTTAACAATGTTGATAAATAAAAACAATATTGTGAATGAAGTCTAAAAATATCAGACCGACAAGTAGTTCTAGGAATACCGTTAAACATAGGATTATAAATTGCTTGTATATAACGAATAAAGGCATCAGAAGAAGGAAAATTAAAAGGCAAACAACTCACAGCTACCATTTTAGCTATTTCTGCCCGGTCCCTCAATTTATTATACTTCTTCGCTACGTGACCGGTTGCTGGGTCCATTCTAGTTTGCGGTTGCCCACCAACATCCCTACCACCTTTTGCAATATTTAACTCTCGTTTGTGATCTTCAGCTACATGTCTCATTAACGTATCCGTACCCCCTTGCTTGCCTCCACTTCTATGCTTATATATTTGTTGACAAATATTGCATTGCACCTCAATATCTGATATACGTTCAAAAAATTGTCATGCAATACTAGTTCTTTTACGAGGTCTTGGGGCACTGGGAGGACGGGAAGGGAGATTAACCGATTCAGATCTAACATTAGCATCTCCTACTGCAGGTGTCTCAGCAATATTTTCATTATCTTCGTCTAAATTAACCGCATCTACTTCATTTTCTTCTTCTATACCGTAATTTTCTTGAGCTTCTACATAATCCATATCGTGAGCACCTATACCTATTTCTTCCTCAAAAGGTGTACCAAGCGGTACCGGAGGCGAAGGCACACGGGTATATCTACTACTTGAACTACCTCTACCGCTAGTAATTCGCTTTTTACTACCACTACCGCTTCCGGGACAAAAAAATTTAACACTTTTAGTAGCGAGGTTTCTTAATTTATCCATAATATAAATTAAATTAAACTAAAAATATTCAAAATACACAAATATAATAAAATTAAATATTAAACAATTAATACAATAAATAAAAATTAAACGTAAGAGATGGAACGACAATACCAAATTTTGGAAGTATCCGAAGATTGCGACTTTAGAAACTTCCGCTCGTACTTTGTAAACGAAAATTAAAAAATTAAAGTGAACACTTTAAGAAATTAAATATATTGAATATTTGAGAATTGAGATTTGAGAGAGAATGAGATTTGAGAGAGTGAAAAATTATGTGAAAAATGATTTGAAGTTGTAGGGTATTTATAGAATTTTTTTTGGGATTAAAAAATATTTTTTAAAGTTTTTTTTTTTTTTTAATAAATGGGCCCAAACTAGCCGTTTGGACCCAAAAACGGCTATATAGCCGTTGGGCCAACGGCTAGTTTGGCCCAATTTTTTTTTTCTTTTTAAATAATGGTATCCGGGTCGGGTCGGGCAACCGGCGGGCCTGGACCGGGCTTGGTCCGGGCCGGGTTAGCTGGTCCCA
Source organism: Capsicum pubescens (assembly GCA_030864215.1). NCBI lineage: Eukaryota > Viridiplantae > Streptophyta > Magnoliopsida > Solanales > Solanaceae > Capsicum > Capsicum pubescens. The sequence continues at coordinate 44,159,550 of CM061538.1, forward strand.
TTTTAAAAAAATAACTGGCCCGGGACCCGGAACCCTAAAGCCCTAGGGCTTACCGGGCCGGGTCAAACCGGGCTGACCCGGGCCGGGTTAGTTACTAGGGTCGGGTCGGGCCGGGCCACTTGACACCCATATATTACACTTAGCAGTAAATTTCATTTGGATACTTGAATTTCGGCTTGTGTTAGCTGAGCATCTGGACACATGATAAAGTATGCTTTAGTGCACTGAGTTGTTCTTTTTTTAGTTATATACATCGATTGAAGGGGATTCTTGGAGTAACTGATAAATGTTGTTGTGATGTGACTAGAAGGTCGCGGGTTCAAGCCTTGGAAACAGTCTCTTGCAGAAATGCAAGGTAAGACTGCGTACAATACACCCTTGTGGTGGGGGCCCTTCTCCGGACCCTGCGCATAGCGAGAGCTTAAGCGCACAGAGCTGCCCTTTTTTTTTTTTTTTTTTTTTATATTCATCGACTGTATATAACACTTAATAGTAAATTTCATTTAGATACTTGAATTACGGCTTGTTTAAATTGAACATCTGGACACATGATAAAGCGTTGTTGTCAGACACTTTCGGCTCAAATTTCAAAAATCTTTTGCGTGTTCTCAAGCGTTCATTACATAGATCAGTTAACCACATAAAATTATATATCACCTTCTTTAGTTATATACAAACTTCAATAAGCCGTAACTGTTCTTATTGATGCTGATGTGTATAATTAAAAGTATAGGTGTAAATTTAATGTGGTTAATCTATCTACACAATGAGTGTTTATAAGTTTTTTTCAAGAATTTGAGCAGAAAGTGTCTATACAAACATTTTAGTGAAAATGCTTAGTTTCTATTTTGAACTATACACGAAATTGCTGAGACACATCAGAACTTTAGGAGGATCCTATTAGCCCTCTGAACTAATTAAAATCGTATTTTGGCAACCTTAGTGCCTACGTGGCACATACGTGGACCTTCAGTGTGTTGATTCACTGATGTGCCACGTAGGCACTAAGGTTGCCAAAAATATAATTTTAATTAGTACAAGGGTAATAGAACCCTCCTAAAGTTCGGGTATATCTCAGTAATTTCGTGTATAATTCAGGATGAAAACAGAGCCATTTTCCCAACATTTTATCTTATATTCAGGTGTTCAATTGAAACACAACATAATTTGAACGTCTTAATGAACTCTTTTTGGGTATAATATAGGTATTATTATTATTATTATTATTTTTCTTTTGTGTGTAGGCTTAATGCTATGACAGATTGGAGGATTTTATTTTCTGTTGGGAAAAACAAAGATGGTGTATTGACTAAAGATGCAGTAAAAAATGTTTATGATGGAAGTCTTTTTGAACAAAAGGCCAAAGAAGTTGCTGCAAAAAAGATGAAATCAAATTAATTTTAATCTAATTATCACATTTTTGACATTTTCACAAAATGAATATGAAGTTATTTGTATTTTATTCATTTATCTTCCACTTTATTGTATGTGAATACATTTTGTGGGAATAGAACGAGTATGTTGTTGTTGTTTTTAGTATTTGTGAATTTACCTTCTTTGATCAGATGTCTCGAAAGAAAATAAAGAGAAAAAATTATGAATTTATATTGAGGTGGAATTGTGAGTTCCTTTTCAAGAAAATTAATTTTTGAAAATACTATTGTTGCTTCGAATATTACACATTTAGCTATGTGAAATCACTATTTTAACAAGGATTTCGAAATATTTCTGGTAAAAGTTGTTCTTACTTTAACATAGATACGATATAACAAAATTCATCTGTTCCAATTTATGCGTTGGAATCTTCTGTTGATGATGATGAGTTTGAAACTACGACGACCACTTTATCTCCTAATTCATGCGAAAACTTCAAAGTCCCAAATCGCTTGCTCTGATTCGAATCATTCCTATGCACCGGAAAAGTACATTCTCCTATGTAAAAAGGACGTAGAATGAGGTCTAACTCGCCAACATACTTATCATGTGAGCGACTCCTCTGACAAAACAACTCGATTTTAGCAGGAAATTCTCCTCGTATGATGTCTACCTCGGGCACGATGAAGCAAAATGTGGTATTCCACACAGGGTTCGTCTTGTTCACAAGATCTGCTGATGTGTACTTGCTCTTTCCCGCTATTGACACCTTCGCGTAAACTTTCATTTCTCCCAGTTTTCGAACATCTTTGACGTTGCTAGCAGAATGGATGGTAAAATAGAAGTGCCTTGCCTCCATAGACTTGAGTTTCTAATCTTTTAGGATGTGCGAAAATAATACAGACCTAAGTTATTTATTTATAGAGCGTTACGCACATATCCCAAAACGATGAGGACCACAAGCAGGGGCGGAGTTAGGTTAGAGACAGGTGAGAATTTATGATGAGGTGTTGATCGAGTCAAACAAATTAAATTGACATGTTGACTAGCAAAGTATTGAAAAAATTGGCATTATTATTAATACGATAGACGAAGAAGAGCTTTGGAGTAACTGATAAAGTTGCTGCCATGTGATCAGAGGGTCACGGGTTCAAACCTTGGAAACAGCCTCTGACAAAAATGCAATACAAGGTAAGGCTGCGTACGATACACCCTTGTGGTGGGGCCCTTCCCCAAACACCGCACATAGCAGTAGCTTTAGTGCACCGGACTGCCATTTTTTATTAATACGATAGACAATATTATGGACAACGAATAAGTCAAAATCATATTTAAAATAATTGTAAATTTTATTTTATTTTGCAAATCCAATTGTACTAGAAGTCTAGAACACTTCTCACTCAATGCTAAGGTCCACATGAATAGACTTGAATGTGGTAATTTTTTATTTTTTCTTCTTTAATTTTCTATTTGGAGTTCGGTATTTATACAGAAGTTCGATTAAATTTGAATTTGTGCAGTGAAGTTAACTTTAAGAAATTAAGACGGTGTATTTTATCTTCTAATTCATGGGAAAATTTTGAAGTCCTTAAACTTCAAAGGCCTTGGATTCGAGTTTTGAAGATGAGAAGATTCTACTAAGAAGCACTTTTTTTTTAGGTGAAATTTACGGGAAACGAATCCGAATAAATCTGGGTTATAATGCAAATACCGAACGAGAAACCGAAATAAAATAGTAAAAGATAGAGAGAGGAGAGAGTAAGACTTATATTGTTGTAACAAAAAATTTTGGGTTCAAAAATAATCCAGAGAAGAAAAATTTACCAACAGATGTAGTGTTTAATTTCACATATACTAATAATGTTGGAGAGACCACATCGAAAAAATGTTTCGTATTCACATTGGAGTTCGACTAAATTCGAATTCATGGGGGGTAAAGCACTCCGATCCCTAGCGAAGGCGACTCAGTATTCAGGGAGACTCAAACCCGAGACTGCTGGTTAAGGATGAAGGAGTACTTACCGCTCCACCACAATCCTTGTCGGTGGCTCTGTCATATTTGCATACGAGACTTGGCATTTTGACATTTATCTAACTGAAATAAGCCTTTAAAACTTCCGCGTGGAGGAACAGGGGCGTATCTAGGTGGGGGTCATCGGGTTTATGTGACCATTCTATCTGAAAGGATCACATCGTTAGAAATCTGAGCTTTAACACTTCTATCCCCTCAAAGATGAGGCATGTAGCTAGAGGAATTAGATCAAAGCATGAATTTGGATAAATTTCTTATGGACAACTCTATTACACGATCTGAAATGAAAGAATGAGAAACATCTCCTAAAAGAAGCTCTTGAAATAAAATACAAATAAATCAAATTAAAACCCTTGAGAACATTTATAATTAAGGAGAAGAACAAGATATATACTTTAATTTCTTCAAAACAACAACATACTCAGTGTAATTCCCACAAGCAAGTGAGTTTCGGGGAGGGCGACGTGTAAACAACCTTACCCCTTACATACCTTGACCCTCGTCTCAAATGAAGCATATAAAATATAATGGAGAAAAGATGGTAGCTAACCATAAATAGTACGATAAACGAAGCAAAGAAAACAACAGGTAAAAGAAAATAGCTACAATATATAATTTAATTTGTTGCATTTTTCTCCTCTTGGTTTTACAAATATAAAATTTGCTCATGTCACACATTTTACTTCATGAAACTCTCACTTGTGCAATTTCACCAGCACAAGTTAATTCTTGAACACTTCTTTCACTATGTCCACACCAATTTTGACTATCTCAACTATAAGACCATAATCTTTTGATGATGATGATGATGATGACGATGATGAATCTTGTACTACGATTACTTTATCTCCTAATTGATGCGAAAATTTCGCAGTCCCAAAAATTAGCTACGCACTATAATTTTCCAATGAAGGGGTGCTAGTCGATACCACTCAATTACATGCGACTCCGCCACTGCACCCATCTCATAATTAACAATAAATGTAGGACTTTTTTTATTCTTCAACAAATTAAATGTGAATTTATATCGAAAAGTTAATTTTTGGGTACGAATAAATCCTGTTAGGGAGTGTTTCTCTTTTTAAATGAGACTTCTGCGATATAAATTCAAACTAGTTAAGACTTTAACGTGAATGTTGTAAAAACAAATTTGTGCTTCAAAAAATAATCTAGACAAGAAAAATATATAATAAAAAACATAGTGTTTAATTTCACATATAATAATGTTGAAGAGGCTCACATCGAACGAAAAAAAAAAAAAAAAGATGGGTGGTCTTTTTGTATGGTATTGAACAATTCTTTCCTCTTAAACTAATTTTCGAGTTTGACTTAGGCTCAAGATCCAATTATTTAACATGCATGGTATATGAGCAGGACCCATCCCAATTATTGTTTCTCGAATCCCCCATATTAAATTGTCCATCCTCCAGATGTTTAGCCCTAGCTAGACGTAAGGTAGGGTGTTGAAAAGTTTCATGGGATGAAAAAGGTATACGTTTTCTCTTTATATGATCTTGAACAATATTCCCCCCCTCTTAAGCTAATTTTAGGATTGAGTTAGGCTCAATATTCGTTTCTTAACAAATACCTATACCATGACGATTATTGATTTATTTCGATTAAAAGTTAAGTTTATAAGGAGAAAAATAAGATGATACTTTCTACAAAATACTTAGCGCAGTGGTGTTTCGGAAGGGTGATCTGTACGTAGTCTTACCCTTACCTTGTTAAGGTAGGAAGATTGTTTTCGAATACTATGGGCACTGTTAGAAATCGGGCAGAAATAAAACAGACCACAAGCAGAAAGAAAACAAGAACACATCGATTTACGTGGAAATTCTTGCGGAAAAAACCACGGACAGAGGCAGAGGAGGTTTCACTATGAAAGAAGAGGAGTACAATGTGGAGCAATGTAATTTCTGGGGAAAAAATGAAATCAACACACTAATTGCACTTATATAATACGTGTATACAAATAAATCTTAGGCCTAAAAACATAAAGGTCCATAATCGGCCCGATCTCTACACTACCACCACAAACTCCATTGAAAATCACAAACATGGGTCGCACCGCAAAATTTTCTGGGCCGGATCAACAAAATTTGAGTCACAACTGCCTAAGTTACTCGGGGGTTTGGGCCACAGGTGACAAAAGGGTTTTAAAATGAGGTGTAGGTGACACAAGTCTTAATTATTAGGTGGAGGTAACAATTACTTTATTATGGATTAAGAAAGTTGGAAAAGTTTGAAAATAACCCACAAGTTTTTAAATTTACACTTTGATCCAAATGTTAGCCTATATAACGAAAAACGGAGGGAAAAAAAGGCGTCTTTCTCTCTCTTCTCACCCTTTATTGATTTCTCTCTCTTAGCGATTTTTGTTGTTCATTATTGCTACTGCTTCATTCATCATCTTCTGCTTCATTATCATCATCTTCTACTTCATTATCATCTTCATCTTATTCTTATTGACCATTTGTTGTTGTTGTTATTACCGCTATTGTTGCTATTTGACCAATTTCTTAGGTCAAATTTTGTTTCTAACATCACTTTCCACTTTGGCATTACTTCATAGGAGACGTTGGTAAGTCAAATTATGATTTTTAGTTGAATTTGTCATCTGGGTAACTCCTATTGTGTTGTTTTTTAACAACAATGGATAGAACCCAATCATGAATCCAACATAAAATCCATCTGTTTAAACAGATAAATCATCTGTTGCGACAGATGAGACATCTGTTTCAAAGGAAGACTGATATGTTGGATTCATGTTTAAAAGATGGCTCATCTGTTGCAACATTTGACATATATGTTACAACAGATTAGTTACCTGTTGCAACAGAACCTGAACACGATTCCAACATAGGTTACAACAGATTATTAACCTGTTGCATCAGGTAAGTCATCTGTCGCAACATGTAAATTATCTGTTGCAATTGTCACTCATCTGTTGGAATCAGCTTCAAAGGTGATTTAGTTATAACATCAATTCCAACAGGCGATTCATCTGTTGCAACAGATATTCAGGCTCATAACATGAATCCCAATAGTTAAGAATCTGTTGTGACTCATCACTTACCTGTTGCAACAGATAACACATCTGTGGGGATTCATCCACGGCACTATGAAATCACTATCAACTTTTTTTAATGAATGACTTTATTTAGGTACCACTAATGGAGGAATTAATAATAATAGGGGTGGATTTTCATGGTCATTGGGTTGAGAGAAGCAATCGATATGTATGGCACTGGAAGGAGGGTGAAATGCTAGAGACGATAGCTATGACAGTCCAAAGTGATGTTTTGTATGATGATTTTGTGAACTTAATCATCAGCTTTTGTGGATTGAATTATCAACCGGAAGAATTCGCCATCAGCTACATGCACAGCTCCTTTGAAAATCAGAGGGTACTGCCTTTCAAGATAACCGATCAGGTTCGGTTGCGTTCTTATCTAAGTGATTCAACCAGGCCGGTGTTAAGGGTGTACATGGTTGAAAAGACGAGAGAGAATGAGAACAAGAACGTAGAAGAAGAAGAAGAAGAAGAAGAAAAAGAAAAAGAAGACTTTTTTTATGATAGGTTGGATGATCTAGACATGAATATTCCAGATGATGATCAAACACCTACGCCCGTTGATGCGACCAATACGATGTGCATTTTTTCTCAATCGACACAATCTGGAAATCTTCAAGATGATGGGACCGACTTTTTTTATTAGAATGTCATTCAAGGACAAGAATGAACTATCTAACACTTTGTTTATTTCTTGCATGAAAAAAGATTTCAGAATAAAGAAGGTGATTAATTCGAGCAGTGTCTTTTGTTTCAAATGTGCTAATTCGAACTGCAAGTAGTGGTTGAGAGCGGTGAAGTACGCAAGTTCTGACAGATTCGTCATTCATAAACATAAAAAGCATCACACATGTGGTTCGAAGCACATCTTGGGCCAAAATCCTCACGCCACGGCAAAGGTCCTCGGTGAATATTTCAGGAGTAGTTTCCCCAATGGCAAAGGCCCTTCAAAGAGGCTTATGGCTAATCAACTCCTTACGGATTTGGGTTATCTGGTCAGTTATTGAAAGGTATATAAGGCCATGGGGATTGCTAAGGACCTGGTTCGGGGGACACTCGAGCATGGGTATGAAGTCTTGGATGCTTACCGTTACATGATTGAGTCCACAAATCCCGGAAGTAAGACGACATTGCATCTGGATGAAAACGGAAGGTTCAAGTACTTTTTTGTATCCTATGGTGCTTGGATTCAAGGTTTTCGACATTTGAGAAAAGGCATAGCCATCGACGGTACCTTCTTGAGGAGCAGGTATAATGGAGTTCTGCTAGCAGCGGTGGTGCAGGATGTGGAGAATCACATCTTTCCTGTCGCTTTTTGTGTAGAGGACAAGGAATGTGATGCCTCTTATGGATTTTTTTGAACAATGCGACGCTGCGTCGAAGATACCAAAGAGTTGTGTTTTGTATCGGATAGGCATCCAAGTATTCCAAAGATGGGTTCACTTTTCTTCACTTCATCTTACTTTGGTTGTTGCATCAGGCATCTTGGAGAGAACATTCGAAACAACTATCACAACGAAAGGGTCATCACCTTTTTTTATAGAGCAGCTAAAGCATATAGTAGAGAGGAGTTTTTAGACCATTTCAATCAAATAGCGGATATGAATCCCAACGTAGCAGAATTTCTTGCACGTGTCGGTTTCGAGAGATGGAGCCGGGCATTCTGTCCAGCAAATAGGTACATTCTTATGAATTTAATGTCTTGTTTGATTTACAAGTTTAGTTTGATGTCGTACTAAGTGATTCTTTTCTATAGGTACAATATTATGACATCAAACATAGCTGAATCGGTGAATTCATTGTTTGGCGATGAAAGACAATTTCCCATCAAGGCTATGTTTGAAAAAATAAGCGAGAAATATAGCAATTTTTTTAACGAAAAACGTGTGCAGTTCAAGTGCCCAGAAAAAAGAACCCGATTTGTTCTTGAAATCGAAAAGAAAATATCAACGAACATCAGTTTGGGGAATAGGTTATTCTCTCATAAAATAGCAGATTATAAATTCCGTATCACCGGTCATGGTGATGTTGCCACGGTCGATCTTCAAACAAGATCTTGTACGTGTAGAGTTGTTTACTTGGACAAAATACCTTGTCCACATGCTATGGCAGCCCTTCGAGCTCAATACGGCCATAAATATGGACCTGAAGTTTACGAGCACTCCTTTCAATATTATTCGGTGAAAAAATATGAAACGACATATAGTGGGCATATTACTCCGGTGTCTTCTGAAGAATCTTGGGTTGTTCCAGTAGAGCTTATGGGGAGATTAATACCTCCTCCATATATTGACCCGAGCACTATCAAACCGGAAAGAAAGCCATATAAAAGGAGGCGTAGAGTTGGAGAATCATTTTCATCAAGAAGAAACAAGTGCTCCATATGTAAGTGTGCTGGCCACAAAAGAACTACATGCCCGAATCATAATCCACCATGATCGTTGTAATTGCAGAAACTTGTGTTATTGTTTGTTTGTTTGTTTGTTGTGGACTTTTATATATTTAACTCATTGCTGTGAACCTAATGTTATCATTTATTATATATAAAAAAAAAATTTAAATAACTTGTGCATCAATAAAATGAGGCAAAACATGAACTTAAATAATACAGCAGACCACAATTATTCTCAACAGTTGCACAAACAACTGGAATGCTTTCCTCCAACAGATGAAAATTTATCGAAACAGATACATAATCTGTTGAAACCCAACAGATGACTAATCGGTTTCAACTGTTAAAAGAACTCAAAAGCCAAAATTGCTAGTGCTACTGGATTCAACATTGCCTCCAACCGTCGACATGTTAACATGTATTAGATTAGAAGAAAACAAAAATGAAAATTGAATAGGAATTAAAACGCCAAAGTCTGACTAAAAGTAAATTTTTCATTAAATGAAAAATAAAATACATTAGGTATAGATCCAATATAGAAAAATTAAAATACATATGCTAAAAGAAAAAACACATTCTAATTATTATTATCATCATCATCATTAATGACAACCGGCCAATCAACTCGCAGCAGCAGGGCTCTCATCAACCTCTGCATCTCTCTGAACATTGTCTCTCTCACAGCTACCAACTTGCTCTGCAGGTCATTAAATTGCCTTTGAAGTTCCCGCACTATGTTACGTAGAATAGCACTGTCCGGAAAAGGATCAGCCATATCTAGAACACGCATGAATTGACAAATGTAAAGAAAAATGTTCACAATATAATACAACGTATACGACCAACTGGTAAATTTACGCCAGAAAAAAACTTACCTCAACGAGAAAGGAATATGCTCTTTGAAGAGAAGTGGTTGAAGATGTCACACGAAAGGAAAAAATGCAAGAAATAAATAGAGTTGAATGAAGATTGAGGGACCTATAATATAATCTGGATGTGTCAGGCCAAAAGGCAGGACTGTTCAGCTCCATTGTATTAATTATATTCAATCTGGTGGCATTTTATTTTTTGTGAAAAGTCGCGACTTTTTCTTTTTCACTAATTTCTTCTGAACTTTTCATAGCGGTTTGAGAATCGATAAAAGCCGTTATTATTGAGCTGTTGCAATAGATCGTCCAGTATTTTTAACAGATTTAGCATCTATTGCAATAGATGGCCTGATTAAATGTGCAAAAACGACCGTCAAAACAAATTTACCATCTGTTGTAATAAATGGTTTGTATATGCAACAAATAAGACATCTGATGCAACTTATGTATTATCTGTTGCAACAGATGGACAGTATGTATATGTTGGAGGAGATGTTTTGATATCTTCTGACAGCTAATTCATTAGTTTAAGTTTCAACAGATGGAGTATTCGATTCATTAGCTGTTTTGAATGTGTGTGATAAAAAGTCTTCACCTCTTTTTAATAGTCCCTCCGTTACGTATTAGTTGGGCCCCATGGGCATGACACACCAATTAATAAAAATATAAATTAGGTGATTGTTTAACCAAATTGGCCTTATTAATTATGATTAGAAAGTATAAATGTGAATAATATACTTTATGTACTCATTTAATAATAGGGGTAATCTTGAAAGAATATAATAAAATTCTCTTGATTTTATAAATAGGAAAACTAAATTGAAACAAACATATTTAGAAAGAAGTAATCACATGCGTGCAGATTAATTAAAAAAAAAAGTCAGGTCTATCGCAACAGATTTACCATCTGTTGCAACATATAGATTATCTATTGCGACAGATGGACCATATGTTTGAAGAAGATGTTTTGATTTCTTTCAACAGCTGATTCGTCAGTTGCAATAGATGGAGATTTCGATTCATCAGCTGTTTTGAATGTGTTAAGATAAAAAGTCACGACTTTTCACGCCTTTATTTTAATAGTCATCACATTCGTGTAGATGAATAAACAACACTGACATGTCCTGATGGGGTAGGAAGAATAAGATGTGTGCAATGGATCCCATTTTTATGCATGCTAGTTATGTATATTATTGATCAGGATACCATGAAGACACATAAAGTGCAATGATTTTGTGAAAGCAGTTTTTTACCGATGATTAGACATTGATCCTTCAAACAAGATCCTGAATTGTACAGTTTAGTTTGATAGGTGCTAACTGATAAGGCCGAAGGGTTCCAAGACGATGGTGTCGATACCCCATTACAATTTAATGACACGATTCATGCACATGTTTTTGTGTCAAGTTTTGGGAAGGGTTCAAATTTTTAGCGGTAGTGTAAATATCCAATAGTGATTGGACCGGTTTTAATGGCACAATGGACTTATTGAAAGGCCTTCGAAGCCTCGCAATGCAACAAACAATGATAGAAATAATAGAAATCCCCCTGGTCCAAATTTATATGGATGGATTGGTGGAGGAGACTATTATACAACATAAGGTGTTTGGGACAAAACCTGTGCGGGAAGAGGGAGGTTGAGAAGGCCATATATCATCTTAGTAGTTGTTTAAGCGGATACACAGGGTCAATTCCTCTTGACCATTCTTCTTTTTCTTCAACGACTGATGGATTTTCATTTTTGGATACACTTTCACATTCACATCTCATCCAGTTTTTTCATTTTTCATGTCAATTTCATAAGATAATTTTTCTACACTTTCCTTCCGACCCTTTGTATCCTCTTAAACAAGTACTAAGATGATATATGGCTTTCTCAACCTCCCTCTTTCCGCACTAGTTTTCTCCCAAACACCTTTTGTTGTATAATAGTCTCCTCCAATAACCCATCCATATAAATTTGGACCAGGGAAATTTCTATTGGTTCTATCATTGTTTGCTGCATTGCGAGGCTTCGGATGACTTTCAAGAAGTCCATTGTGCCATTAAAACCGGTCCAATCACTATTGGATATTTACACTGCCGCCAAAATTTTTTACCCTTCCCAAACCTTGACACAAAAACATGTGCATGAATCGTGTCATTAGATTGTAACGGGGTATCGACACCACCGTCTTGGAGCCCTTTGGCCTTATCAGTTCGCACCTATCAAACTAAACTGTACAATTCAGGATCTTGTTTGAAGGATCAGTGTCTAATCATTAGTAAAAAACTGCATTCACAAAATTATTGTACTGGATGTGTGTTTTCATGATAGGTTGATCAGTAATACATACCTCCCACATATGAAGTGGTTCCATCTGCAAGCATCTTATTTCTCCGAATCCATCTTTACTCTAGCCTTTAATGCTGGCGGGGCAAAAGTGGATCCAATTTCACTTTCTTTTGTTTGCAAACAAGAGAAATACATTTGATGTCAAACAAGAGAAGAACAAATAGAACATTACAAAAGGGTAACACAAAATTGAGTGAATCAACAGATGACTAATATGATGCAACAAATTATCCATCTGTTCAACCGATGAGGCATTGTTTGCAAATGATGGATGACATGTTGCAACAGATGGGCCATCTGTTGGAATAAATCAAACCAGCCTTGCTACTGGTTTGATTTCTTCAAAAAGTTACTCCGTCTATTCCAACACAGTTGTAATAGTTGAGGAAACTATTGCAACACCACCAACACAACATCAACAACAAAGAAACAAACAAAACAACACCATATGTTCCAACACCATCCACAACACAAACATCATATGTTCTAACACAACCCCCCCCCCCCAACAACAGCACCACCAAAGTACCAAACAAAAGACATAAAAAAAAAACTATACTGATAACAAGGCTTTTTAAGTTCTCCCAACAGATGACTTTTTTTGCATATTTTAATAAAAACAACAGTTCGTTCATTCAAGACTTAAAAATCACCTTTTCTTCAATTTTCTCAATAAATAGGAAACTGGTAATGGGTAAATCATTGATAGAAACAAATGTAAATAACTAATTTAAATGACATACAAAGAAGAAGACGAGATGAAAAGAGCAACTTTGAACCATACCTGCAATGTCAAAAAAACAAATGGATCAGAACATCCAGTTCAGTCGAAAAAAGATATTGATTGGTTGAGATCCCAAAGGATCCTCATCCGAAAGAAGAGAGAAAAGAGAGAAAAAAAGAAAACAACAAAGATAATTGAGAATAAAGAATAAAGAAAAGTTATGAGTTGAGTCTAGTCTAGACTACTTTATGGCTGAAGGAGAGAGAGTTCTAGGTATGAGTTTTTTTAAATATTTATTAATAACTTTTGAGGGGCACGAGGAGACGGTGACATTGAAAAGAGCAGATAAGACTACTTACTCAGGAGTTTTTTGAGTTATCAAAGTTGTACCAAGTAATATTTTTTACCGCCTTAGTATTTTAACTATTTTATCTCGGACAGGAAATACCTAAATTGCTTTATAAAAAAAGAATCAAAAAACATTTAAGTGCAACAGATGACTTAATCTGTTCGATAGTTTACAACAAATTCGCGATTTGTCATAACTATTGACGTAATCTGTTTGATAGTTTACAACAGATGCGTAATATGTTGCAACATATTACCTAATATATTTGATTTGATCCAACAGAAAAGACATATGTTGCAACTGGTTGAACATTTGTTTATATATAATTTCAATTGAGTTCATATGTTAGACTAAAACCTTAATTGAATGTGAGTTCTCATAGGGTCAAATACAACATTAATTGAATTTCATGATGAGATGGTACGGCGTTCCTTCAACCAGAGTCGTCGATCGATAACTCTGAGCTGAGCCGATTCTTACTACCTCATATGTTAGACTAATACCTTAATTGATTAATCTAGGACTAGGGTACTAATACCTTGATTGAATAATCTGGGACTAGGGGTGAGTTCTCATAAGGTCAACTACAACTTCAATTGAGTCTTTTGCCAATTGCATAATGAGACAGTACTTCGTTTCTCCCGACTAGAGTCGTCGATCGATAACTCTGAGTCGAACCGATTCTTACTACCTCATATGTTAGACTAATACCTTAATTGATTAATCTAGGACTAGTGTACTAATACCCTAATTGAATATAGGGTCAACTACAACTTCAATTGAGTCTTTTGTCAATTGCATGATAAGATGGTACTGCGTTCCTCCCGACCAGAGTCGGCGATCGATCACTCTGAGATGAACCGATTCTTCCTACCTCATATGTTAGACTAATACCTTAATTAATTGATCTAGGACTAGGGGTGAGTTCTCATAATGTCAACTACAATAGATGACAGCTCCTATTTGATAAGATGGGTAATTTATTGCAATATATGACTCAATCCATTTAATAATTTACAACAGATGGGTAATCTGTTGCAACTGATGACTTAATCTGTTTGATAGTTTACAACAGATTCGTGATCTGTCACAACAAATGGATTAATCTGTATGATAGTGTCACGCCCCAAAATCCCATCGGACCGGACTGGCACCCGAAGCCGAGAAGGCACGGGAGAACTCGTTCAAATACCTGTACTTTCCCTTACATGTCACCAAAAATTTGGACAGCACTTAGTTGCATATAGAAGGATCTAATTACCTGTATCAGCACAACACGCACAAATATATATATATAATACTTGGCCGTCGGTGCCACCACATATACAGATATAACATCACTATATAAACTTTTATGACTTTACCCTTCCTTATGTCTACAAAGCCTCTAGGATATACATGACATAACTAGGGTCGGGACAAACCCCCGCCCACACATGACTCCTGTACAATAACAAAACATAAAGAACCGACTCGGAAAACTCCGAAGCAAACTGGAGCTCACCAACAATAGTTGTATGACCTGGCTCCTATCTATGTTGTGAATGAGCTGAGGTACCTGTGCCTGTAGCATGAAATGCAGGTCCCCGTGGGGGACGTTAGTACGAAATATGTACTGAGTATGTAAAGCTGTAGATAATCACATATGATATAGGAGCTCAATAGAAATCCAAAACAAGTGAATAAATCATAATAGGAGTGGACCACACTTACTAGAACTTGTGACAACCTGTACATTGAATTTATTCAATCACTTTACCTTCGTTCTTAACATCTTTGTAATCATTACTGTACTGTACTGTACTGTGACCATTAGACTGCCTCCAGTACATATCAACTGGGATCGACCCATGCTAGGCTTATGCCCCTGGGATACCACCCATAAACACGTAAATAGGGATCGACCCATGCTAGGCTTATGCCCCTGGGATACCACCCGATAAGAGAGAACTTCCATCACTTAGTTCAATTAATCATTGAGATTGTTATTTCGGTCGCCACCACATTTTTGATACTTTGAAACAACGATACATCAATAAGAACCAAGTAATAGACCTTCTATACAATAACAACGTAATAAAGACTCATTGGTACATCAACAATGTGTTTCAGAATCATCAATATCACAACAATGAAATAGGAGCCTTTTGGTATATCAATGAAACATTTTGACACTTTATAGAATGGAAACAACTTCGTTGGTAATGTAGAATAATACATGTTCTTGGACAACCTCGGAATCTTACTTGATGGAACATTGGTGTTTTCATGCCAAAGAACATCGTTAGAGTATGCTTTACATACCTCGTTGTAGATTCGGATACCAATTCAACACAACTTCCCGCCTTTACAAATCACTTATCTACAATGAAATGTTTGGTATCTAGTATTAGCAACCTAACACCACAATTCTCTTCCATAATTCCATACAACCAATATTTGCAAAACATTCCAAAAACCAACTTGAACAATAGGTTTATGTGTATATATATATATAATCATCAATACCACATCATCACACCAAATCCCTTCACAATCCAACATCATTTCCCAATCATCTTTTAACAACAATCAAATGACATACTTCTTATGCTCACATGCATATATATATACATATCCATATAAATAACACCAACATAATTTACATCCTTACCATAAAATGGCCCTTTTGATTTCGAAGTCCTGTTGGCACAAATAAGGGGTGCTTCTCGAAGCCCTTGAGACGGTGAACACAACTACGGAATCAATTTGGACTTTCTACGGTTGAATCACAAGATAATTGGAGTTGAACTTAGACTAGGGTTTCTTATTCTTCAATAATTTGGATGATAACATGATGGATATGAGGCTAAGTATATGTATATAATGACCAATTTTCGTCCATGAGGTGATGGAAAATGACCATATTGCCCTTAAAAATTTAAGTAAATCCGAATCTGTCCATGGTGGACTGTTTTGATAGGCTAAAGTAAATCGACCATAAATCTTTTCTCCGATATTGGATTTGGGTAAAATTGGTATCGTTGGATAAATAATTCAAAGGTATTTTATTTCATATAAAGTAGGCCACCCATTTCGTCCTGTACAAGGAATTATGATCGTTTGAAGTTGACCCTAAAAATCTATTTTGAGAGGCTGAAGTAAAACGAGTATAACTCCTTACTCAGACGTTGTATTTTGATGAAACCAATTGCATTAGAAAGAAGACTCTCGGGGATTCTTATCGATATATAGAATCTCACACAGTTCATTTTGTACAAGGAGTTATGATCGTTTAAAGTCGACCCAAAAATCTGTTTGGCTGCAGTACTTTTGTGTGCAGAAAATTTCTGCACATTTACTGTTCATTGCGTCCACCGTTTTCAAGTTTCGAACATGCTCGCTTATATACGATACTCATCTGTTTTCAGAAATCTTTATATCGTTGGAAAGATAACTCGATAAACTTCGTATAGAAACTTCGACGAGCAAATTCCGGTATAAATAAAGTCGATTCCCATACACATATAATCAAACTATACACTTGAAACCATCTCAAAATAATCAATACTCATACTTAAACTCATATATACCTAACTTATGATCAATACATATACTCCAACACATATAACCATGGCTAATGCACGTAATTAAGTACAGGGTGTTACATCCTTCCCCCCTTAAGGACATTCGTCCTCGAATGTGAATGTAGTTATTTAGCCGAAACAAGTTCGAATTCATAATTGATATTCACGTCATCATATAGATATTATGCATATGTAAAAACTTACTTGTTAGCATCCCAGTTCCACTCCTTGCACTTCTTTTTCACCTTTGAACAAATAAGGGTATTTCGATTTCATTGCTTCCTCCGCTTCCCATGTAATCTCTTCCCTTTGTTGATTTCTCCAAAGTACTTTCACCGATGCTACTTCTTTGCTTCTCATCTTCTTAAATTGACGATCTAATATAGCAATAGGCATCTCCTCATAGGTAAGATCTTCTGTTACTTGCACATCTTCAGTAGAAGTAATAAGGGACGGATCTCCGATGCACTTTCGAAGCATCGATACATGAAATACTGGATGCACTGATGAGAGTTCCTGGGGTAGCTCTAATTCATAAGCAACTTGCCCACATCTTCGAATAATCTTATATGGGCCTATATATCGTGGACTCAACTTTCCTTTCTTGCCAAATCTCATCACCCCTTTCATTGGCGATACCTTCAAAAATACCCAATCGCCTAACGAAAACTCTAGCCCTCTTCTTCTACTATCCGCATATGACTTGTGTCGACTTTGGGCTATTTTCAACCGTTGCTGAATCACCTTAACTTTTTCTATGGCTTGATACACAAGATCCGGTCCGAACATAAGAGTTTCACCCGCTTCGAACCATCCTATTGGTGATCTACACTTCCTTCCATATAAAGCTTCATATGGTGCCATTTTGATACTTGAATGATAGCTATTATTGTAGGCAAACTCAATAAGAGGTAAATGATCATCCCAGCTGCCTTTAAAATCTATAACACATGCTCGTAGCATATCTTCAAGTGTTTGAATGGTGCGCTCTGCTTGTCCATCCATCTGAGGGTGAAAAGTTGTACTCAGATTCACTTGTGTTCCCAAACTCCATTGGAAAGACTTCCAAAAGTTTGCGGAAAATTGAGTTCCCCGATCCGATATAATAGAAGTTGGCACCCCATGTAATCGGACTATTTCTTTAACATACAGCTTCGAATATTCTTCAACTGTGTAAGTGGTCTTAACGGGTAAGAAATGTGCGGATTTAGTAAGCCTATCCACAATCACCCATATAGAATCAAATTTTCGAGCTGTACGAGGCAAACCTGTAACAAAATCCATGTTGATCTTGTCCCACTTCCAAATTGGAAGATCTATGCATTGCATATAGCCTCCGGGCTTTTGATGTTCCACTTTAACTCGTTGGCAATTTGGACATTCAGCTACAAATTCTGCGATGTTCCTTTTCATGTCATTCCACCAATACATATCTTTCAAATATTGATACATTTTGGTTGATCCTGGATGAATGGAATACCTTGAAAAATGTGCCTCTGTCATAATCTTCTTTCTTAGCCCGTCTACATCCGGCACACACAATCGGTTTTGGCACTGAAGTACTCCTTCTCGCGTAAGCTCAAATGCCTTGGTTGCACCACTCTAAACGTTCTCCTTAAGCTGTAATAAAATAGGATCTGCATCTTGCTTCTCTTTCACCTCAGCTACTAATGAGGATTCCGCGGCATTATGCACAATAAGCTCCTCGTCCGGAGTTTCGAGAAGACGAACTCCTAGACTAGCTAATTGATGAAGATCTTTAATCATCCCTTGCCTTTCTATAGGTGCCATCATAGCCTTATGACTCAACGCATCAGCTACTATATTCGCTTTCCCTGGGTGATACAAAATATCAACATCATAATCTTTTAATAGTTCCATCCACCTTCGCTGCCTCAGATTTAGATCCTTCTGACTGAAAATATATTGTAAGCTCCTGTGATCAGTATATATATCAACATGAACCCCATATAAATAGTGGCGCCATATTTTTAAAGCAAAGATAACAGCTGCCAGCTCAAGATCATGTGTGGGGTAATTTTTCTCATGTGGCCTCAATTGCCTTGAGGCATATGCTATCACCTTACCATGTTGCATTAATACACATCCTAAACCAATTCTCAAAGCATCACAATACACTGTATACCCTTCTGTACCTTCTGGAAGTACCAAAACAGGTGTAGAACTCAACTTATTCTTCAATTCTTGGAAACTCTCCTCACACGCATCATTCCATTGGAACTTGGATGCTTTATGCGTTAGCTTGGTTAAGGGTGCTGAAATGGAAGAAAAGTCTTTAACAAACCTTCTATATTAACCGGCCAACCCGAGAAAACTACGAATCACCGTAGGCGTTGTGGGCCTTGGCCAGTTCTTCACAGCTTCTATCTTTTGAGCATCAACCTTTATCCCTTCACTAGATACAATATGACCCAAAAATGCCACCGACTTTAACCAAAACTCACATTTAGAGAACTTTACATAAAGCTTACAATCACGAAGAGTCTGCAATGCCTGTCGTAAGTGATTGGAATGGTCCTCTTCTGATCTAGAATAAACTAGAATATCATCTATAAAAACTATCACAAATACATCCAGGAATGGCTTAAACACCCTATTTATCAAATCCATAAAAGCTGCAGGTGCATTTGTTAGCCCAAATGACATAATTAGAAACTCATAATGATCATACCGTGTTCGGAAAGCTGTCTTGGGTATATCCTTCTCTTTGACCCTCACTTGGTGGTAACCTGACCTCAAATCAATCTTAGAAAAACATTTGGCGCCCTGTAACTGATCAAATAAATCATCAATTCTTGGGAGAGGATATTTATTCTTATTAGTCACCTTATTCAATTGCCGATAATCAATACACATCCTCAGCGAGCCATCCTTTTTGCGCACAAATAACACTGGTGCTCCCCAGGGGGACATACTAGGCCTTATGAATCCCTTCTCTAGCAAATCTTTCAATTGCTCTTTCAATTCTCGTAATTCTGCTGGGGCCATTCTATTCGGCGGAATGGAGATTGGTTGGGTGCCTGATATTACATCAATACAAAACTCTACTTCTTGTTTAGGAGGCAAACCTGGAAGATCTTCAGGAAATACATCAGGAAATTCATTTACCACCGGAACAGCGTGAAGAGTTGGTGGCTCTGCTTCTGTATCCCTTACTCTAACTAAATGATATATGTATCCCTTGGAAATCATTCTTCTTGCCTTAAAATAAGAAATAAATCTACCTCTTGGCGCGCTAATTTCACCTTTCCATTCAAGGACTGATTCATTTGGAAAATAGAAATATACCTTTTTCGTGCAGCAATCAATTGTGGCATAACAAGACGCCAACCAGTCCATACCCATTATAACATCAAAATCTACCATTTCTAACTCTACAAGATCAGCCATCGTATCACGACCACAAACAGTTACTATGCAGTTTCTATAAACCCTTCTAGCTATAATAGATTCCCAACCGGTGTGGATACTTCAAATGGCTTAACTAATAGTTCGGGTATTCTTTCGAACTTTGCAGCAACCAATGGAGTAACATAAGATAATGTGGAACCGGTATCAATTAAGGCATATAAATCGAATAAAAAGATAGACAACGTACCCGTAACCACATCTGGGGAAGCCTCTAAATTCTGTCGATCCGCTAGAGCATACGTACGATTTTGAGCCCCGCTAGAACCCGTGGCTCCTCTATCACCTCTAACATGACCCATTGGTTGTGCACCCCTTCCTGAATAAGGCATCGATGATGATGATGCAATAAATGACCCCGTAGGTCGTGCCATACCCCCTATGTACCTTCGTGGGCATTCCCTCATCATATGCCCCGACATACCGCACCAAAAGCAAACATTGGTCCCCAGCCGACATGCGCCCAAATGATACCTTCCACATTTATTGCATGGCTCTCGAGGAGGTCTCGATTGGATCATATTCCCTTGCCCTTGGTACCCCACTATCCGCGAACTTTGACTCTTACTTCTATGCCCAAATTGATTTCCTCTGGACCCTTGGAACTGTGGTGGGGCACTAGCTGCAGAATAAGAAGATAATGGCCTGGGTGGTCTAGCAGAAAACTGTGGTCTGAACTCTCCTTGAGATGCCATGAACTGCCCTGTAGATCTGGCCCTCTTGGAATATCCTCTTTCTGATTCCTGGTTTCTTCTCCTCTGCCTCTGATCTTCCATTTTCTGTGCAAAAGCTTGGATCCTCGCTATGTCCATATCTTTGTTCAAAGCGGCAATAGTAAAATACCTAACCAAATACTGATCCAATCCATCCACATACCGATGAACTCTGTCATCCATAGTAGCTATAACATTAGGAGCATATCTGGACAAAGAATTAAATCGAAGACTATACTCCCTCATACTTGTATTACCCTGTCGAAGATTTAAGAACTGATCCGCACGGGCCTGACGAGTCTCATATGGAAGATAATGATCAATAAATGCCTCTTTGAACTCTTTCCAAGTAGCTGGGGGTGCATCAATGACCCTTGACCGTTTCCAGCCTTCATACCAATATATAGCCTCGCCTTTGAATCTATACGCGACTAACTCCACTGTCTCTCTGCCCGATACATGCGTCACCTCTTGGGCCCTTTGGATCTGATCAATAAAGTCCTGCGTATCTTCGTTAAGATCAGATCCGGTAAAAGTAGGCGGATCCATCTTAAGAAAATCCTGTGTTCGAAGATTAACCGCCCTATCTATACCACTAGGACCTGCAGTAGGAATGGCTCGCCCTTGAGCTTGCCCAGCAACTATACGAGTCAAAAGTTGCACTGCATTTCTAAGATCTTGATCAACAGCATTAATAGGTGGCTCTGGGGATATAGTTCTACTCCCCCTTATTTCTTCCGGACTGGGGGAAGTTTCTGATGCATGCTCAGCTGGAGCCTCACTTTGATTAGCTGGTATAGTGGGTGACTTACTAGTCCCCTCTCCGGCAGCCACATCTACTTGCTTACTGGTATTCTTGCTTCTGGTAACCGGCATCATTACTATAATAAGAGAAACAAACTGATTCAGTGGTCAACTATGACTTCATATACAATATAAGCACTATCGCACAATATAAGACATGAAGAAAAGAAACAATTCCTAAATGTCCATAGCCTTCTGTTTATAGATGTGGTGCACAACACACCGATAAACAAAACTCTACATAGACACGGCTTTGTAGACTCACTAGGACGAACCTCTCTGATACCACTTTTGTCACGCCCCAAAATCCCATCGGGCCGGACTGGCACACGAAGCCGAGAAGGCCCGGGAGAACCCGTTCAAATACTTGTACTTTCCCTTACATGTCACCAAAAATTTGGACAGCACTTAGTTGCATATAGAAGGATGTAATTACCTGTATCAGCACAACACGCACAAATATATATATATATAATACTTGGCCGTCGGGGCCACCACATATACAGATATAACATCACTATATAAACTTCCATGACTTTACCCTT
Source organism: Capsicum pubescens (assembly GCA_030864215.1). Taxonomy (NCBI): domain Eukaryota; kingdom Viridiplantae; phylum Streptophyta; class Magnoliopsida; order Solanales; family Solanaceae; genus Capsicum; species Capsicum pubescens. Next base: position 44,181,758 of record CM061538.1, read on the forward strand.
CCTTATGTCTACAAAGCCTCTAGGATATACATGACATAACTAGGGTCGGGACCAACCCCCGCCCACACATGACTCCTGTACAATAACAAAACATAAGGAACCGACTCGGAAAACTCCGAAGCAAACTGGAGCTCACCAACAATAGCTGTATGACCTGGCTCCTATCTATGCTGTGAATGAGCTGAGGTACCTGTGCCTGTAGCATGAAATGCAGGTCCCCGTGGGGGACGTTAGTACGAAATATGTACTGAGTTTGTAAAGCTGTAGATAATCACATATGATATAAGAGCTCAATAGAAATCCAAAACAAGTGAATAAATCGTAATAGGAGTGGACCACACTTACTAGAACTTGTGACAACCTGTACATTGAATTTATTCAATCACTTTACCTTCGTTCTTAACATCTTTGTAATCATTACTGTACTGTACTGTGACCATTAGGCTGCCTCCAGTACATATCAACTGGGATCGACCCATGCTAGGCTTATGCCCCTGGGATACCACCCATAAACACGTAAATAGGGATCGACCCATGCTAGGCTTATGCCCCTGGGATACCACCCGATAAGAGAGAACTTCCATCACTTAGTTCAATTAATCATTGAGATTGTTATTTCGGACTCCACCACATTTTTGATGCTTTGAAACAACGATACATCAATAAGAACCAAGTAATAGACCTTCTATACAATAACGACGTAATAAAGACTCATTGGTAAATCAACAATGTGTTTCAGAATCATCAATATCACAACAATGAAATAGGAGCCTTTTGGTATATCAATGAAACATTTTGACACTTTATAGAATGGAAACAACTTCGTTGGTAATGTAGAACAATACATGTTTTTGGACAACCTCGGAATCTTACTTGATGGAACATTGGTGTTTTCATGCCAAATAACATCGTTAGAGTATGCTTTACATACCTCGTTGTAGATTCGGATACCAATTCAACACAACTTCCCGCCTTTACAAATCACTTATCTACAATGAAATGTTTGGCATCTAGTATTAGCAACCCAACACCACAATTCTCTTTCATAATTCCATACAACCAATATTTGCAAAACATTCCAAAAACCAACTTGAACAATAGGTTTATGTGTGTATATATATATAATCATCAATACCACATAATCATACCAAATCCCTTCACAATTCAACATAATCCAACATCATTTCCCAATCATCTTTCAACAACAATCAAATGACATACTTCTTATGCTCACATGCATATATATATATACATATCCATATAAATAACACCAACATAATTTACATCCTTACCATAAAATGGCTCTTTTGATTTCGAAGTCCTGTTGGCACAAATAAGGGGTGCTTCTCGAAGCCCTCGAGACGGTGAACACAACTACGGAATCAATTTGGACTTTCTACGGTTGAATCACAAGATAATTGGAGTTGAACTTAGACTAGGGTTTCTTATTCTTCAATAATTTGGATGATAACATGATGGATATGAGGCTAAGTATATGTATATAATGACCAATTTTCGTCCATGAGGTGATGGAAAATGACCATATTGCCCTTAAAAATTTAAGTAAATCCGAATCTGTCCATGGTGGACTGTTTTGATAGGCTAAAGTAAATCGACCATAACTCTTTTCTCCGATATCGGATTTGGGTGAAATTTGTATAGTTGGATAGATAATTCAAAGGTATTTCATTTCATATAAAGTAGGCCACCCAGTTCGTCCTGTACAAGGAATTATGATCGTTTGAAGTTGACCCTAAAAATCTATTTTGAGAGGCTGAAGTAAATCGAGTATAACTCCTTACTCAGACATTGAATTTGGATGAAACCAATTGCATTAGAAAGAAGACTTTCGGGGATTCTCATTGATATATAGAAGCTCACACAGTTCATTTTGTACAAGGAGTTATGATCGTTTAAAGTCGACCCAAAAATCTGTTTGGCTGCAGTACTTTTGTGTGCAGAAAATTTCTGCACATTTACTGTTCATTGCATCCACTGTTTTCAAGTTTCGAACATGCTCGCTTATATACGATACTCATCTGTTTTCAGAAATCTTTATATCGTTGGAAAGCTAACTCGATAAAATTCGCATAGAATCTTCGACGAGCAAATTCCGGTATAAATAAAGTCGATTCCCATACACATATAATCAAACTATACACTTGAAACCATCTCAAAATAATCAATACTCATACTTAAACTCATATATACCTAACTTATGATCAATACATATACTCCAACACATATAACCATGGCTAATGCACGTAATTAAGTATGGGGTGTTACAGATAGTTTACAATAGATGTGTAATATGTTGCAACAAATTACATAATCTGTTTGATCCAACAGAAAAGACATATGTTGCAACAGGTTGAACATTTGTTTATATATAATTCAATTAAGTTCATATGTTAGACTAATACCTTAATTGAATGTGAGTTCTCATAGGGTCAACTACAACTTCAATTGAGTTTTTTGTCAATTGCATGATGAAACGGTACTGCGTTCCTTCCGACCAGAGTCGGCGATCGATCACTCTGAGCCGAACCGATTCTTACTACCTCATATGTTAGACTAATACATTAATTGATTGATCTAGGACTAGGGGTGAGTTATCATAATGTCAACTACAATAGATGACAATGCTTATTTGATAATTTACAATAGCTGGGTAATCTATTGCAACATATGACTCAATCCATTTGATAATTTACAACAGATGGGTAATCTGTTGCAACAGATAGCTTAATCTATTTGATAGTTTACAACAGATTCATTATTTGTCGTAACAAATGGCTTAATCTATATGATAGCTTACAACAGATGTGTAATATGTTGCAACAGATTACATAATCTATTTGACCCAACAGAAAAGACATCTGTTGCAACAGGTTGAACAGTTGTTTATATATAATTCAATTGAGTTCATATATTAGACTAATACCTTAATTGAATGTGAGTTCAATTGAGTCTTTTGTCAATTGCATGATGAAATGGTATTGCGTTCCTCCCGACCAGAGTCGTCGATCGATCACTCTAAGCCGAACCGATTCTTACTACCTCATATGTTAGACTAATACCTTATTTGATTGATCTAGGACTAGGGGTGAGTTCTCATAATGTCAACTACAATAGATGACAACGCCTATTCGATAATTTACAACAGATGGATAATCTATTGCAATATATGACTCAATCCATTTGATAATTTACAACAGATGAGCAATCTGTTGTAACAGATGACTTCATCTGTTTGATAATTTACAACAGATTCATGATCTGTCGCAAAAAATGGCTTAATCTGTATGATAGTTTACAACAGATGTGTAATATGTTGCAACAGATTACATAATCTGTTTGATCCAACAGAAAAGACATCTGTTGCAACAGGTTGAATATTTGTTTATATATAATTCATTTGTTCATATTTGATAATTTACAACAGATGGGTAATCTATCGCAACAGATGACTTAATCTGTCTGATAATTTACATTAGATTCGTAACCTGTTGTTACCTAATCTGATTGATAATTTACAACAGATGAGAAATCTAACGCAACATGTTGAACATTTGTTTTTTATAATTTCAATTGAGTTCATATGTTAGACTCCTAAATTGATTAATCTAGGACCAGGGGTGAGTTTTCACAGGGTCACCTCCTAGAGTACTCGGTCAACTACAACTTCAATTGTTTTTATATGATTTTAAAAATTACGCATATATTTTATGAGTTTAAAAATAATTAAGATCATTTCGGACCAAATTAACATTTTCAAAACTACTTGTCATTCTTTTCCAAAATACAAATCAATCCATACAAAATATTTCATCATTTCAAATCTCGAGGTCTGTCTCTTTCTCTCTCATTCTCACTCAACAATATAGTACAGACAATAACTACTCAATAAATTTGCTCAACCCTCCACAATAGATCACTTTTCTTCTCATTTTTTACCACATAAGTGTTATTTTCGACATCATTCTTGCTTGTATCAGTCATTTTCTTTGTCTTCGTAGGCAACAGAGTTCGAGAAGAGCTCTATATTTATTTATTTTTTCTAAAAAATAAGGGCTTTTAAGTTAATGATGAAAAATAAAACTTTTAGCTGTATTATCTTCGAGAATGGATTTACAATTTTGAGTTTTAATGGTAAAATCGTAGGAAGAACTTGAGAAATTCCTAGTTTCCGTCGCAGTATTCCGTTGACTGTCGTGATATAGTTGGATGGCGTTGGTGGTAGTGGTGATGGTGTTTGTGGTCGTCGTGGTGGCACCGGTGGTGGCATTAGTTTGTGATGTTTGTGGTGGTGTCGGTATTCGTGGTGTTTGTTTGTTTGTTGGCATTGGTTGGTGGTGGTTGTGGTGGTGGTTGTTGGTGTGTCGGTATTCGTGGTGTTTGTAATGTATTTTTTAAAATCTATGCATACATCAACTGTAATGTAATTTTTATTTTTCTTTGTCTGTAGGTAAAACATGTCTCCCAAAAGAAAAGAAAGTGAAAGTGGATCAACGTCTGATCACTCAAAAAAATCAGGGAAAAGTGAAGCTGAGGAGAGATGTGAAAACAACGTTGAGGGAGGTAGACAAGGGTCCGTAGATGGTGATGAAGAAAATGAAAGTGAGAAAGAGGAGGAATTGGAGAGTCAGAAAGAGAAAGAGGATGATCATCAACATGATGATAATGGATCACCGACAGGGCGTGAGTTAATATCGACATCCCAACATGATCCTGTCAAAACTTTTAGTATTGACAGGTTTGAAGTTGCGATGCTGATAAATGACCCAGAATGAAAATAACTAACTGGTCAAATTGTACTTAAATGTCAGATGGGGAAATTTTTTGAACATTTTATGAAAATTATGAAGAACGAAAACATAGGCGGACTTTTAAGAAGAGCTTCTTTGGACGCTTTCTTGAGTTGCCTGAGGACCCCTCTGCCTGTATCTGTTTCCCTATGACGATGGTATATGGTCTTCTCATGCGCAGGATCAAGTACATGGGGGATGATAAAGATCCGGAGGAGGGGGCAAAAAGAAAATGGATGAAATCTGGATCAACTACTGTGGCATGCCTATTTGTTTTGGCTTGCAAAAGTTTGCCATAGTGACGGCACTGAGATGCCATCGTCCAGAAGGACTACCACCCCGTTAAAGATCCAAGGCAAGAAAATGCAAGGGAAAAATAGATGGGTTGTTTGATATTGCTCGACGTGGCTACAAAGCATCAGATTTGTTGACAAATCTCAAGGATAAAACCATACCAGAGAAGTACAAGGAGAAATTGTGCTTAGTTTGGTTTGCCCATTCGGTTATATTATCAAGAGACGTCAACAAGGTCATAGAAGATGATTTGTTGGCGCGTGCTGAGGATTTTGATAAATTCAACAATCATCCCTGGGGATATAACAGCTTCTACTTGACTGTCCAATACTTACTGACAAAGCTATCCTCAGGGACGAACACATTATACGACTTTCCTTGGGCTTTCATGATAAAATTAATCACTAATTTTACTCATTCATTAATTTATATTGAATATAGTTATTATGATTTTTTTTTGCTTGCTTCCTGTTTACACTTTTTAGGTTTGAGCATTTGAAGCCATTTCTCCCCTCCGAAAGTAGTTAATGGATTAACCGGATAAGGTTTCTCATCCAAGGATGTTTAGGTGGTTGGCTGCAAAGAGCAACACCAATATTAAGGAGGCTGATCTCTTTAACCCTCCGGATGATGCAGTACGTCTTCTTCAAGTAAAATAATTTTACTCAAAGATAAGAAAGATATTGAAAAAATATTATATCTGGTGCATGAGATGTTATATCTAATGCACCAGATGGGACATCTGTTGCGACGGGATATATCTTGCATCAGATTACCCATCTGTGGCTTTGGTTCTCTGAACCTGACTCCTAAAAGATTAACCATCTACTGCAAATTATGCAACAAATGTTTAATCTGATAACATATCGTTCATCTGTTGTGACGTACAGATCATCCGTTGCATAACAGATTACCCATCTTGTGTAGCTGTTGCAACAAATGATTGATATTTTGCATCAGATTATCCATGTATTGCTCTGTTTCTCTGAACCAGACTCAAACAGATTTTAACCATATATTACAAACTATGCAACAAATAGTTTTTTTTAAATGTAGCCCAACTGTGAAAATTATTATATTGTATGATTTAAATGCATCTGTCTTTTTTTTTTTTTATAGGTTGTGCATCCATGGATCATGCCTACTGAGGAGGAGTCGGTGATAACTTCTTATATTACTCTAAGTCATGTTGATACTATTGCAGACCCAACGGTGGAGTTAATAAAGAAGGAATTGGCTGGAGCAACAGCCATAAGAAGAGCAGTTAGGCAAGGTAAGCCTAATGTTGAGGCTCTTCATGACCAACCTTTTACTAAGGCAGATCCGGGTGCTTCTTCTGGTGGAGTTGTTGGTGTTGGTGACAGGCATGCTGATGCTGCTACCACTCGTGATGATGAGCATGTTGATGCTCAAGAAAGAATAAATATGTTTGAAAACACCCCTTTTCACCCTTACACAGGTCCTTCTCACCCCTCTTTACCCTCATTTTCTCATTGCGAATGCGATGAGTGCAAGGACAGATAGGACAAACTCTTTGAAAAAGTAAAGGCTATATCTAAAGCTATTGAGGAATTCAAATCCAAGAGGTGTGTCATACCATCCAAGAAGGTTAGGGAGCCACACAATCCTACAGCGTTGGTTAGGAGAAAGAAAAGAGCAATTAGAGACGTACTCTCCGCTCGAAAATCAAAAGAAATTGCAATTCCTCCCTCTCCAAAAGCTGTTGAAGTTTCGGGGCCAGTCAAGAAGGTGGACATATACGCGGAACTTGGCGTCGAAGAGAAGAGGGATCTGCGACAGGCTAAAAATGCCAAGCCAGGTGCACCAGATTACCCCAGGCCTCCCTTTTCCCCCCAAGACTTCCAGACTATGACTGATATGCGTATGCCGTACGAGGACAAGGCAAGTTTACTTTTCCTAACCTAGACCTTCTAATCTACCCCATGAAGAAGAACATACGCAACAAATTTCATATCTGTTGCAACGGCTGGGTATACTGGTGCAACCGGTTGTGGTTCTGCTGCAACTTATTATCCATCTGTTGCATAAGTTGTATTGGATTATTGATTCAGATAACCCTATGCAACAGATGGACCATCCGTTGCATCTTTACAATTACTAACCTATTTAAAAATTGACTTCTTATCTCACAGCATGTTGACATAATTCTCTGCCTCATGAGGAAAAGACAATTAACGTACCGAGAAGCTTATGACGCTGCCAATAGGATAATAGACCTCGACTTCTGCAAGAAGCTCAAGGATAAGTACAATCAACTAAATGGAAAGGCATCAGCCCTTGGCGTGGGACTTAATTTCCTAGTTCCTACGTTGGTCTTGGATGAAGAAGAAACGTTAAGATATGTTAGAGGAGACATGCCAAATCCACACGGCAAGAGTTGGACCGAGGCAAAAAGGATTCTTGCAGTCATTAGCGTGAACGGCATGCATTATCGGGCTGTTGAGTTACTACTCGAGGAGGGAAAGATCAATGTTTATGACTCCAACGTACCTCTCATCGACGATTTCGATCTTTTTTTTCTCGTGGAGCCACTGATGGTGCTGTTGCCCATCTTGTTGAGGGAGAGTAAACTTCTGAATCATTTTCCAAAGGAAGTGTTGATGAAGAAATCATGGGATTTTAAAGGTTGAAACAGGGGAATGATCCTTCCAAAAAATGATGCCGCTAAAGAGAGCGGCTCGCACGCTCTTGCACACATCGAATGTTTGATGACCGGCATAGAAATGGCCGAGCCAACAACTTTTATGTGAGACAACGCTGTGGCAAACGTGCAAGAGGTCTAGGCTTGTGGGGTACTAACTGAACTCTTGAAGCCTGTGTATATAGAAGAGCCTGTGAAATAGAAATTTTTAATTTTAAGTCACCCTTCACTTTATTACATGTATATGTTGTGGCAATAATTTTTTCTGATGAAAGTTGAGTTTTTTATAATGCAATAGATTAGATTGTCAATCTGTTGTAAAATATCTTTAATTCGTTCTGGCAGATAGTTTATCTGTTGCAATAGTTTGGTCATCTGTTGCATTACGCCGATGTTATTTCTAGGAATAATCTAATAATCTAAGTCTAATCTGTTGCAACAGTGGGAAGACCTGTTTGACAATTTCCATAGATGACCAAAATTTTACAACATATGCCTAAATCTGTTTTATATTTTCCAACAGTTACGCTTAAAAATTCATGTGCTCGTCGACAACAAACCAATAGCAAATACACACACCACCATGAAAATTTCAGCAATTAGGCTTCAATATCCATGTGTCCAACAACACCAAACCAGTAGCAATAACGACAACAATGTAGTATCTTCTTGCTCGATTTTGTTTCTCTTCATAAGCCTTGACTTTGTTCAACAAACCCCAGATTACACGATTTGCTTGTGAAGGGTGTCGTTCTTCATACCAATCAAAGTAATCGCATCCACCCAATTTCTATAAAAAAAGAGAACACAATTACAAAACAATTACATGTCAATAATTAATCAATTAATTAAATAAAAAAAATATTACCTTTGAAATCTTACAAGTAAAAAACCTACGACTCGGATTTTGTTGAGTCCAAGAAGTCTTTAACAGAGCTTCATGACCGCACTTACAATATCAAAATTCTTTATCACAAAAAACAATGAAAGATGCGCTCGACATTGTCAAGGTCAGTTGAAAAAAATGAAAGTAATAATTTGAAGAATTTGGATAGATAAAAGAAGATGACGATGAACATGAAGATTTGGGAATTTAGGGTTAAATTTTAGGAGGAAGATGAATATATAAGACAATGGGGGGGGGAATGACCGTTGGGGGCCAAGTGACGGCAAGTCAGCGAAATGTGCCAGGACTGACACTAACACATTTGATGCCTATTTTATTTTACGTGTTTCAAATGAACATGTCTACTTGATGCCTATTTTATTTTAGGTGTTTGAATTGAACACCATCGATGGTTGTGCCTTTTTTATTTCAATTCACTTTAACCTTTTTACATGTAGTAAAAAAATTTTATGTCTAACGAAAGTTGAACTTTTATAATGCAACAGATTCTCCATCCGCTGTAATAGTTATCCTACCTGTTCTGACATATAGTTTATCTGTTGCAATAGGTTAGTCATCTGTTGCATTATCTCGATGTTTTTATCTAAAGTCCATCTGTTGCAACAGTGGGTAGACCTGTTTGATAAATTCCAACAGATAACCTACCTGTTGCAACATATGTATAAATATGTTCGATTATTCCAATAGATGTGTAGTCTATTGCAACATATAAAGTCCATCTGTTGCAACATATGTCTAAATTTGTTCTTTTTTTCCAATAGATGTGTCATCTGTTGCATTATCTTGATGTTTTTATCTAAAGTCCATCTGCTGCAATAGTGGGAAGACCTGTTTGATAAATTCCAACAGATCACCTAACTGTTGCAACATATGTCTAAATCTATTCGAATTTTCCAATAGATGTGTCGTCTGTTGCAACAGATACGTTATCTGTTGCAATATTTGAATCTAGTATTCCTTTTCAATTAATAAGTTCAAATCTAAGGAATAAATAAAATTCATCGACAAAATAAAATAAATCGTAGCCTTCATAAATTAGCTGAAATAAGTCAACGAATAAATGAAATGTAAAAAATATGTTATGGGTACAGATCTCAACAAATACATCAACAACAATTTAAGTATACTGCCAAGGATTGCTTTAACAGGCTCAAGCTATAAAGATCTACTCAGTATGGACAAGTTGTTCTTCATTCGGTGCTATGGAATTCGGCTTTGCTCGTCGTGGATCTTCATTGTCGCTTGCGTACGGTTTCTGCGCTTTCTGTTCTCCATATTTCCATAAAAAGAGTAGCATATTGTCAATACTGTTCAACAGTAGCTTCTTCTACATCCACCTGGATATCCAGAATTGGTCAATGCTAATCACAGAGATACAACAATATGGAAAAGGATAACTCATCTCTTCTAGCAAATCAAACAGATCCTCCTCCCATTTTAAATTATCCCAAACATATTATATTTCTGTTGCAATAATGAATCAACTGTTGGGACAAATTTCTACATGGGGAAGACCCTATGTGATAATTTCCAACGGATGAACTACCTGTTGCAACATATGAATCATTTGTTGCAGCAGATAGGTCGTCTGTTGGTACAAATAAAAGTTGTACGAAGAGCTTTTTGATTTGCTAAAATAGAAGAGATATATGTTGCACCATATAAAGTATCTGGTGCAATAGGTTAGTCAACTGTTGCAACAGATATATATATTTGTTTGATAATTTTCAGCCGATGTGTCATCTGTTGAAACAGATATGTGTCTGTTTGTTTTATCAGTTGGAAGACATAATATATTCACCTTCTTCAGCTCGTGCTACTCTCCTTTGGACATTGTATGTTGCTCAATGCAACACACAGACAGAGGAGTTACAATTTTGCTTTTTTGGATGCCTGATAATGCCCTGGAAATCACTCTCTTTCTCCTCTTTGCCCTAATCTCTAATGGAGCGGATAGAAATAAAATCCTCTTTGATGGAATGAGACCCCTCTTAGATGTCAATTCCTTTACAGAAGCAGTTAATGCAATAATAACATTAATCACTATATCATGTTTCGCCCTGCAGTCTTGACATTTGCATGCAGAACATTCGCTGGGAGAGGCAAAATCTATATAACCAGTATAAGCATACTCTTAATGGTTTGCTTTAAATACTGTAAGAGGAGCATAATTAGCACCGACAGCAGCACCACTACCACCACCAACAGTTCTATCAACAACAAAAACCCCACCCTCCAAAATTATTTTTCTTGTAATGGTTGTTGCTCCAAACAATTCCATTTTTATTTTGTCGATGACCTTAGGGTCCGATAAAGTTTGCACAGACCGTAAAGTAAGAAAAAATGGCATCTTCAACTCTCGATTGGTCGAAACTAGCGACGGATGCACATTCTAACATAAATCATTACATATATTAGAATGATGATTAGATCATTCAAAAAAAATATTAATTAAAAGAAAAAATTAATTATAATTAAACTTACTGCATCCTTTGGGAGGTTGAAAAGATCAAGAAATTTTGTATTTTTATGAGTTTTGGCCGACAACCATCTCAAGATTCTTGGACAGGAAACTTCTTTCTGGTAGTTCAATTGTTGTCTCAAATAAGGAATGGCTTCAAACGCCCAAGCCTATAAATTAACGTCAACAAATCAAAACCATTATTGAGCGAAAAAAATGAATGATATCATAATAGAAGAAAGAAACATTTACAATGAATGCCCATGGGAAGCCATATAAGTTGACTGTCTTTGGCGCTAACGGAGTCAACAAATATTGGACAATCATTTTGAAGCTTTCATACCCCTATGGATAGCTGTTAAACGCCTCAAGATCCTCGGAGAGCTTTATTAAACCGAAGCTTATGTTGTTTTTAACGTCTCTCGCCCAAAGAATATTATGTACAAACCAAACCAAGCACAATGACAAATTGTGCTTTTTTAAAATTCCTTTACCTTTCAACGCTTCTATCAAATTTTTATTTTTGAAGCTTGGACCAACAATGGACACCAGGTCATCGCGATCACTCAACTTGCCTTTGCCTTTTTTGGGTGTGAGGGTGCTTTTTTTTTGGATTAGAATAGGTATAACTTGAGAAGGAGGATAACATTTTAGTCCAGTAACTATGACAAACTCCTTCCAACCAAAACAAACAGGCATGCCACAGTAATTTATCCACACCCCATCCATCTTATCTTTGTTTTCATATATAAACCTACGCTTGAGAAGTTCATAGACCATTTTCATTTGGAATTGTCCTCCGGCAAATCAAGATATTTCTCAAAGCAGCTGCCCCTGAAATAAGCATCCAATTTTTGTTCTTGAAGTTTTTTTCTGAAGGCGTCGAAAGATTTTCCCATGGATGACTTAACCACGAAATCACCCGTTAAATCTGCGGCACCATCGCACTGCATTCTCACAGGATAACGATCAATGTTGAAGGCTTTGACCAGCTCTTCGGTGGAAGGGCTATTAGCATCTGCATCATCTCTGTTGAAATATTCCTCCTCCCCGTGTTCATCATATTCTGCTCCCGATTGAGATAACGTTTGTAAAGCAAGCTCATAGAGTGGTAGATGTAGCCTAGCTGCTTCACTTGTTCCTTTACTTGGACTTGATTCGGTTTCTGTTCTTTTGGGAACCATATTATCTAAAATTAACAAGAACATAAAATAATATATTATTGTTGATTAATGCATCGTTAAAAAAAAATAACAGTAAATCAAACAAGCAAAACAGTAAAATAACAGTTGTAACGGATCACCGATCTGTTGCACCAGGTAGTATATGTGTTGCAGCATATAACCAAACTATTGCAGCGGATGAGTAATCTGTTGCAACAATACAAAACATACCACTTATCTTTTAAGACAGATGAATGGTTTGTTCAACAGATCACACAACTGTTGTGACATCATCTGTTGCAACGTATGAGTGATCTGTTGGAACAGTTAAATAATCCGTAGCAACGTCTGAGTAATCTGTTTCGATAATACAAAATATATCACTCATCTGTTGAGAAAGATGAATGGTCTATGCAACAGGTCACACATCTGTTGCAACACATGAGTGATCTGTTGGAACAGTTATCAACGATCAATATTGTTTAGATTTCTTCCAACATAGGGTCATTTATCGCGGCAGATGAATGATCAGTTGGAAAAATTAAGTCTTGGACTTTTCCTGTAGGAAGAGTTGGTAGGATTTTATCCAACAGGAGGTTCATCTGTTGCATCAAATCATTAATCTAATGGTTCTTCCATTGCACCAGATGGTTAATTAGTTGCATCATATTTTTTTATCCGAAACTTAATCTGTTGCAACATATGGTAAAGCTGTTGCATCAGATTATTAATCTGTTGCATCAGAATTATAATCTGATGGTTCCTCTGGTGCATCAGATGGTTGATCTGTTGTATCATATGATGAATTTATAGCATCAGATGGTTAATATGTTGCACCAGATGGGTAATCTGTCGGAGGAAACAGTAGTACGATTTTGTTAAACAAAAAACAACAATTTCACCATTTTTACCAAGAACAAGAACAGAACAAATCAAACCAAATTGTCCTTTTGTTTTTATAAACACAAACAATAAAAATCAAACTTCAAAAAAATGCAACAAACAATAAAATATCATAATTCACTTCAAAAAGAGAAGAGAAGAAAAGAGAAGAAATACCAGAAATTAGGGTTTTATTCGGACCGCATTTCAAATTAGTGCAACAAGTATTGAAATTAATAACCAATACTATAAGAGAAGTTGGCTCAAGTTCCTTGTTTTCTTCAAAACTAAAAAGGCCATAAATTTTTACCTGTGAAAGAAGAAAAGGACCGATGAAGAATTCGAAGCTGTTGTGGCCGGAGAGCAAGGTTGTCACGTCGATTGAAGTCGAAAAGGAACTGGAATCCCAACTATTTGTAGTCGGATGTTGAAGTCGCCGAGGATTGAAATAAAAAATTTGCAGAAAAGTTGGTTGGGAGAGAGTTGAGAGAAGCTGTCGAGAGAGGAATGAGAGACAGGTTGATTGAATTGAAGAGGGCAACTCGAAGCCCAACTATTTATCGTCGAGGGTTGAAGGGAGAAATTTGCAGAACTGTTGGTTGGGAGAGAATTGAGAGAAGCTGTCGAGAGAGAGGAGAGAGTGGTTGATTTGGATTGAAGAGGGTGTGGGTTGGGTCGATTTGTATTTTTGGAAAGATTAGAAAGTTTTGAAAATATTAATCAAGTCTACAATTAACTTGATCAAGTTTCCTAATAATGTTTGACCCTATCTGTTGGTCAATGTCACCAATCCTTCATTCAAGACTTAAAAGACACCTATTCTTCAATTTTCTCAAGTTACTCGGACTCTTCACTTTCGGTGCTGCACCCGTGTCGACACGACATGGGTGTGGTGTGGGTGTGGGATCCGTACCCGATATGGTCAACTAATTTTGGGCACTCTGACCAAAATCGACTGTGAAAGTCCTGACATATTTAAGAAATTCTATAATCAAAACAAAAGCTGAGGTGAAATTGAAGAAAATGGAATACCTTGTATATAGAAATTTCTATGTTATTGCTTTTCCTTTTATCTCATTTCAGGATTTTCATCTTGAACAATATTTTCTCCTCAAGTTTTCAACATAATATCTCATAATATATGTTTTATAACTCTATTTTTAGCTATTTAAATTATTTTTTGTCGAATCCGAACCGACCGATAAACCGAATCGATAAAAATGTTATTGGGTTATTGGTATTGGGTTAACGGTTTTTTATTGATTTTATAAAAAAAAATTATTGGGTGAACGGTTCGGTTTTGGTTTCAGCTTATTGGGTTATCGGTTAAACTGATAACCCAATAAGGATACACTAAGTTATTGTTTTACTCCTATTTGTATTATATATATAAATATTTATATTACTAATATATATATATACACACATACACACTCACTACTTATTCAAAATTCAGAGATTCACAAAGTATTAACCTATTCAGGGCAATAAAGGCACAATACAAAGCTCGGATATTGTCGTATTGGAAAGCTTGAAGCATTTAGTAGCTTCCAACAATTAGGATTTAGTTTTTTTCCGAACTAACATTCAGTTCAAGTTTGAAGATTCTTGTAAACTAAAATGCATTGCGTATGATTTTGGCGGCAACTAAGATTTCATTTTTTTATTTTAGTTGTTACTATTTTTATTTTATGAGTATTTTCTTATTGGTTAAACCGAAACCGAACTGTTAAGAACCAAAAACACATAAACCGAAAACCGATAAGAAAATATCTTATTGGTTGGTTATTGGTTTTGCATATTTAAAAATCGAAAACCGATCAACCGAACCAATAACAGATAAAACCGAACCGAACCGACCGATGCACACCCCTACCCATATCCATCCCTATATCCATATCCCTGAATCTTTAAATTGAGACTTCGAAGAATTCGACCTCTAGATCCGTACCCGTATATATCGGACACCCGCACCCGAGTTCGAACAACTTAGACAACTGTAACAGGCATAAGTGAAGCATATGTAAAATTATGGAGAAAAGAATAGTAGCAATCACAAATAGTACGATAAAGGAAGCAAAAAAAACAACAAATCGATCATAATAAAACTACAAGGTGAACCAACAAGGGTTGTGGTGCAGTGGATGGGGCTGCTCCACCCTTAACCAGAGGTCGAAGGTTCGATCCTGGGTATGGAGAAAACTCTGTTGGGAGCGCTGCCACCTTAATGGGCCCTGCAACGCGCGATTCGAATTAGTCGAAACTCCAATGCGGGCACCGGACATCAAATAGGAAACCTCTCATAATTTATGTTTTATAACTCTATTTTTAGTTATTTAAAATATTTTTCATCGAATCCCCAGTATTCATCCCTAGCACTTGAACACTTCAGACACTAATTCCACTCCAGTTTTGATCATCTCCATCATGAGAATATAATCTTCTAATGATGATGATGATGGCCACCACGACGACGACGAGGAGTCTCGTGCAGCGATCGGCAGCAACGACAATGAGGTGTCTTGTTCAACGATTACTTTATCTCCCAATATATGTGAAAAATTTGCAGTTCCAAAATTCCCAGATGAATTATCGTTCCTATCCACTGTAAAACTATATTTAGCACCTTTACCAACCGGTTTTATACTGAGGTTTAAATGACCAACGTACTTATCATCTGAGAAACTCCTCTGACAAAAGAACTCAATCTTGACACGAATATTATCGATGTCTACCTCGGGCACGAAGAAGCGAAATGTGGCATTCCACACAGGATTCGTCTTGTTCACAAGATCTGCTGATGTGTACTTGCTCTTTCCCGCTATTGTAACCTTCGCGTAAACTTTCATTTCTCCCAATAGACGAACATCTCGAAGGTCGCTAGCAGAATGGACGGTAAAATAGAAATTCCTTGCCTCCATATTGTTACGCTTAGAGAAAGGGGAATTAACGATGATATGTTGACCCAGGAGCGACTCAAGCAAATTCGTGGTCTAAGGCTAAAATCGAACGGAGGCCTTAACTTTTTAAGAAAAAATAATTATTTTTATAAAGTCGACTTTTAAAATTATACATTTCTTCTAATAATTCCTTTTTAATTAATAATATAGTCAAGACATTAATTTCTTGAGATATAATACTCTGAACTAGATATATCAAATTCCTTCTAAATCCTTTTATATAAAAAGTTTTCTTTCTCTATAAATAATATTTTATATTTTTTTTATTAAATTTTATAATTTATTATTATTGTAAAAAAAATAAAAAATTAAGATCCCTCAAATTTGGGTGTCTAAGGCGACGGCTTTTCTTTTCAAAGGGTAGAGCCGCCGTAGAGTCTGCGTCAATGTGGAAAATTAATTCATGTAAAATAATAAAATTGGCATTATTAGTACTATAGACAATATTGTGGATTAAAAAATCCACACATGGATAGTGGATCCATACAACATTGAGCAAGAAACTTAAAGTGAATTGTGGGACCCACATGAATTCTCCCACTCAACTTTCTTCGTCTCTCCTGGCTGCTCTTCCGATATTTCGGTATTTGGTGTCCGTATTGGAGCCTCGATTAATTTGAATCGTCTGTTGTAGGGCCCATTAAGGTTACAACACTCCCAATAGAGTTTTCTCCATACCCAGGGTCGAACCCTCCATCACTGTACCACAACCCATGTTGATAATATTTTCTTCTTTCATCAACGTTAGTATATGCAATATATGCGGACTGTAATTCTTTAATTTATTTTATAGTTTCAAATTTCAGTGTTTGATTCCTTCGTAATTAGATTAAAATTAAACTGAACAAAAAGTAAATTGGTGAAATGAATTGAAATATTTTTAGCTTTGTTTGATTTAATATTAATACTTTATAAAATAATAATATTTGAGTTCACTGATTTTGTAATTACTTGTATGAAATAGGAAACCTATCAATTTTTATAAATTATTTTAAAACATTTTACATAATGTTTCATCAGAATTTGATTACTTTAATTTTATTTTTACGGACTAATAAGTTTAGGCTTACATACATTTTAAAAGAAATATATATACAATTATGAGATTTTTGCATAGATATCTTTTTATATATATTTTTATAAAATCTACTCACCTAATTAAAGTTAATATATCTTATGACATTAATCATAATTCAAAATAATTATAGCCATCATATTTTATTTTTTTTTAAAAGATAATCCATGATTACAAGTTAACAACTAATGAAATTTTACTTCTAATGGCAGGAGAAAAGGAGATAAATATCCTTACTAAAAAATTAAAGAAATAAATTAAAATAACAATCAATCTGATAATATATAAACACATTCTATAAAATCTCTCTAGAAGACATATAATAAAATAGAAAAACAAAATATTTTGAAAGAGGACTGAAAAATAAAGAATACGGAAAAAAGAGATAAATACAATAAAAAAAGACATGATTGTTTTGCTTGTAAGTAAGACCCACTAGAATCCACTTGTCAATAAGAGAATGTCTCATACAAGTATGAGTTGGCATATCTCATACAAAATAAAAAATTCCCTATTCTAGCTCAATGCATGTATAGTAAGTGTAGTGTAGTGGTGGTATTACTCCACTCTTAATTTGTTTCGCAAGCTCATCAAGTAACTGATCTGTTAAGAATTAGAACACGAAAAAATTACGGATCAAAACCTGAATTCTCTTGACTATCCCGTCTTCACAAGAGTATGCGAAGAATCTAAGAGGGACTCCCATACAGACGGAAAGAAAATGGTGTCGTCAAAAGAAATCACTTCAGCAAAAGTACAAGTAGATGTAGTCAAATCCTTCTCTTTTAATTATATCAAAAGTTCTGAGTATGAACCACCTCTGTATAAAGATTTTCAAATTATTCAAAAAAGAAAAAGAGGAAAAAACATAAAACGCCTTTCCAAAAGAATCCTCATATTCATATTGCACTGCATAAAGATTTTTCACCAATACCTAATCCTAAAGGATGCTATATGTGGTCTGAATTTAGGCAGCGCCAGAGCCGTATTTCTTTCCAAAAACGATCATCTGAAGTTTATCATATCCATCCAACACACCAGCACCAGCAACAACACGAAGGATGTTAGCACCAGAGATTTGGGACCCTCGTTCTTAAGAATCTGGGAGAATGCGTCAAGTGAGCTCTTGTACTTAACAGCTTCACTGGACTGTGTCAATTGGGTATGAGGCAAGACCAGCACCGTTGGTTATCAGCCACCCGAGAGAAAAGCTGGAAAAGAAACTATCCTGTAAACATCCATATAAGCCAAGTGAAATTGTTGAGCCAACGATATTATCAAAATCCACGTAAACCAATAAAAAGCAAAGACGCTAAAACAGACCAAACGCTAACCTGTAGTCCTCCAGTCAAGAGAACAGGCTTTAAGGAGTCATACATTCCGAAGTACAAACCACGGTAGACAATGATACCAACACATGAAATGTTGAATCCACGATATAGTTCAGCAACTCCATCAGAAGTGAGTGTCTTTCTGTAGACATCAATCATACCATTGAACTGTCTCTCGCCTCCTTTCTTTGCAGCCTTGGCATCATTTGCAATACGGGTACGTGCATAGTCCAATGAGTAGACAAAGAACAACGAGGAAGCGCCAGCTGCACCACTGGATGCAAGGTTTCCAGCAAACCACGTCCAGTAGCCATGCATCACGGTCCTTCTTGAAGTTGAAGAGTCTCTTGAAGTTCAAGGCCTGTGGAAAAATCAACGTTAGGCTATCATAATGTCAAATAGGGTACGGAATGGCAGATGATAATTTATCGGTAAAAAGAAAGCAAACGGTGAACCTGAGTAGGGAAATAACGGATAACATTAGCAGTGTTTCCCCTCCACAAAACGACAGCCCCTTCATCCTGCATTGTCCTTTTGAAACAGTCTCCAATTCCCTTGTATGGTTCCCAGAGTCTACCAGTCTTGATCATCTCATCTTGGTTTTTGGATCAAAAGCTTCACACGCTCGATAGGAGCAGCAGCAGTCCTTGAGAGAGCAGCAGAACCTCCACCCATGAGGAAGTCAGTCACAAAAGCTGCAGCACCTTTCTCCGCGGGAGCCTTTACAAACACTGGTGAAGCATTTGCGGTGATCATTGATAGATTATCTCCACTTGCTTGTCTGGATTTATCTCCACATGCTTGTTCGCAAAGGAGCAGTCGTATCAAATACCTGTTGCACTGGTACCAGCTGGTTGCTGATCAACCAATACACCAGCAGTAGGAACAATTTTCGTAGCGTGATCAAATTCTTTTTTGAAACTGGATATGGTCCACTACTTTAGAGCTAAGAAATGAGAACCAAACATGTCTGCATCATGTACCATGTGATCTCTAGTTAAGTGCTTTTCTAATTATGATGCCTTTGTCTCCATCTTGTTAGAGTCAATTAAATTGACATGTTATTTATTGTAGTGGCAAAGACTATTCATTAGTACAAGTGTCAAAAGTGCGACCAGATGTCTTGTGTCCTTAACTATTTATCCCATATCTAGTATGAGATATTAACTAATAGAATCCTTGTCTGGCACTATATAAACACATAAAAAAACTTAGATTTTTCTTTATAACAAAAAAAAATGGAAGATCATATTTTTTCTCATTTTAATGCAATTTTACTACTCATAACCATTACCCTTTCCTCCATTTTCATATATAAATTAACACAAAAATCACATAAACTTTCAGATTTCCTGCCAGAAATATCCGGTGGCTTACCGGTGATCGGTCATCTTCTCCAATTCTCTGGCACCGAAAGCATTCCATTGCATCGAAAATTATCTTCTTTGGCAGATAAATATGGCCCCATTTTCACTTTCCGGCTAGGAATACCGCGTATATTAGTGGTAAGCAGCTATGATGCTGTGAAGGATTGTTTGAATGTCAATGATAAAGTGTTTGCTGCCCGGCCCGGGAGTTTGGCCGGAGAGTATATCGGGTACAATAATGCAATGCTTTTTCTTGCTAGTTATGGTGATTACTGGAGAAAGATTAGGAAAATTGTTATTAACGAAGTTTTGTCTAGTAGTAAGTTGGAGAAATTGAGAGATGTGAGGGTTTCTGAAGTGAAAACTAGTATTAAAGATCTTTACTCTTTGTTTCCGATCACCGGAGATCAAAATCTTGATTTTCCAGTCACCGCTGATCATTTTTCGGTGACCCGAGATAATTTTCCAGTGGGCGGAGATGATATTAGTTTTATTGTGGATGTAGATAATGTTATCAAGCCGAAGAAACAACCTCTGACAGAAATTCAAGGTAAGGATTCGTACAATAAAGTCTTCTTGTCTGACCCTTCCTTAGACCCCATGCATGGCGGGAGGTTTAGTGCTAAGGGAGATAAGGTTATCAAGTCGTGGAAACAGCCTATGGTAGAAATGCAAGGTAAAACTTCGTACAATAGTGCACATAGCGATTGCTTTAGTGCACCAGAATGCCTGGTCTCTGGAGCTAATCTTGATTTTCCGGTGACCGGAGGTGATTTTCAGGTGAAAGTGAAAATGATAGCTGGAAAAGTTATGGAAGGGTAGAAAAAGGTGGACATGAAGAAGAAGCTGAGAGATTTAAGAAAGCTTTGAAGGATTTTATGTCAATAGGGTTTGTGTTATGGGATGCATTTCCAATACCTTTGTTTAAGTGGATTGATTTTCAAGGGCATGTTAAGTTTATGAAAAGGACATTTAAAGATATTGATTGTGTTTTACAAAGTTGGTTGGATGAACATGTGAAGAAGAGAGAAAGAGTTAATTTTGTTGAGGGAAATGAAGAGGATTTTATTGATGTTACGCTTTCTATGATGAGTAATGAAGATTTTGTTGATGGTTATAGTAGAGAAACCACCATTAAAGCTACTGCTCTGGTGAGTAATAATGTCTCTTGCTTCTATATTTACATTGCTTTTCTTGAATATACAGTATGAAGTTGCTCGGACTCTCCAAAAACGTTGTCGCACCAGGGTCGGAACCTTCAAAAATGCACTACTTTTGAAGGATCCGACACAACCCTCGATTACATTTATGAAGAGTCCGAGCAACATAGGTGAAGGTTATGAATGTTTATGAGATGCTTGTGCATGTGTTTATGATCTATGTTGTCCGAATTCTTCAAAATGTCGTCGGGTGTATATCTGATCCTTCAAAAGTAGTGCCTTTTTCAGAGAATTCAATACAACAACAGCATACCCCAGTGAAATCCACAAGTAGGGTATGGGGAGGTAGAGAGTACTGTCAGAGGTAGAAAAGTTTTCGAAATTTAGCATGATGCCAACATAATGTTGGTTAAAAGATTGTTCTTTTATTTGTTTTTCTAGTCTTGTTTCTCTTAAAAGGTTCTTTTTAACATAGAGTATGGTGTTGGTTGCTTCGGACACGACTGCTATTCACTTAAATTGGGTAATGGCTACATTGTTAAACCACAGAGATGCCATGAAGAAAGTCCAAGACGAGCTAGACACAAATGTTGGCAGAAACAGATGGGTAGAAGAGATGGATATCAAGGATTTGGTATACTTCCAAGCTGTCGTTAAAGAAACACTGCGATTATATCCACCAGCACCTTTGTTAGCACCACACGAATCAGTAGAGGACTGTATCGTACAAGGATACCACATTCCAAAAGGTACAAGATTGTGGGTCAATACTATGAAACTACATCGAGATCCTAAGATTTGGTCGAATCCTGATACATTTGATCCAGAGAGATTCTTGACTAGTCAAGCAGGGGTTGATGTTCGCGGTCATCAATATGAGTTCATCCCGTTTGGTTCTGGAAGACGATCTTGTCCAGGGATCACCTATGCAACTCAAGTGACACCTTGCAATAGCTCATTTACTCCAAGGTTTCGATTTTAGTACACCTTCAGACGAGCCTTTGGATATGAAAGAAGGGCTAGGTGTGACCATGCGCAAAGCAGATCCTATAGAAGTGTTTATTACACCTCGCTTGCCTTCTGTGCTCTATAAGTTCTAAGATAATGTTGTCATCTTTTTTTTTTGTTGTTATGTATGTACTTTGTGGATTTTCTTTGTAAGTTGGCTATTTAAAGCTCTCTTATGCTTAAGAAAAATAATTGAAAGCAATGTAACCACTTTTCGCTGCCCCATCTTGTTTTAAAAAAGCCAACAGCTTGCCATCTTCATGGTGCAGGCCAGAAGCATGTCGAGTATAAGCTTTTGCTATCAGCTCAAGGACAGATAGTCTATTCACCAACCATTGATACTGCATCTCAGTTTAGAGCTTAGTCGAACTCGTGTCCTTGAATCGAAAAGTTGACTGGAAATTGCACCAGTAGTACCCATCTTAAGCAAAGCAGATCAATCACCGGAGCTCTTGGTCCATCCTTTCAGTTCTTGTCCTGGACAAAGCTTGTACTTTCCCTAGCGTCCTAGACCCAAACGTTGCCAATAATGCAACAAATGAGTCTTCACAAGGAAGCAAAAATTGTTCCACATCGCTTCAGGATGAATTATATTCGGTTGGACCTCCTGAATTGGAGGTTAATTAGGTGGAACATGTCTCACACAAAAAGTCCGGGCCATCAGGAGTGATCATACTCTAAAGTTGAGGAAACAACCCACCTCAACCAGTGTTCTCAAGCGATAAACATGGATCCAATCCTTCCAGTCTTTGTCCAACAATAAAAGCATGGACCTTGTCTTGAATTTGAACCCAACTACACCCGGGGGTTTTCTGCACTCCCCTCAGCTTCATCAACTCTCTGATCCTATCAGCTTCACCCCACCGGCCTGCTTCAGCGTACATATTTGAGAGAAGAGCATAGTAGCCAGGATGATGCGGCTGCAGCTTCAATAAGTGCTCAGCTGCCCAAGAACCCAAGTCTACATTTCCATGGAGTCGGCACGCTCCAAGGAGTGCCGCCCAAACATTGGAATCTGGTTTAAATGGTAGACCAGTAATAAGATTAATGGCCTCATCCATAAGCCCAGAACGACCAAGAAGATCAACCATGCAAGCGTAGTGCATCTGTGATGGTTCAATGTTACGAGCAAGCATGTCATTAAAGTATTTCTTTCCCTTATCAACTAATCCCCCATGACTACATGCTGATAGCACAGCAATATATGAGACCGAATCGAGTTCAACGCCATCCTCTCGCATGGCCTCAAACATAACAACTGCAGTATGTAAATCACCGAGCATCCCATACCCGAAAATCATAGTATTCCACGATGCTACATCCCGGTTCTCAATCCTATCAAAAACCTTTCGAGAAAGATCAATCTGTCCACATTTTGTATACAAATCCAAGAGAGAATTTGAGACAAAGAGGTGTTCATGAAACAATCTTCTCACCGCAAATGCATGGATTTCCTTTCCTTGTTTAATCGCCGAAATAGTTGCACAAGCTGAGAGAACTCCAACAAAGGAAACAGTATCGTGCTTCATCCCATTCAGCACCATTTCAGAGAACAGTTCAAGAGACTTTGAGCAATGACTTGTCTGTGAATAACCAACAATGAGTATATTATAAGATATCTCATCTTTAAGAGACATGTCAAACGCATTTTGTGCCAGATTTAGACAACCACATTTTGCATACATATCGGTAATAGCATTTGAGACGAAGCGATCAGTTACAGACCCATTCCTTATTGACTTGGAATGTATCTCCTTTCCTGAACGAAGACAACCAATTCGTGCACATGCAGGAAGAACATTTGTCAATGTAACAGATGTTGGAGTTTCGCCATTAGATTGCATTTCCCTGACAAGTCCTATAGCCTCTAACTCAAGCCTATTTTGAGCGAAATTTGCAACCATTGTATTCCATGACACAACATTTCTCGAATCCATACTGTAGAACACGGCAGATGCTTCAGCTGAACGCTCTGATTTTGCATACATATCAATCAAGGCATTCGCAACAAATACATCACACTCTAAACCTGTTCTTAGACAAAAACCATGAACTTCTCTTCCCTTGCTAAACTTTCCAAGTTCAACCAAGACGGGTAACAAACTTGAAATTGTAGTCGAATTTACTTTCCAACCTTCATCGATCATAAGCCTGAAGCTCTCCAACGCATGGTTATTAAACCCATTATGAGAAAAAGTACCAATCATTGCATTCCAAGAAACCTCATTCCTTTCAACCATCTCATCAAAAACTCGCCTTGACGACTCAACGTTCAAACACTTCCCATACGCATCAACGAAAGCATTCTCGGCACTCACTTGACAATCTAACCCCACTTTAATCCCATAACAATGAATCTCACTAACCATTATCTCATCTTCCAGCAATGCACAAACAGGCAATACGCTCACTACACTCACCACATTCGGCTTAAACTCAGACCATAAAAACATCTCCTTTATCACCCCAATAGCTTCAAAATAACACTTGCTATCCGAAAACACTCGAATGACACTATTCCATGAAACCAAATCCCTTTTAGGCATCTCATTAAACACCGTCCTCGCACCCGCCAAATCACCAAAACTCCCATAAAACAACAACAACGTATTGTTCACAAACACATCATAATCAAATCCCAATTTCATCAACATCCCATGTACCTCCAACCCTTTTTTAACCTCCGTATAATCGGTACAAAGCTTGATCACGAAAGGGAAAGTATGATCATCCGGCACAACCCCACTTCTCAACATCCCATTATAAACATCAAAAGGAAAAATATGATCATCAGCAACGCCCATCATCGTCTGAGCTCGAATAAGGGTGTTGTAGAGAAACGCTGAACGCGAAAAAGGCAGACTCTGATTGAACATCATCTGTACAATTCTTGGGTGTGATGAAAAAGTAGCGTAACGGAGGATGAGAGCAGCAGAGATGGAAATGCTGGTCGGAAGAAGGCCATGGATGATTGCAAAAGCATGAGCTTGTTGTGTTTGAACAAGAGATTTTGTATTGACGCAGAAAGAAAGCAAATCTTTTTGGTACCATGAAACCAAATCCCTTTGAGGCATTTCATCAAACACCTTTCGTGCACTCACCAAATCACAAAAATTGGCATCACCCAACTTGAGCGATGATGATTCAGTGAGAGTTTGGAGAGACCTTGTGAAGATGACAAGACGGGAAGCTGTACGAGGAATCCGAACATGGTGGAACATAGATTTTGTGTGTGTTGTACTATATCGTCCTCACAACTAAACACTTCAATTACTTTCATTTTGTCTTGTCGTGTCTCGCACAAGTAGCTGACGTGGCACATGGAGAGATTGACGAGATATCATGCATAGTATCGGTGCAGGATGGTTAAAATAGAACCTCGCTTCAGGAGTGATAAGAAATTGTCTCGTAAGCTTGAAAGATAAAGCTTTGCAGAGTGACAATCCAATCGGCTATGTTGTATTGAGCATAGCGTTGGTCAGATAAGAACTTTCACATTTAAAAATTAAAGGTGGCGGAGATAAGAATGTTGAGATGGATGTACGGATTTACTATGATGAATAGGGTTAGAAATGAAATTATTCGAGAGAAGGTGAGAGTGACTTTGGTGGAAGATAAGATGCGAGAAGAGGAATCGAGATGGTTTGGATATGTATGCGAGAAATGTAAGAGGCTCACTATGCAAGGGCAGAGCCAGCCTTCTGTTCGGGGATTCGGTCGAATCCCCTTTGACGGAAAAATATACATTTATACATGATTAAAATTATTTTTTATGTGATTATAGTAGGTGTTGAACCCCTTCGACGAAGTATTCTTTGAATATGGAACCCCCTTAGTTGAAATTCTAAATTTTCTTTGATATAGAACCCCCTTCGTTGAAATCCTGGCTCCGCCTCTGTCACTATATGGTTTCAAACGGGACAGAGGTAGGTCGAATAAATATTGAAGGGAAGTGATTAGACATGATATGGAGCAGTTACGACTTACAGAAGACATGATCGATGATATGAAGGTGTGGAGAATGCGAATTAGGGTAGAGGGTTAGTGGGTCAGAGTGTGTCCATACTAATAATAGGGAGGAGTTCTTTGTTTGTCGATATATCTATAATCATAGTGTTATACATGTTCTCGTAGTTTCTTATTTATGGTGTTTTAACTAGTTTTGAGATTTCGAATAGATAGGTCATAGTATTATTCTTTTAATTTCTTGTTTTTTTATTATCTAGTGGTGTGTTACCCCGCTTTGTTATTTGTTTTTATATTTTACTTGTTATAATATTATTTGCCATGAACCGAGAGTCTATCGGAGACAGTCTCTCTACTTTATCTATACACTTAATCTTCCTCAGACCTCAATTTATAAGAATACACTGAATATGTTGTTGTCAAATAGTTGGATAGCTAGTTATTAAGCCTTTTAGTACCTTTTATGTAGTTTTTAAGTATATAAAAAAATAAATCAAAAATTGATGATTTCATATCTAAATACACAATTAAAATTATTTTATTTACTTTCAAAAAAACAAAAAATATTACGTTAATTATAACAACGAAAGTAAACTATTTTATCTTGTCCTACGTGATAATTTCACAAAAAGTGTACGTCATACATGCTCAAAGTTTGATGGAATAAATATTTTTTTTTGGTTTTCTATTCAATTTTTGGTGCCCATATTGAAGCCCCGACTAATCCAGATCGCGCGTTCAGGCAAAAGACATCCTTATTCCTCATTTATTATGTCAAACAATTATTTTTATAAGAGTAAATGATATAGTTGAGTTGTCAAAGTTAAAATACTGTATTTACTTATAGGTTGATGCCAATTGAAATTCTTAGTTACTATATGGAAAGTGTTTAATTTTTAAAATAAAATTAATAATAGAAAAAAAAATTACCCTATTATTAAAAATAGGATAAATAAAAGAAAAATAAATAATTAATTTTATGTTAAATTTCAAAAATAACAACTATGAAGAACTAACTATTTTTTTTTACTATATGCACAAATAAATTGGACTTCTTGCTATTTATTTTACTTGTCATATTTTATTTAAACATACCTAAAAAATCTATGTATTTTAATTATTATTATTAAAAAATATATTTTGACTATTATACTCTTGTTCTTCTTTTTCTTGATAAGTATGAATATCTCCATTATTTAAATTGAGCGTTTTCACTTTGAATATGAAGAAGTAAACCTACGAAGAAGTAAAAAGAGTTCAACGTCTACTATATATACATAAAACATAATTTTATCTATATATAAAAAATATAATTTTCTGTCGAAAGAGGTTTGAATGAACCCTTCGATCCTATCTGACTCCGTCTTTGAGTGAAAAAACGGTTAGGAAAAGAAAAAAGCAAATAATGTAACTGATAAAAGGAAAGAGATAATAGGAGTATATAACCATTCAATACCTAAAAGTTCATTCACAATAATTCTTTAGGAGTCGTTTGGTTGGAAAAGAATTATCGTGGAATAATTAATCTTGAGATTAATTTTTCCACCATATATATGGATAACTTATTTTATCATTTTGGTGTAAATTGTGGGATAAATAATTCCGCTACCAACTAATACCTCACACCAAACATGAGATAAAATAATCCTTCATTTTATACCGAGATTATTTATTCCTTGTATCTTACACCAAACGATCCCTTAAGGTAAAAGAGGGCCCTACCTACTAGCTAACCTTATTAACGATCGTTGTTCAAGCTTATAAAATTAGCTTATTTTGAAAAGTGATTTTTTAAAAGTGCTTCGCAAAAAAGTATTTTTGGTGAGAAACAGTTTCTGTTTGATCAAAATTTAAAAACACCTTTGATTTGTAATTAGTGTTTGACCAATTTTTTTTTTTAAAGTGCTTTTAAGTGTATTTTTTTAAAAAAAAATGTTTTTAAGAAAAAGTTATTTTTTAACTTATGAAAAATTGTTCTCTTTGCTCTTCAAAAACACTTATTTTCCTTTAAAAGTTTAGTCAAACACCTAAAAAAAATAAGCACTTTTACGAGAAAAACAACGTGACTTAAGAAATTTAAATTGCATATCCAAACAGAACTTTTATTTCATCTCAAATAATATCATATCATGTGACCAAATAGACAATAATAATTCAATTATTTAAAGTGGAGTATCAAATGATTATATAAAATAATAATACTTTGATTTAGAATGTGCTACACTTAAACTAACGGTATTTCGAAACAACTTTCCTATCTCCTCGAGGTAGTAGTAAAATTTAGAGAAAATGTACTGTTTTCATTCTAAACTATACACGAAATTGCTGAGACATATCCAAACTTTAGGAGGGTCCTATTACGCCTGAACTAATTAAAAATGTATTTTTGGCAACCTTAATGTCTACGTGGCACATATATGTGCCTACGTATACCTTCAGTGTGTTGATTCATTGATGTGTCACGTAGGCGCTAAGATTGCCGAAAATACGATTTTAATTAGTCCCGGGTAATAGGACCCTCCTAAAGTTTGGTACATCTCTACAATTTCGTGTATAGTTCAGGATGAAAATAGAGCATTTACTTTAAAATTTATGTACACTTTATGCTCTCAGACCTCACTTCTGTGATTTTACTGGATATGTTATTATTTTTTTGTAACAGTCAAATTATGGTTAGTTTCACAAAAAATAAATAAATATGGAATAGCATGCTAATTAAACTACGAATTAACATTAGAAAGAAAAAAAAAATCATATTTTCATATATAGTAAATACTTATTTATTTATTTTTTAAAAAGAGGAATTTCATTTAACTAGTAAAAAATGCATTCAATGAAAGCGATTTACATGTAAAAATTGACATTTCATCCATTTTATAATTCAATTAAGGTCTATTTTCCATTTTCAAAGACCCTTTCTTTTTCTTGATAACTATGAATATCTCCATTATTTGAATTGAGTGTTTTCACTTTGAAGTGGGGTTTTTTTAGGCATTTTTTGAAGAATTAGAGATTTGGGATTACTTCTACTGCTGGAGTTTCATAACCAAAATAGGTAAAAATGGAAACTTTGTATGTTTTTAAGTGTTTCTTTGAGCTTGTGCACTTGCTTTAGTATTCAAAGTTAGCATCTTTTGGTTGATTGTTTATTGTATTGTGAATAAATTTCATTCTTTATCCACTTTATATGAGATTATAGTTAACTAGGTTTTCTGTAACATAATTTGTGGTGTTCTTTAAGGTTGTGGTCTAGTGGTCAATGAAGTGAGTTGAGCACCGTGAGGTCTCAGGTGCAAATCTGATAAATATTACGTGATTGATTTTCAAGTCTTGATGGATAGAGTTACCTGACACCTGTTGTTGGTGGGAGGTAGTAGGTATCCCGGGGAATTAGTTGGTTACTGGTGGGAGGTGATAGGTATCTCATGGAATTTGTTGGTTACTGGTGGGAGGTGATAGGTATCTCGTGGACTTTGTTGGATACTGATGGGACTTGGGAGGTGGTAGATATCCCGTGGAATTAGTTGGTTATTGGTGGGAGCTGGTAGTTATCTCGTGGAATTAATTGGTTACTGTTCGGAGGCGGTAGCTTTAAGGGAATTAGTTGGTTATTGATGGGAGGTTGTAGGTATCTTGTGGAAGTAGTTGAGGTGCGTCCAAGCTGACCTGGACACCACAATTATCAAAAAAAGAATCTGCCTTTTTTTTTTTTGGGTTGATACATAGGGAAGTTTTCGGTTTACAACTTCTGGAAAAGTTTTTTTTTTTTTTTTTTGCTTGTAGGCATTTCAAGCTTTAGTATTCTTGGACCAAAACTGAGGATTATTAAGGTTCAGGAGTATATAAAACCGACCGAGTTTTTCTCTCACTTGAGCCTAAGTGTGGTGTCTCTAGAAAAAAAAGGCAGTCCGGTGCACTAAAGCTCACGCTATGCGCAAGGTCCGGGGAAGGGCCCCGCCACAAGGGTGTATTGTACGCAGCCTTACCTTGCATTTCTGCCGGAGGCTGTTTCCAAGGCTTGAACCCGTGACCTTAGAAAAGGGTACAAATTTGTTGTGAACTCGTAATTGTTATGCTAAAGATAACGCTGGTAGCTGCACTTCGCTGCTGGTAGATATTTTTGGGGAGATTATATTTTTGAATTATTGCTAATGAGTGGTTAGTTCGTCATATGAAATGAGCTTAAATGAAACTGGGGCTCAGATAGCAGACTTAGTTGTTGTACCGGTTGATTCATAATTTCATATGCATGTATAATGATTTAAGAAAAGAAAAAAAAAATTGCTTCGACTTGGATTTTTGGGGAAAATGCTAATCCAGCTATGTACCGACCCAGCTTATTCTTTTGCTCAGGAATGACATTGAACCACAGTTTAGTTCAAAAGATAGGCAATGCATTTAAGGAAGTTTCAAGGAACAAAGGCTCAACGTGGTGGTACACACCTCACATGGCTGCAGCATCTCGTGCCATAACCGAACGGATCCCATTGGTTGATATTCTCCTTGAAGTCAGAGATTCACGGGTATGTAAAAACCTAGCGTTCATGGATCTTTTCCTTTATATTATTGCCTTCTATGTTTTAGATTAACGTCCGAGCGAGCTTGCCAGTATTACTCCAGGAACGTCTTGTTTTGTGATGTGTTATTTGGATAAGATATTATGTTAGTGAATAAGTTATTCTCTTAGACTTGTGTTCTCTCGTCAACAAGTGTTGACCTCCCATGACTCCAACCTTCATCTCTAACCATAAAGTTGGAGTTTTGCATATCAAAAAGTATGCAGCAGTTCTACGATAGACGATTACTTTTGGTAGGTAATGTGCTTTTACCAGTTACCCTGTCGATCTTCCAGAGCCTTTTTCTATGTTAAGCATAAGTAAATAATTACACAGGTGTATAATATTGCTCGACATATTCACATAGTTGTCAAGTCCCTAAACGGTTGGCTGAGTGGTTAAGGCAACGAGTGACAACCTGAAGGCTAAAGGCTGGAATCTCAGCTACAACACTCGTGGTGAGCCGTGTGCCCATCTATTCTATCATTGATGTATAGGATTACTCAACACCTGTTCTTGTGGGATTTAGCAGACTGCTTGGTCGATTAGTTAAGGTTGAGCAAGTTGGCTCAAACACCACCATCATAAATAAAATTTCAATGTGGGTATTCTCGGTTATAACTTGACACGTGTTGGATCATGTTCCAGTTCCTTTGTTTACGAGGATACGCTTTTATATCTATCATCTAATTTTTAATTCTTATTTTTCACCATTGGCTTTTCTCAGATTCCCTTATCATCAACATGTGAGCTAATTAAGCATCTTTTGCCTTCCTCGAGGCACATTATAATTTTGAACAAGACAGATTTAGCAAATCACATTCAATTAAAGGTGATGCGTTGCTCTTCACTTTCTTAGTCAGCTAAGGGCCGCTGTTTCACTTGACAATTATTCATCTAGCTGATTCCTTGATCCCCCGTGTACTGGCTACACCTTTATATAATCACGGACAGCATACATGATTGCTTTTTTTTTTTTGGTTAGACATTTTTACTGTCCCTAATTATTGCAGATTTTACGTCATATATCCGTTTTGCTCGCTGCCGTTACCGTCTACATATATTTATGTTTGTTTCCTGCAGGAATGGCTGAAATACTTTGAGCAAAAAAAGTGTCTTGTTTTTGGAGTCAATTCCCATAATAAGGATAACATCAAAGAGGTAATTGTATGAAAATTTACCGCAGTTGGTCATGTTTTAGTTTGCAAATTGTTCTTGTTCTAGCAACTTTTTTTTGGTTCGCTCTCGTGTTGGCAATTTGTTGTTCTCATGATGTTTGAGCTAAATTCATAGGTTTCATATGCATTGCTACCATATTTCTTGGTTAAATTGATATTATGGAAAGGTTGACACCGTTTCATGCATAAACGCACAGTTTTTCCTATTTAAGCAAATTTTATTGGTTTGGACGGCATAATTTTGGTACTATTGCTGTTCTGTTGTTTGACATTAACACATACAGATGCACACCAGCATAGATCCTGATACTTATTTCTTAGCAACGGTGATATTACTGAAAGACATAATTTACTTCCATATTTAAGGTCTCCGGCTCTCTGCTTCTCTGGCGTAAATGCTGATCTTTGACGGTACGTAGAGGGGGATTTGTGACTACATAGTGTTGGACTTCTTTGTGTTATCGTACGAGGCCAATGCTCAGACAGTACCCCAAGTTGTAATATAAGAATACAACACCCTAGTGATGCTATGTTTCATCTATGTTGCTCGGACTCTTCAAAAATGCCATTGGGTGCGTGTCAGCTTCTCCAAAAGTAGTGTATTTTTGGAGAATCCGGATGGGGTGTGGCATCAAAAGTGAAGAGTCCGTGCAACTTAGTGTTTCATCGAATATAAATTCTCCTACAAGTTCTCAAGCTTGCATTGAATTAATATGAACTTTATGGCCTTTCGGTTGATAGTGTGCACCCGATATACTTGGGGTCTGTTTGAGTATGTTTATCAACTTGACTAATATTGTGGCATTGATATTGTACTAATGGAAAGTAGTAGGCATTGATGTTCATCGCTAGTTAATTTGACAACCTTTTATTTTGCATATGATGCTCATTTGCGTCGGATATAAATCTTGACATGTTGCAGACTTGCAGTTACTGAACTTTCTGCAAGCCAGAGTTCGAGAATTACCAAAGATTGATCATGGGGATCAGACAATTACCTTATTGCTTTTCGGCATTCCTAATGTTGGGAAGTCTGCCCTTGCCAACTCATTGCATCAAATTGGAAGGATTAGTGCCGCAGGTACATCGTTTTTTTAGTACAAACTGTTAGTTGTTAAGTTCTTGTAGCTATTTTCTCGTGTTTCCAGAAGACTCGAGAGAGTATAGAACGTATCCAATCTGAACATCCTGAGACATTCTTTGATTTGCAGAGTAAGGAAGATTAAAGCATGCCGTAGTGAGTCCGCATCCAGGGGAGACAAAAAATATTAGCGGCTTGAAGGTACTTATTTCGTACCTGTAGAAACACGATTTTCCCCTGTTTCTTGTACTGTCATCATCTGCGTTCGACCAGGAAAGTTGTGAACTAGATGGTTTGGGATTTTTCGCATGGTTCCTGTGGCTTGTTTTTCAGCTTAAGGCTGTTTGCTTTTTGTTTCCGTAGTCATTTCTTGATGAAACTACTTTTACAAAATCAGATTGCCAGCCATCCTAGTATTTACGTGTTAGACACCCCTGGTGTTTTCCCGGCTGAGATTCTCGATGCAGAGGTGTGCTCCAATCTCGCTTTAACAGGTAGAACTTCCAACTTTTTGGATTTTCATCAGAACATAGTCACAAATCGCGATTCTCTCTGCTCCTACTCCTCTTGTTAACCGAAGGAATGATAGTCATTAATTGGCGCAAAACTATACACAAGGAGAAAGTA
Source organism: Capsicum pubescens (assembly GCA_030864215.1). Taxonomy (NCBI): domain Eukaryota; kingdom Viridiplantae; phylum Streptophyta; class Magnoliopsida; order Solanales; family Solanaceae; genus Capsicum; species Capsicum pubescens. The sequence continues at coordinate 44,215,244 of CM061538.1, forward strand.
ACATGACAATAGAGGAAGTGAAAAATGCGTAGTGCGAGTCTAGGAAGTGACCTACCAACTGATAGATATTATATGTTCCTTTATTCTAAATGCAGGTGCGCTCAAAGATTGCTTGGTCGGGGAAGTTGAGCTTGCGGAATATTTTCTATCCATCTTTAACTTGAGCGATGAATACAAGAAATGGGCCAAGTTGTCATTATCAGGCGCTGATGATTGTTCTGAGTTAGAGAGAAGACAGAAGAGACAATATCTTACAGATCACACACAGGTAAGCGGTTCAACAGAAAATGTGTTATTATTACATCTTTCGTGCCTCTTCACTATATGCTAGTTCCGTTTCCATTGTCATTTGTTTATGAAACGGCTCTTACAAAATTAGACGCCTGTATGTCAACCACGAGTGAATAGTAAGTTCAACAATCATTGTTATTGCGCCTTTATAATTGGCTTTTGTTTTCACGAGACCAGGTGAACTTTTAGTCAGGAAAAACCAGTTGGTACAGAATAACACGTTCAGCGTGGTTCCTCGCCTTATATATCAGGAAAAAAATACGCTTTTCAAAATTCCCACATCACGAATAGTTTAGAAAAACATGTTCAGTAGATGCTGTATTCGTCGCATTCATGTTGATCAGCAACTATGAGTACCGGAACATGGTTGTCCTCGGTTTTTTAGCTCGACTTGTATTAAGTTCTCGTTCTTTTTCCATTAGAATAGCTGGATATGACATCTCCGATTATTCATACAGGATTTCATTGTGAATAAGGTTCGAAGAATGCTCTACGAAGCAGTTTCATCTTTCAATGGCGATCTAGAGGATGAGGAAACTATGTCGCGGCTCATCAAAGCAGAGTTTGCTGCTCTTCGCGATGCTTTTAATTTGCCTCCTGATTCGGATGATTGTGTTCGTAAAGTTGCTGCTAAGTTGCTTAATCTGTATCGGACTGGAAGGCTCGGTCATTATACACTAGATGTTGCTCCAAGTAATAACTGAGTTTTATAAGCGCGACAGTCTTAGTTGAGCTGTCTAAATGAAAAGTCGTGACAACTTTAGGGGACTGTCTTATGTATTCAACTAAATTAGTTTGACGATTTTCTATTTGTAAATGAAAAATCTCCTCCCTTGTGCGTCTTCTAGATAAAATCCTGCCTCCGTCACTGTTCATTTACATGTATGAATCATCGGATCAAGTTGTGAATTCGCGATACATCCATGAAAGATATTGAACACTTCAAAAGCTCTATCTTTTGAACTCCACCAAAAATGACCAAAAAAATAATGTTTTAACCAAATATGTCTCATGGAATGACCATTCAATATGGTCATTTTAGACAAGGTCATGGTATCCAATATCATTACTTTTAGAAGCACAATGTAACTTTCATTCTTTCCATCTGTTCTAGTCTTAGTGGACAGAGTTATTTGATATCAAGAACTGTCGTTGGTCGGAGGTGGCAGGTGACAGATATCTGTGGATTAAGTTGAGGTGCACGAAAGCTGACCCAAACAATACATGTACCTTGTTGCTTCTTTTCGATGTCCAAAAATTAGTGATACTTCATCAAATATCCAATTAGCAATTCATAAATTTTAAAAAATAAATCCAAATTTCAGTCCATAATCCAAGAAGTTTGAATTTGAGGTTGGTCCAAACTACGTCCACCCCTAGTTAATGTTTTTTTTTGTTGTTGTCCGAAAAACTAGCAATGAGGGCATTTTGGTCATTTCATCATATAAATCTAGAAATGGATTTTCTACCAATTAATTCAGAAAAATTAAGAGGGTATAATTTTTTGATTCTTTCTTTTAGCTGGTTGTTACAAATTCAGGTATGTTTCTCTTTTAGTTTTTGTCTAAATTTTCTGTCTATTTTGCCCTTTCAGTTTTTTTTTTCAGATTTCCCAATTTTGAAGGAAAGATTGAATAAGTTTTTTTTTACTTTTTTCCTTTTGATTCCCTTTTCTTTGTTCTTCAATTTTCATATGTTTGTTCAATTTCACCATATATAGCTATGTTTGTTTCAGATTTAAATTGTAAAGATATGTAGATTTCTATATTTATGTTATTGGCGTAACTAGTAAAGTTGTCTTTATGTGACCATCACGTGTTCTAGCTGTGAAAACATTCTCTTGATAGACCTTTGTGGTCCCGCCCTTCCATTAAACCTTGTGCTTAATAGGAGCTTAGTACACCGGACTGTCTTGCATGCATGCAGGATAAGGCTACATACAATATACTCTTACGGTCCGGCACCCTGCTCATTGCGGGAGCTTAGTGCACCGGACTGCTCATTGCGGGAGCTTAGTGCACCGGACTGTCAGGCAGAAATGCGAGATAAGGCTACATATAATAGAGTCTTGTGGTCCGGCCTTGTCCTTGGACCCTGCAGATGAGACCCTGCACATAATGGGAGCTTACAACACCGGTCTGTCTTGCAGAAATGCAGGATAAGGCTACGTACAATAGACTCTTGTGGTCCGGCCCTTCACTGGACCCTGCTCATTGTGAGAGCTTAGTGTACCGGACTGTCTTGCAGAAATGCAGAATAAGGCTACAAACAATAGACTCTTGTGGTCCGGCCTTTCTACGAACCCTGCTCATAGCGGGAGCTTAGTGCACCGGACTGTCTTGCAGAAATGCAGGATAAGGCTACATACATAGACTCTTGTGGTCTGGCCCTTTTAGGACTCCGTGCGTTGCGGGAGCTTAGTGCATCGGGCTGTCTTGCAAAAATGCAAGATAAGTCTACATATAATAGACTCTTGTGGTCCAGCCCTGTTCTTTAGACCCCGCTCATTGTGGGAGCTTACTGCACTGGACTGTCTTACAGAAATGCAGGATAAGACTACGTACAATAGACTCTTGTGATCTGACGCTTTCTAGACTCCGTGCATTGCGGAAGCTTAGTGCACCGGGCTTTGGTGTGACAAGTTAAATTGGAGAAAAAACTTAGAGGTGAAGAGATATTGAGAAGTGGAGATATTTTGATTGCTCAAAAATCTGTTGTTTCCGGGTAGTTTTCTCACTTCAAGTACACCAGGTTTGGAATTCTGGGTTTCTTTCGCTGTATGATAAAATTGAGAGAGTATTTACTCTTTTTAAAGTGTATCGATTGACATTATCGATGCTGAGCCATGCTCTCTCAAGCACGTACACGAAAAATCCAGTTTGTTAGAATGCTACGTCTATTAGAAACAACCCTTTTACCTCCCAAGGTACAGGTAAAGTCTTCTTCCTCCCTAGACTCCACTTGTGAGATTACGCTTCTTGTTGTGTTGTTGTTGGAATGCTATGTCGATTTTGTTGGGCGGGGAATTCGTTATGCTTTTCTCCTTTAGTCCTTGGTTTGAAAATTGTCCAATACTATGTATTAAGTTCGTTCATGAATGCTATTTGTGCTATATCAGAACGGAGTTCGTTTACCTCAGTTCTGCTATAGTAGTATCTGAGTGTGTTGAAAATTGAATGCATTAGCGATATGGCTTTGTTTCTTTACTTTCCAGTAGCCACTTAATTTGTTTCTGGGAAGAGAAGTTTGAAACATGCGTGTGAATTTTGTTAATGATAATGGAATCGACTTTGTGCAGTTAGATAACACATGAGATAAGCGAAAGGAGCTACTGGAAGTGTTAAACCATGATTGGAAGATGCTTATCAGTTCAATCATCAAGCCCGAACGAGCTAAAGTTTCAAACTTTGAGTGGAATTCAACATCTAGCTGAAAGTCGTCGATTCAAGGCATGGTTTCTAGATCAGTTTGGCGTGCTTCACGATGGGAAACAACCTTATCCTGGTGCCATTTCGGCCTTGGAAAAGTGGGCAACTTGTGGTGCGAAGATGTTAATCATAAGTAATTCTTCAAGAAGAGCATCGATAACCATGGAAAAATTGAGAAGCCTTGGGTTTGATCCATCACTCTTTGTTGGTGCCATCACGAGTGGGGAATTAACGCATCAGTATCTTCAAAGGAGAGGCGACGCTTGGTTTGCCTCTCTAGGAAGATCGTGTATTCACATGACTTGGAGTGACAGGGGTGCTATATCTCTCGAGGGGCTCGGACTACAAGTTGTGGAAAATGTTGAGGAAGCTGATTTTATTTTGGCCCACAGAACTGAAGCGTTGGGGCTTTCTTCTGGTGCTGCACTTCCGATGAAACTTGATGAACTTGAGAAGATACTAGATCAATGTGCTGCTAAGAAAATCCCGATGGTAGTAGCAAATCCTGATTTCGTAACTGTTGAAGCTCGGGCTCTGCGTGTTATGCCTGGAACATTAGCAGCTACGTATGAAAAACTTGGCGGTGAAGTAAAATGGATGGGCAAACCTGATAAGATAATATACAAGTCCGCTATGGAAATGGCTGCTGTCGATGCCTCAGACTGTATTGCCGTAGGAGACTCCCTCCACCACGATATCAAAGGCACAAATGCAGCTGGAATTGCGTCAGCATTTATCACAGGCGGAATACACGCTACTGAACTTGGACTTGGCAAATTTGGGGAGGTCGCGGATGATGATTCGGTACATGCTCTTGCCTTGAAAAACGATGCTTATCCTACATATGTGCTCCCTTCATTTACATGGTGAAGAATGTACCTATTAATGCTATTCACTTTGTACCTCTCCTTTTGCTACTTTTCAGAGTGATCTTTCTCGATTTTGGAACAGAAAAGTTTGGTTGAAGGCACAATTCGGTGTAATTTGAAATAAGAAAACCATGGTAGAACGTCTTGCTTACTTGTTTCTCCATCTAAGTTAGCGGCAAGGTTTTACAAATAGGGCCAGGTGCTTTCTTTATCTCAGCTTGCCGACCTGAAATGCCACGTAAACTGTCTTTCTTGTTCAGTGGTCAGTCAATGAAGTCATTTTAATATGCTGCGTGAAGTTTCTTTCTTGCTCGGTGGTTAGTCAGTGAAGTCATTCTGACATGTTGCGTAAAGTTTCTTTCTTGCTCGGTGGTCAGTCAGTGAAGTCATTCTGAAATACTGCGTAAAGTTTCTTTCTTGCTCAGTGGTCAGTCCTGCTCGGTGGTCAGTCAGTGAAGTCATTCTGATATGATGCGTAAGGTTTCTTTCTTGCTCGGTGGTCAGTCAGTGAAGTCATTCTGAAATGCTGCGTAAAATGTCTTTCTTGCTCGGTGGTCAGTCAATGAGGTCATTCTGAAATGCTGCGTAAAGTATCTTTCTTGCTCAGTGGTCAGTCAACGAAGTCATTCTGATATGCTGAGTAAAGTGTCTTTCTTGCTCGGTGGTCAGTCAGTGAAGTCATTCTGAAATGCTGTGTAAAGTATCTATCTAGCTCGGTGGTCAGTCAACGAAGTCAATCTGATATGCTGCGTAAAGTGTCTTTCTTGCTAGGTGGTCAGTCAACGAAGTCATTCTGATATGTCGGTGGTCAGTCAACGAAGTCATTCTGATATGTCGGTGGTCAGTCAACGAAGTCATTCTGATATATCGGTGGTCAGTCAACGAAGTCATTCTGAAATGCTGCGTAAAGTGTCTTTCTTGCTCGGTGGTCAGTCAGTTAAGTCATTCTGATATGCTGCGTGCTGCGTAAAGTGTCTTTCTTGCTCGGTGGTCAGTCAGTGAAGTCATTCTGAAATGCTGTGTAAAGTATCTTTCTTGCTCGGTGGTCAGTCAATGAAGTCATTCTGAAATGCTGCGTAAAAAGTCTTTCTTGCTCGGTGGTCAGTCAGTGAAGTCATTCTGATATGCCGCGTAAAGTTTCTTTCTTGCTCGGTGGTCAGTCAATGAAGTCATTCTAGATTCCTAACTCGTCTCCGGTGAGAAAAGGTATAATACATAAACAGATACTCAAACTTGACATCAGTTGGCAAGTAAGCACTCCAACTACGAGAATGCACATCTAGAGACCTCAACTTGGTCTCGACTGACAATTAAACACTCCAATTCGTCCTCATTGTCGGATAGACACACCTATGCAGACATGACACATAAATTCTCGAGGTTTCTAGATGATCATTCTGTAAGTTCGAGTGTTCAACTGACACAAAACTCAATGGAACTGATACAAATTGATTAATTCAACTACGTAGATTGCATACAACTACTGTTCTTTTACATAACGAGCAAGATTAATCCAGCATACGGTCAATCCCCGAAAATAACAAAATCTAACTCGTTACAGAGTTTATAAAATAACCGTGATGTTGAGGCCAACTTCAGCACATAAAATAGCTTCTCAATACCAAGTAAGCAACTTCGGAGAGATCAAGCTTTCTGTATAAACGAAACCATCCTGAATACATTCCAAATCAGACTGAGGCCATACGCCAGATGATTCATTCGATGTCTTAAACACAGAACCACTACGTCTCAACTGGCTGCAACGGAGTAACACTTCACTATCTGAAAACATGTATTTCGGGGTGATTGAATAAAGATCGGTACTTTGTATAGTAAACAACTGATTCCAGGATTCCTTGACACCATACTCGTTCATCACCCATAACTTAAAAGTGTACTCCCGGTGATGAATACGCGTAGAATAAACACAAAGCATGCCTCCCAGTACCGAAACACCTTGTTTGCTATGCATTATATCAAAAACCAAATCCAGTCCCTCTGGCAACGGTATCTCTCCACACACCTCATCTGAAATACTAAACGTAACTACAGACTGATTCAGTAACGAATCAACCCAATGAAATGCTCCATGTACAAATGCCAGATAGACCATATTAGATGGCGTATCAACGCAGTCTAAAGCTCCATGTCGAAATGCCAAATAATCCATATCAGACAACACAGAGTTATCGGTAGCAGGATGATCATCGATCTTCCTCCAGGAGCCACTTTTCAGCGCAAGAACTTCATTACGTTCTTTACCATCGATCTTGAGGATCTTATAGTCATCACTAGTCGAGTCATATCCCAAACCCCAAGTACACGTAACCTCCTGTGAAAACTTCGGATTGGGAAGTACTACTGATTCTCTTGTAGATGGGTTCCATAGCAAAAGCATAAAGTCTTTATCAGGATAATTACGAACCCCTACAAGAACCAAGCCATCGTAACAACAATGTATATTCCAGCCCCATAGTTTACCACTACGAGGCCTATCGATTCCTTGCACATCCTCAAACAGTTGATCCGACGATAAGGAAGAACAATGGAATGAATACTCTCTGTTAAGAAAAACCATTTTTTCGAAACTTTGGTTATTTTTTGCATGATTGAAATGCTTCGTCGTAAAGTAAGGCTCTGAGATTAATGCCATCCAAAACTTCGAAACACATTTGAATCGAATAAGAGACCGCACAGGTAGCCTACTGAGAATGTCCATAATTATTTCTTCCTGCAAATTCATCTGCTTTATTTTCTCTAAATGCTTCACAACTCTCTTCCCTGCAACTAAAAATTGCAGGTAAGGAAAAACATTTTTGTTCCACATGCCTAAGTTACATTATGCTGACAAAAACGAATCTCGAATTTTGAGTTTATGAGTTCTACATTCTAGAAAAGACGGCTTATCGGGTAATAAAACATTTACTACTTCCTCCTTTTCAATCTATTTGTCTGGTTTGACTTGGGATAGACTTTTGAATCTTGCTGTCTTAAACTAAAGGAAAGCCTTGGAGTAAATGATAAATTTGTTGTCATGTAACGCAAGGTAAGGTTGCGTACAATTGACCCTTGTGGTTCGGTACTTCCTCGGGCCCCGCACACACCGGGAGCTTTAGTGCATGGGGTTGTCCTTTGGTCTTAAACTAAAGATATGTAGAATATAATCGAAATATCTTTTAATTTTGTGGTCTTAAAACATGCCACATGTGAGGCATATGAAAAGTTTGAATTAAAGATTTGACAAAATAGAAAAGTAAGACAAACAAATTGAACGAATATGCGTAATAAATGACTTTTTTTTTAACATAAATATAAGATTTATACTTGTTACACCAAATCCGTAACTAATACTCTAACTTCGCCCGTATGCTGAATTTTCTCCCCTATGCTGAATTTAAGTTAGGATATATAATAGATAGAGTAAAACATCTAGTATCCCCGAAATATGACCAAATTTGCTACGACACACTCCAACTTCACGGGGCCTTATTACCCCTGAACTAAATTTTAACGTATTTTTGTCATTCTTTTTTGCTGACATGACACCTTTGATGTGGGGCCCATTTTATATAATAAAGGTGTCACATCAATACAAAAGGATGACAAAAATATATTAAAATTGAGTTCAGAAGTTAATAGGATCGTTGTGAAGTTGAAGTGCGTCGTAGCAACTTTAGCCATATTTCGGGATTATTGAATGCTTATTTCTAATAGATATTCAACAAAATAGTCGAGGCGTATAAAAGCTGACTTAGATACACATAAATAAAACAGAGAATAGAGAGAAATGCAACATATACCTTTGCAAAGATTTGGCTGGTAATTGGGAGGTATTGATTCCTTCATTATTTTTGGCCTTTGAAAAATATTTATCTCTTTCTCTCTTTGCTTTGATTTGAGTGGTTAAAGTTTTTCTACTTTACTTATTTGTTAAGTTTTTCTACTTTTTATATGATAAAGTTATTTCAATTTTCTTTTTAAATTTTGTTTGAGTGAATAGGTTAAAACATACTGCACTTCTCTGTCCGTTTTAATTTATGTGATATTATTTGATTAGATAGACGTTTGAAATTTGTATAACTATATAAATTATTGTATTAAGGTAAAAGGACAATTTAAAAGTTAAATTATTTCCCCATTATGGAACCATGATATTATTCTTTTGAACAGACTGAAAAGAAAGTGTCATACTCCCTCCGTCCCATTTTATCCGCCCCAAATTTTCTAATTTGGTGTCCTATTTTACTTGTCCATTTTTACTTATCTAGACAAGACAATTTTTTTTCTCCATATTTTACCCTTTGCATTAGTTACTTTTTCTTTAAATTAAAATGTAAACATCATTTAATAGGAGTACTATGATAAACTAGTCATGTTATTTATTATTTTTCTTAATAGCTGTGCCATCCCAATTTGGGACGAGTAAAATGGGACGGAGGGAGTATAAATTATAGCTGTCAATACGGGTCGGCCCAGTCCATCCGGGCTAGCCCACACGAGCTTTGAGTTTGACGAGCCAGGCTGAACTGAAACACCAAACCCACAACATTACTTTGTGGGTTGCGGGCCTCACGGGCCAGCCCACTTTTTAAAAAATAATATTTTATAATTTAATTTTAGAATGTTAATAAACATAAATATTACCAGATAATATTGCATAGTGTTAATACTTGTTAATTAAGTCTCCAACACCTCCAAAGAATACTCCTAATTGCGAAATTAAATAACTTTTGATATAATATCCTTCAAACCAAATAAAAATACTAATAAGCAATCTAAATAGTTGCAAGTATTTGACTTACGGGCCGTCCCAACCCATATTGCTCAAGCCCTACGGGCCACAGACTTATCCGGGCCGGACTAAAAAGCTCTGTTCTTAACTGGATTGCAAAAACTGAAGCTCAACTCCATCAAATTATAGGCTGGGTCGGACCGGCCCAACGGGCCTGACCCATATTGATGGGTCTAATATAAATTGGGATAGATGAAGTATAAGGAGCCTTTTGGTAGCTAGTTTGGAGGTGAGTTATACAGTTATTAAATACTGCACAAGTAATATCACGTTTGGTAGCTAGTTTGAAGGTAAATAATTTATGTATAAAATTAACATGGTATTTGATTTGCAATTTAAAAACTCATATAACTAATACATGTACTTCATCCGATCCATTTTATGTGGCACCCTTTCTTTTTGGCTTGCTCCAAAAAATAAAGTCACTTGACTATAATTAGAAACAATTTAATTTTAAAAAGAAATAATTTATATTCACACAAATATCTGAAGATTGTTTGACCACAAGTTTTAAAAGTATTCTTTTTTTAAAAAAATATATATATATTGTGTCAAGCCAAAGGATGCCAAGGACATAGAAGTATAAGATCTGAGAAAATCTACATATTTGTGGTCTTAATATGGGCTGATCTTGATATTTTATCGCTTAATAAAAAGTATAAATAACATAAATACCAACCCTTTTGAAAGTAATTACAATCTCACACACTTTTTTAATTACTTTACTCTCTCTTCCTATTAATATACATAACATAGCCGACATATACATAGCATTCTGTGTATATGTTGAGATTTTTTGTAATATTGGAAACATAAGTTGTGTATTTGTGTAATTTTTAGTAATAAAAAAGTCTAACGAAATCGGTCTTTATTAGGGTGAACTTGATTTTTTGACCCCACTTATTAAATTTTGTCCATAAAGCAAATATTCTAACTCTTGCTCATATGATAAGTGTTCATGACATTTCAAGATAATGAATCTACACAATTGACTAGAAATTGTCTTATCGGCAAACGCTAGGACTTAGATATGTTTTCATAAGGCAGACATTTTAACTCGTCAATAAGACAAACGTTTATTACATTTCAAGACAATGAACCTGCACAATTGACTAGAAGTTCTGCCTCAAGCAAAAGTTAAAACTTATTTAGGCGGGACAAAAATTCAAGACCGGTCACTTTTGGGGGACAATAGACATAATTTCCCCGTCCATATGCTTTGCCATCTAAACTTAAAAACTGTACTACACAAAACTCAAATGGAACTGATACAAATTGATTAATTCAACATGTAGATACTTCATTCAATCACTGTTCTTTGACATGAGGAACAAGATACATCCAGCATACGGTTAATTCGCAAAAATACAAAAATCTAAGTCGATACAACTCAATATAGTAATACGATTCCAACGAGTCTCAGACAGTTTCTTGAATAACCGTGGTGTTCAGGCTAGCCCCCGGTCACTCTTCCAATATAAGAGATGATAAGTTATAAGCAATCTTGAGGATGTTATAGTCATCAATAGTTGAGCCATATCCCAATCCGCGAGTATAAATTTTCTGCGATGAAGATTTTGGATCCGGAAGTACGCACTATTAATTCTCTTGCGGAGGGATTCCATAGCAAAAGTATGAGGTATATTAGGCCAATCCATCATAACAACAAAATATTTTGCAATGGTTTAACACTGGAAGCCAATCAAGTTTCTGTTCATCATAGAACAGACGATATAGAAGAAGAATACAAGGAAAACTCGCGCTTAAAACAGTACCATGCATGGATTATTCTTCACATCATTGACATGGTTCATCGTAAAGTAAAGCTCGGAAAGAAATCACATCTAACTCGCCTTTGAAACAGTACCATGAACTCGTGTGCTGGTTGTTAATCTGGTTTGTTTAAAGACCAGCTAAAGTACACCAGACAGTTCAATTTATGATATGAAAACACATAAAGAGGTTACAACATGATTACCGTACAAGTAGACTAAAAAGAAAACTGACTTGTTCGTACATAAGGAAATAGTACTAACGAACTAATTTTGGGAAGAACAAACTTTCTGTATAAACAAAACCTTTCTGAGAGGAATTAGATTGAGGAAAAAAACCAAGTGGTCCTTTGGATGTCCTAAAGACAGGACGAAAAGCCAAATCTCTGCAGCAGAGTAGCAATTCACCATCCGAAAACCTATATTCCGGTATGACTGAAAGAAGACCGGTACCTTGTATAGTAAACAATCCAGTCCAAGATTCTTTGATGCCATAGTCTTTCATTACCCAAAACCTAAAAGTTTGAGACGTATAATGAGCATAAGCACAAAGCTTTTCTGTCAAAACTGAAACACCCCACGTCTGGTTGTAAATCGAGAGCATTTGCTCTGGCAACGGTATCTCTGTGTACACCTCACTTGAAATACTCAATGCAGTCACCGTAAATCTTGAAATATCATCGATCCAATGAAATGCTACGTGCACAAATACCAAAGAGTCGGTACAAAATAATGCAGGGAGAATATCAGTAGGATATTTATTCGTTAATCTCCAGGATCCACTTTTCAACGTGAGAATTTCACTGCGTGATTTTAGATCAATCTTAAGGATCTTATAGTCGTCGCTAACTGAGTCATATCCCAATCCCCAGGTGCAAAAAAGCTCCGGTGGAAATTTAGGACCGGGAAGTACTATTGATTCTCTGGTGGATGGGTTCCATAGCCAAAGTTGATGGGTATGATCACGATAATTATAAACCCCGATAAGTGCCAAGCTATCATAACAACAATATAAGAAGCAACGCCATAGTTCAGCGTTTGAAGGACAATCAAGTTTTTGTACTTCCTCAACGCGTTGAACTGACGATAATGAAGAACAATACAACGAAGACCACTGGTTAACAAGAAATCTTTGAGAATTTTGATCATTCTTGGCATGATTGAGATGCTTCAATGTAAAGTAAGGCTCGGATATCAATGCCATCCAAAACTTCGAAACACATTTGAATCGTAGAAGAGACCGCACAGGTAGCCTGCTGAGGATTTCCATAGTGCCATCAACATCCATCTTATTTATTTCAGAGTGCTTCATAACTCTCTTCCCTGCAATTAAAAATTGAATAATTAACGCTCCGATACCCGCATAAAAATAATAATAATAACTCCATCTTCCTAGCACCCAAGGGTGTGACCTAGTGGTCAATGACGTCATACATGTTGTTAGTGGAGGTGACAGGTATCCTGTGGAATTTGTCGAGGTACGCGCAAGCTAGGCCTAGTGGTCAATGACGGCATACATGTTGTTAGTGGGAGGTCACAGGTATCACGTGGAATTTGTCGAGGTGCACGCAAGCTGGCCCGAACATCACAGTTATCAAAAAAAGAGAAATCTTTCTGCCTAGTTTTGATAACTTATTGGGTTCTGAAAAAGTTATATTATACATATTATATAGATTTCTTAATACAAATACACTATTTTTTTCAAAGTTGCTCATTCTACCGAAACCGTAACTAGTACTCTAGCTCCGCCCTGGTATATCAAGTCTGAATTAGTAGATAGTCGAGATGCGCAAAAGCTAACACACACAAACACACAAACAATACCTTTGTTATTGGGAATTACTGTTTTCTTCATCTTTTGGCCTTTGAAAATATTAGGGTTTCTCTTCTTTTATAAAATTTTTCCTCTATTTTTCTACTTTTTATATTCCTATTACAACACTAAAACAACCTAATATTTATATTTGCATTGATATATATCACTTAATTATTTTTTATTTTAAAATTGAACATAAAATTGTGAAATAATAGTAAAAGAAGGATAGTTACTCGAGTGCATACATTTATTAGTACAAACAATCTAGCAAGTGTCTAATATATTGGAACTCGGAATCTCGAGATGAATTTTCGACCCCCTAAATTGCTGAGTCAATCTCTAGTCTTGTGCTCAGGGGATTCAAGATCTATACGTATACGTAAAAAAGTAAAAAAAATATCTTATATATAATAGTATTTGCCGATGGGGTTTCGGGTGAACACCCTCAGCCACCCTAGCCCATTGTGTGATCTACCTCGGGCTATTGACATCATACGCTCTACCGAGACATAATCCGTAAATCACCAAGTTTGACATACTAATATACGATCCCCACGGATCATAGACAGTTGTTTGAATAACCATAATGTTCGGGCCAGCTTAAGCACGTAACATTTCAAGAAAAATAATACTACAACTTCTGGCTACTCTGCACCAGAAAGTTGAAGAACTGATGAGTAAATACTAAGCAAGTAATTTCGGAGAGATCATACTTTCTGTATAAACAAATCCGTCCTGAATAGGTTCCGAAACAGATTGAGGCCATAAGCGCGATGATTCTTTCGATATCTTAAATACAAAACCACATTCCAAATCTCTGCAACGGAGTAACACTTCACCATCTGAAAACTTGTATTTCGGTATTGAATAAAGATCAGTACCTTGTATAGTAAACAATCGATTCCAAGATTCCTTGACATCGTAGTCTTTCAGTATCCATAACTTGAATGTGTGGATCCCTCAACGAATATGAGTAGAATATACACAAAGCATTCCTTCCAATGCCGAAACACCATTTATGCGATTCATGTTGAAAACCAAGGACATTCCTTCGGGCAACGGTATCTCTCCGTACACCTCATTTGAAATACTAAATGAAATCAACGTTTTTTCCAGTGACGAATCAAGCCAATGAAACGTGCCATGTACAAATGCCAGAGAATCTTCGGTATCAGACAACACAGGGAAAACACCAGCAGGATGTTTATCAATTTTCCTCCAGGAACCACTTTTCAGCGTGAGAATTTCACAATGTGCTGTGTCGTCAATCTTAAGGATCTTATAGTCGTCACTAGTCGAGTCATATCCCAGGCCGCAAGAATAATCTTTTGACAGTGAAAATTCTGTACAAGGAAGTACTATTGATTCTCTCATGGAGGGGTTCCATAGCAAAAGTATGGCTCGTGCGTACTGAGGATAATCATGTAACTTGATAAGAGCCAAGCCATCGTAACAACAATACATTCTGAACCTCCATGGTCTAGGATTAGAAGGCCAATCAAGTTTTCGTACATCCTCAGCCAATCGAACTGACGATAAAGAAGCCGATGATAAAGAAGAACAATGCAAGGGAAACTCGCCATGAAGAACAAGAATTTTTTGAGAATTTTGGTTATTCTTCGCATGATTGAGATGCTTCAATGTAAAGTAAGGCTCGGATATCAATGTCATCCAATACTTCGAAACACATTTAAATCGTAGAAGAGACACGGATATCAATGTCATCCAATACTTCGAAACACATTTAAATCGTAGAAGAGACAGTACCGGTAGCCTGCTGAGAATATCCATAATTATTTCTTCTTGCAAGTGAACTTCCATCGTCCCATCAACATCCATCTTCTTTGAACGCTTCACAACTCTCTTCCCTACAATCCAAAAATTTTGGTTAGCGCAATGAAGCAAGTGGTTAAGCCAGGATTTTCAGCAAGGGAACTCAAACTCTAACGAACTAAACATACAAAGAAACTAAGCGAACTCAACATCTACATACATAAAGGGCAGCTCGGTGTACTAAAGCTCCCGCTATGCGCAGGGTCGGGCCACACCACAAGAGTGTACTGTATACCGCCTTACCTTGCATTTCTGCCACTGTTTCCAAACCAGTGACCTCCTAGTCACATGGCGGCAACTTTACAAGTTACTCCAAGCCCCCCCCCCCCCCCTTCTCAACATCTACATATATATACATAAACGAAAAAAAAAAAAAGTTGACTTAAGATATGTGTAAATTTCGAGCTCTCCCTGGCTCCGCCCGTGGTTCCATCCATCTAAGTCTTGGTATGCAGAGTTTAGCCAAATTCAACATCTACCATATATACATATATAAAAATAATTGACCTTCTTTATATAGTACGATTTTTCAGCTCCGCCATCTAAGTCTTGCATGGACGGAAAGAAAAGGGTGGTCTGGTGCACATTCTTTGTCAACTAAAGTTTTGGCATGCAGAGTTTAAATCAGGGAATAGTCGAGGTGTATACGAGCAAACGCAGATAATGACATTACAAGAACACACGAAAAAACAAAAACAAATAATACAAAAGGAAAAAGATACCTTTGAAAAGATTTGGCTTTTGTTTCATCTTTAAAGCTTACTTTTCTCTATTTGCTTTCATTTAAGTGCTTAGAATTTCTCCTTTGAAAGATTTTTAATCTTTTCCTACTTTTAATATGATATGGTATTTTCCTCTTTCTTTTTTATTTTCCCACTTTTGGTATGATAAGGTATTAATTAAACTTGGTTGTTCAAATATATGAAAAATTCAAACTCGGCGATGCTTGATTTTTATATTTAATAAACGAAAAAAAAATTAAGTCAAAATTTTAAAAAAATGGATTAACTCTTATAATAAAATACTATTACATGAATTGTGACAAAAAAAAGGCAGCCCGGTACGTAGCCTCACCTTACATTTCTGCAAGGGGCTGTTTCCAAGGCTTGAACCCGTGACCTCCTGATCACATGGCAACAACTTTACCGGTTACTCCAAGGCTCCCCTTCCATTACATGAATTGTGACAATGTAAAGTAAAAAATTGAGGATCTTTCATGTGTTCAAAGTTGTGTATCCTTAAGGAATTGATTCTCATTGTTGTACTCGATGTGTTGGATTACTTTCTCTAAGGATAAAATAGATATACATGTCGCAAGTGTAGCGGTACCTCAAACACCTACAACTGGTCGCATTCAAGGGCAGCGTCGATTTTTTTGTTTGTTAAAAATTCGTATGCGTCTCTATTTATAGCCAAAACATCTATTCTGAAATAAGTTTAGTGCTGGATCGGAAAATACACTAAAAAGGACGACAAAAATACACTAAAATTTAGTTCGAGTGGTACTAGGACCCTCGTGAAATTGGAGTGCATCGTAGCAAATTTAATCATAGTTCAGGACGTACTAGAAGCTTTACTCAATTTTTTATTTTCTTTTCTATTTATCATTCACGCCAATGCTTAACTCCAACAGTTATTTCACACTATACGACGTACAAAATAATATAGTCCTTTAACGATTAGAGAGTCTTGTTTACGAGGAGAGTTTTTTACTCGATATTTTTGTACTATTATATTAGTATATTTGTAACAATTCTGCAAGACCACGGGGCAACACTACGCCGCAGCAATAGGGACAAACAGCCCCCTAAATACTTGGACCAATATGTGGTCCCAAATGCCAAGCAAGGGCCAGCTGTGCCAGTACCAGCAGCACCAAGCAGTGCTGCCAGGAGCTCTGCAACATAACTTATCTATATAATCAAAAGGGATGCTACCAAAGAGGATCATGGATGAAGTTGTCTTTTAATTTCTTAGCTTGTAATAGTCTGGAATCTCCCTCCATTCTTGTTTTTTTTTTTCCTTTTTAGCTTGTCTACGGCTTTCAGTAATTGTAAGTTGTTCTCTATCTTTCAATACAAGTTAGTTTGTTCCATTTGGTGCTTTCATTGAACCTCCTCTACCAATGGGTGATGGTGCTCACAATACTCGTTTGCGGACATTGGACGATGCCGTCAAACATCTGCAAGAAGAAGTTGCTTCTCACAGCAAGTCCTTTGATTCCATTAACTCCACTCTTCAAGATATTTTGTCTCAACTTTCCACCCTTCAGATCCAGCATCAACCCCCCCCCCCCCCCCCCCAGCCTCTGAAAAAAGCCCTAATCCAACCTCCCCTGCTCCTTCTTCCATTCCCCCGCCTCAAAATTTCATTTACCAGAACACCTCTTCCCCAACGCGAAACCCTAATTTTACCCAATTTCCTCCTCCACCACCTATGCAACAACACCCCCTTCCACCTTTTCGTAGAGACAACCCCCTTACACCCTTTCGTCGAGACAAACCTGCACCAATCGACTTACCAAAATTTGATGGCCAACATGCTGAAAGTTGGGTGTTTCAGGCCAATCAGTACTTTGATGGCCAACATGCCTTGGGAAGATCTTTTGTTGTTATTGTCAATCAGTTTTCGATGTTCCATTCATATATTGATGAAATACATTTTGTTATCTTTTTTAACAGCAGGTAAATGCAGATTCTTCTGGCTCCCAGTATCAGACACAGATAAATGATCATAGGTTTCAATCAGGGGTACAACCCTGGATGCCAATAACAATAAGTAATCATAATGTGAATTCTGTGACAACTATGCAGAAGACTGGAGAATTAGCAGCTCCCTTGGTTGTTCCGGTGAGAATTCAATGTGTTTTATTGTACCCGTTTTGCATAAATATTGTTGACATCTGAAATAAGATTTTAGGTTGAAGGTGACAGGTTCTTTATTTTTAGGGTTTCAGGAAGCAAATTACGTAGTTGACCCTGTTGAGACTATTCAGTCAGATTGGATTGAGAATACTTCTCGAAAGGGGAAAAAGTATGTGATTCCCCTTTTTGAATTGTCAACAAGTAACATGCTTAAGTTAATGGGTTAATGGGTGTGTGTTGACTGAGAGAGTCAACATTTGAATTCTATGATAGTTTTTTGTAAGCAAATTAAGATTCCAGTGAACAAAATAGGTGTAAAATCGAGGTATACAAGAAAAAGAGCTCTGCAAAAATATCATTTTCATTCAGATCCAATCTTTTTACCACTGTGTTCTCCAGACAAAAAAAAGAGCATGCCGATTTGGCTTTCCGGAATTCTTGCTTTTGGATTATATTCACATAGGTTACTCATATGAATAGGTTAATGTCTGCATCACAAACACTTAATGTCTTGTCTATGAACAAGTGGTGGATATGTTGGCCCCATCACTGCCAAGAAATCCCTCAAGTATCCACATCTAGTGCTTTGTACATCATTCTGCTTCCATTAGCACTGGAGATAATAGGCCCCTTTGTTTCAGTCCTCTTTGTCAAAGTTATCATATGGGCTGCCGTTCACCGCTACCAAATTCTACCTGACTGTTGATCAGCAGAACTTGACACACCTCTACCGATAACTTCATTTTGACCCCATTTCTCTATTATCATACATATTTTACATGTGGCTAAATGCTAGTAGGTATTGCTATTTTCAGCATCTTTTGATGATCAGTAGGCCAATTATGGTTGCTAATGTTGTCATATTTCCTATGGCTTTATTACTTCAACCAAGTAATAACATTCTTACAATTCTTGAATTGATTTTTAGATACTATTATAATAGAAGGACAAGAATCTCTACCTGGGAGAAACCTCGAGAGCTGATGACAGAAATGGAGGTGAGGTCTCGTGTCATCGAGATTTTTATGGGTAGTTTAATCCAGTTTCCTGTGCTTATCAATGAAAAAAGTACACAATTCTTTTTCTATGAAGCTTCGTAGAACCACTTTTTCTTTCCTAAGTATATGTGATTTCTGTTGAAAGTTTGTTTAGCGAGCAGATTTCCTCGATCTTACTATACTATGTAGGCTTCATTTGGGATTTGCATTGACCTTTTCTCGCTCCATACAGTCCACCAAATACAAGGAAGGATTGTTCTCCCCCATTTCTTCTAACTCTTGCTAATCCCCTCTAATCCAACAGCTCAACAGATTGTTGTGTGTCCTTTTATAGTCCACTTTACTTCAGCTAAATAGATCTGGTATGTGTTCCGGCATGGTCCACTTTACTCCTATTAAACTAAAGGTGTCAAATGGGCGGGATTGGCTGGATTTGGGAGGATCAAAAAGGTCTGAGTTAATAAATGGGCGGGTTATTAACCCGCCCTAAAGCTACTTGGGCTGAAATGGGTTGGGTTGAAATGCTCTAAAATGCGGGTCATAACCCAACCCATCCAATTCGAACTCAGATTTAATTGCTTTATTTGTTATTTTATAAACTTTTAGTACTTGAAAAATTATTATCTTTTTTTTTTTTTGAACTTGGTAACTTTGTATTATATCACACAGTACATGGGTTGTACTGAAACCTTTATATACAAGAGAACTCCTAAATCGACTGTTCTATATCTAAATTGATTCTAGAACATCAATTATCGAGGCAGTATCATTAGAGTATAGTTGATTACACCAAAAACATAAAAGCAAAATGCAGTTGAGTTTAACCTTCTGCACACTATTCTCTATGCTCTCAAAACATCTAGAATTCCTTTCTTTCCATATAGCCCACCATATAGCACCAGGGATAATTCTCCATCTACCTCTGTCCTTCGCATGTACACCTGCTTCTCCCAGCACAGTAAAGTCTTGGATACTTTCCTAGGCATTGTCCTGGAAATGACTTTTAGTCTTAAGACGATTCTCCAAAGTTGTTGGGTGTACTTACAATGTAGAAATACATGGTTAACCGTCTCTAAAGTTTCTCCACAGAGGAAACATCTGGAGCACAAGTTTTCCCTTTCTTCATGACATTATCTTGTGTAAGAACTACTTCCTTGGTCAGTGTAACACCCCATACTTTCAGACTTGAACGTAAATTGTCATTTCTACTTGTACACATTCCAAAAACCATAAATATATTGTGAATATAGTGTTTTGATCAACCATGGGGTGTATAAATCTAGTTGAGCATGAAATGAGATCATAGAGGTCCCCTAACTCAAGGACGAGTTGAAACCTTTTCCATCGATTGAGTTTTAGTAAGCGTCAAAACTTAGGTTAATTTCAATCGGTCATTACTCTTTGTATATATTGAATTAGAGTACCTAATATATATCAAATGAAAGGCCTTCGAATTATCTTTCCAACGATACCAATTTTGCAGAAATCCGACACCCGAGGAAGAAGTTATGGCTTTGCAAAGTAGAGTGTGTCGTGCAGCATAAGGTGTGCGACGCACACCCTAACTTATGCCATAAGGTGTGCGACGCACAACCTAATGTGTGCGATAAAGAGTGCGCCGCACAACCTATATTATGCGATAAGGTGTGCCCGCATACATTACTACTCAAGTGACTTAAACACTCCATTTTTTGGGGCAAAATGGTCCTTTTCCCACCCTTATTTAGCCATAAACACGAAATTGAGTCCCCAAATACCCCAAAATACACCTTCATTCATCAAAATTGCTCAAGAACTCTCCTTAGGGTTTCAAAATAAAAACCCAAGCAACTCAAGATCCAACCGTGGGTTTTTGAAACTAATTGCATATTAGGCTTCAAGAAACACCTATCATCTTCGCATATAGAGGTACGTGGGGTTATCCTAAAATCTCATGGGCCTTTAAATTCATGTTTTACAATGGGGGTTTTGAAACTACGAATATAATCATGTTTTGAACGTTTCTATAATATTGATTTGGTCTTTAGGCCTATTTCCGAAGTGATTTGACATATTATATAAGTATATGCATGTGTTTCGAAAAGGTGTTAATTAGAGAGCATGAATTATATGGAATCCCTCTCTTGATTTGAATTTGTTTTAAATGTTCATATGATGTAAATTGTTTGAAAACATCTTGAAAAGCATGACATGAAATGTTTTGAGAATTGTGATTTTGACTTGAAAACGAGAGGGTTATTTGTGTTGAAACATGTTGAATACAATGGTTGAATGAGAAGAATGATGTGATATTGATGGCTTGCAAGTCGGGTATGACGATACCCTACAGAATATGATATGTGATTGAATCAGATGAAATTTGAATGCATTGATTTTACATGAGATAGGTGGATGCCCGAAGAATGCATTTGAGTGTAAGGGCTCATCGCTGGAAACCGTGTTTGCCGACATGGGAATTTGGTACCCTGCTTTGTGATCTTGCGTACCTGACTTTATGTCATTCCCAAGTTGGGACTATGGTTAGGAGCCCTGCTTTGTGATCTTGTGCACTACTATTGGGTCGAGACACCTGCTGTGTGATCTTGTGTGTCTTTCCCTCACTTATACTCTAATCTCGGCGGCAACCGAGGTTTGACAGTTGGTGTAAATATGATATGTAGGGTATTCCACCTAGCTCAGTTGCATTACATTGTTGTTGAAAACAATTACATTACGCTCATGTGTTTTCAAATGATTTGATATGAAACTGCTTTATAATGGCTCTCAACTATATTTTATAAAAATATTATGTTTTGTTTTGATATCTCTGCGTACCAGTACTTTTGTATTGACCCCCTTCCCTCCCAGGTTCGGAGACACAGTCTAGGAGTTCAGAAAATCAGTAGATTCCTCAGACAGATTTGCAGAGTCACTTGGTGAGCCTTCTATATTTCGGAAGGCCTGATATCTGGCAGTTTCACTTATCATTTATTAGTTTTGGGTCTACTGGGGGCCTTGTCCCAGTTTTCAGATAGATATTTGTTTCAGTCATGTAGTAGAGATTTCACAGACTTTATAGAGATGTTGTGTTGAGATTGTGGGACATTATTCCCCGTTATTGATTTCATATGATTCTTGACCATGTTTCCGTAATATTGTTTATCTTCCGCATTTCTTTTATCATATGAGTTATGTGCATGATTATCAGACAAATAGGGGTGTTTCGGGCCTTCATGGTTCGGAATTCTCGTCACGGCTAGGGCCCCTGTTCGGGTTGTGACAGTCAGTAACCAGACAAAGACAAAGCACGACACTTTGTGAGGTATCCTACTTTTCCATATTTGCTTCCATGGAGTGGATCCTGTTGATTTATTTGGTTCATCATCTTGTAGGCTTTGTTGACACTGAACATTCCTTTTTCATTCCCCATCCACCCTAGTACGTCCTCCACTGTCTGCAGTCCATTGAATGATTCCACGGTATTAAAAAATTCAACTACTCTCATTACCTCCCGGTCATTAAGTTGCCTTCTGAAATTGAAGTTCCACCCATGTGGTGTCCATAATTCTGCTATAGTCCTCTATTCCCATGTCACTTCCATATTCCCATCTTCATGTCAATTATCCTTCTAGAACCTAGTCTTGTTTCCATCCATCACTTTAACCTTTGAGTTGCTTTTAACTTCATTCCACTAGTGTCTCATAGATCTAATAGATCTCTAGAGGCTAACCCCGTATGGTGTGGTCACTTCTTTAGTCATCCATCTATCTTCTTCAGTATATTTATCCCCAATCACTTTCCTCCGTAGCAGCTGGTTATTGTTTGCATATTTCCACAACCATTTCATCACGAGAGCCTTACTTTGAATTTTTAGGTTCTTTATCCCCAACCCTCTAGTCTTCTTGTCAATTGTCCACCACAGAGAGCACTACCACTTTTTCTCGCATATCTTTGTTCCTTATTCCATCTCTCCTAGTATGCCCACACATCAATCTCAACATCCTCATTTCTGCTACGTTTATCTTTAGAACATGCGAGCTCTTGACCAGACAAACAACTAGTATAACAACCACTTTATAAAACTTACCTTTAAGTTTATTTTAACAAAATTCTTATACATGGCATGGTAGTTACTAGCTCTTTTGCAAGAGCTAATTGGGACAAAAAACACATGTTCAGAAATTGATTCATCGAAAAAAAGCATAACTGTAGTTTATGAGTTTCAAACGTGTCCAAATGAAAAAAAAATTATGTGGGGGCTGTGTTGAGTATGGAACTTAGAACCTCAGTGCAGGATTTGAACACCCTTACTGTCACACTCAGTCTTTTTTTTTGTGGCAAGGGTGTCCATTAAAAAATACTCAGAAACAACAGAATTTGACCTATATATATACAAAATGCGATTATCCGACGAATGTTGTTCAGTTGATCATCCTTGGATAGCTGTAGCTCGGCCGCAGCTTGGCAGTGTTTCCACCCTGCTTGTAGTTATATTCTACACAGTACATACTAGTCCTTTTCCATGTGGGACATTATATCATTCATATTCTAACACTTCCATCCAGTATTGTACTGCTGGAAGTTACTGATTTCTACTCTCAGGGTACTGTTTATGTTCTGTTTTTTTGACTTGACCTGCTTTCATGCTGTTTTCATTGGGACAGAGGGCAGACGCATCAACTGACTGGAGAGAATTTACAAGTCCTGAGGGAAGAAACTGTGTAACTTATGTATTTTCTTGGCCTCTTTCCAATTGTTCTTCTACAGTGGGTACTTTTGTGTGTTACTTGTGCATAATGCTGATTGCTTTGTTTGTTTTCTGTAGGTATTACTACAACAAGGTTACTAGAACGTCCAAATGGAGAATGCCTGATGATGTCAAGGTGATGTTAGATTTAAATCCAATATGGGTTTGTTCCGTGCTTTAAATAGCATGATAAGAAGGGATTGTTCTGTGCTTTAAATAGCATGATAAGAAGGACAGTATTCTGTTTTCTTGGATGCTCTATTTCTCATAAAATCTTTATGCATTCACAGTTGCTAGCATGATAAGAAGGGGCAATATTCTGTTTTCTTGGATACTCTATTCTCATAAAGTTCAATTATTTATAAATTCACAGTTGGCTCGTGAAAAGGACACCATTTCGCATGCTTCTGATTTTGGATCCATTTCTGTTGTTAAAACATCATCCCCGGGTGCAGATGGTTCATTAGTCTCGGCACACAGTGCGAAATCAAGCCCAATTGTTGTGTCACCAGCTGCTAACTTACCAACTATTTTGGCTTCAGAATCATCAAGTTTATCTGGTAAGGTTTCTTCTCCGATGATTGAAACAGTCGAAATGAAGAATTCTTCAGAACCTGCTTCGCCAGCTGTTGCTAATTCGGAGAAAATTGGAATAGCAGTAACCTTGGGAAATTCTGTCGTGCCACCGGTGTATGTTTTCAGATTTATATGTTATAAATTTTCCTCTGGTTTGTGTTGCTTCTTATTTGGAATTCAATTTTTCTGTAGTTCTGAGACTACTACAGCTCAAGATGCAGTAGTGTATGGTGATGGATTTTCTTCGGAAAATAGAGAGGTGCTTTGTCCTTCTGAAATACTTATGCGATTAATTAATTACTACTGGTTACTTGTTAAAACACCAACAAAGCTTTTCGTAGCTATTATGCTGGATGTTGATCCAACAATTTTGTAGTGCAGTTGTTAGTCAACTGCTAACAGGTGAAGAATATGCTCTAATGAGGTTCGCTTTTGTCCTTTGTGCCTAAAATGCAGGATGTCAAGAAAGATGCTGCAATAACTGAAATCGGAGGTGCTACTCCATCAGATGAGAAAACAGTCGAGCTGGGACCATTAGTTTGTGAGAGCAAAGCGGTATAGTTGATTATTGCTTTTTTTCCCGTTTAATGTACTCGAAATTTCTCTTACTCCTATTTTAAGTATCTGATTTTATTTAGGAAGCAAATAATGCATTCAAAACTCTTTTGGAATCTGCAAATATTGGGTCTGATTGCACGTGGGATCAGGTTTATTACTTGATTGTTTTGTGCGTACCAAACAATTGAGGGAGATCATTTGACATGAAGTGTATTTGTCAGGCCATGAGAGCAGTAATTAATGACTGAAGATATGGTGCTCTAAAATCCCTTGGTGAGCGGAAGCAAGCTTTTAATGAGGTATCTCTCCAAGTCGGCATTCAATGATGATTGTAGCCCCCCCCCCCTTTTTTTGGGTTGCATAACAAATATCCGGAATGGGTTAATTGTTGCTTCAATGTTTCAGCATAGCGTATTGCAAAAAGATAGAGAGTGTGTTTTGATATGAAGGAAAACATTTTCTGGAAAATGTTTTCCAATTGTTTCATGTTTGGTTGGCGTAAATATTTTGGAAAATGTATTCCAAATCAACTTATTTTCCTTAAATCTATGGAAAATGACTTCCCTTCAAAAAGTAAGGAAAACATTTTCCAAAACTCTCTTTCAACCTCACTCTTAAGTTGAAATGTTCATACAACTCTCAAAATCACTCAACCCTACTCCGACCCCTACCTCCGCCCCCCCCCCTTTTTTTTTGGTTGCATAACAAATATCTGGAATGGGTTAATTGCTGCTTCAATGTTTCAGCATACCGTATTGCAAAAATATATAGTGATCATTTTGAAGTTGTGTGTCTGTTCCAGTATATGAGCCAAAAGAAAAAACTGGAAGCTGAAGAGAGGCGTGTTAAACAGAAAAAGCTCGGGAAGATTTCAGGATAATGTTAGAAGTAAGTGAAATTTTCTTTTGTGGGTGTCTTCCATTTGATATATCATGATATTCACATTACCAGTTTCAAAAATAAAAAGATATTATCATAATATTCATGATGTGTAAGAGACTGGTATTTGACTTGTTCAAAAGAATAAGTGGTATTTTTCACAACAATGTCCGCTGTTCTCAATCTTACAGGATTGGAAGGAACTGTCATCATCGTCAAGATGGAGGTTTGTCTTTCATTTGTAATGCTAAGTTGTCTGCTACTTGTTTTCTAATCTTGGTCATTGTTTGTATGTGTTTTGGTACCTTGAAGTTGATCCATTACTTCTGTAAGTTCCATTTGATCCACTAACTATTTGCTATTGATTATTCAAATCTCCATATTCGAACATGATGAACGTTTTAAAGCTGTTGAGCGAGCTAAAGACCGTGAGGACCTTTTTGAAGATTATGTGGAGGAACTTGAGAAAAAGGTGAAGCTCTTTTCGTTGAACTTTCTTGTGAGCTTCTATATGTTAAACACTAAGTGTGCAGACCGTAGTTTCCTTATATGGTCTTTGGCTCCTCACAAATTGAGTTAGCCTTTCATTTGAGATAGAAACAAGGTACAATTTCTTAAACATGGTATTAGAGGCAGATCTATCTTGATGTTAGACTATTAGATGTTAACCAACCTAGTTTAACTGATGCTTCAGATGTCCAGTCTTGGTGTGCGATTAATGTATGAGAATCCCACACTGGTAAGGTGTATGTGCTGTAGTTTCCTTATATGATCTTGGACAATCTTCACCACCTGGCCTAGCTTTCGAAGTTGAGTTAGGCGCTGGTCCACTTGATTAACAACAGTCATTCCATTCCTTTCCTTTGCAGGATGTCTTTTAGTTCTTTCCCTTTTTTTGTTTTGCTTAAAGATAAAGAGTAGAAAGAAGGAATGTTGTAGATATTCAACTTAAAATCTTGTGTTCTTTGAATACATTTTTAATGGCTTCTCAAGGGTACAACATTTAAATTTGTTCACCATTGAATTCCAATTTAAACAGACTTCCATGTATTGTATGTAATTTTTCTTGAAACTTGAAACTATGATATGCTTCTTCCTCTCCCCCCTCCGTCGTAAAATAGAAAAAGTTTTTTAATACTTTCATGCAAGTGTAGTTAAAGTCTCTCTGTAAATATTGTCTTCTTTATAGAGAAATTTTATTTTTTTTACTTTGTACTGGATTTTATTAGGAGCATGTGAAGGCATTGGAGGAGCACAAGCGCAATAGAGTGGAGTACTTGGAATTTTTAAAAACCTATGACTTTATTAAGGTATTTGTTCTAGTGGAATTAGCATCAGTTCCTAGATTATGTATTTCTATTTCCAGGAGATAGAACTTCCATAGTTCCATTGTTGCTGACTTCTTTTGTTTAGGCCAGTAGCCAGTGGCGGAAAGTTCAGGACCGCTTGGAAGCTGATGAAAGATGCTCCCGCCTTGAGAAAATTGACCGCTTGGAGATTTTCCAGGTACTTCTCATTTTTCTAATACATCATAAATAACTTTTTCCAAACATCTCATTTGTACGCCTCAGTTTTAAAGTTATTTTGCAACCTTTTCTGTATTAGGAAATATACTTGATTTAGAGAGCAAAGAGGAGGAGCAAAGGAAACTGCGGATGGTATATTGCTTATTAGACTCGGGGGTTAAAATTAAATTTATGTTTGGAGACTTTGATTTATGTCTTTCTCACTGGGCATACACCGTCGATTCAAATAAGAAGAATTGAGGAAAGCTGAACGTAAAAATCGTGATGAGTTCCGAAAACTGATGGAAGAGCATGTTGTATCGGGAATACTTAATGCAAAAATTAACTGGCGTGATTATTGCATCAAAGTTAGTTTTTCTTTCTTGTGTTCAGTGAGAGTGATTACCTTCACGAGTTCACTTTTCGTCTTTTTGAATTTCTCATCCAATAATTTCCTTCTTTATTTTGTGCTTGCAGATTAAAGATTTTGCTGCATATCTGGCTGTCTCATCAAATACTTCAGGATCAACAGCAAAAGATTTATTTACAGATGTTATGGATGAGCTGGAGAAACAGGTGAAGTAAGTTGCTAATAGGAGTATTGAATTGTGTAAACTACATTTGTTACACTAAGCCATATTTATAGACTTTACACTGCAATCCCTTTTCATTTGCTTTCACTTAATGAAGGTCTGAATCTGAATGGTTCAGATATCAACCCATTAAGTGCTTTTTTTTTAAAAAGATTCAACCTGTTAATACATCTTAATGAATCAGATTTTAAACAAAGTCTGAAAATCATTCAGATCCTCACTAAATGTTCAATTCATTAGGTAAAAAAGGAAGTTAGTGCATTAAAGAATAGAACATACTTGGTAGGATAAAAGCATGAGATTGAGATTTGAGATTTACCCCTCTGCTTGCTTATTTTTTTTATTTTTTTTTTAATAACACATTTTGTTGAGATAAGAACAATGACCGTTTGTTCCTATTAAACATCTGTGTTGTTTCTCTTTATGCCAATTAGTTTCTTCTCTTTTTTTTTTTTTTAAAAAAACTAGATAGTAGGCATTTAGGCTGATAGAAATGGTATTATCGTAAACTTTTAAGTTAGGGGTTCCATGCTTTTAATGTAGTATAGATATAGATGATTCTTTCAATCTAGCCAAGCTGTATTAAATGCTACTTCACGGACAATTATAATTGACTTCTCCGTTGAATGCTGTTAATGGTTATATTACGTCCTTAATTGTTATAGTTTCTCAAGCAAAACAACTCTGAGAAGTGATCATCAAACTTCCATGTTTTCACGTAGTTTCTTTGACTTTCGAGGACTCCTTTAAAGTATCACACAACCACACCATTGTGTTTCAGCTAAGACTGCATTTGTTTTTATTAATATTCAGACATTTGAATCATTTTGAATGCACATCTGAATGGTTAATATATTGTCTCTAGATCTGAAAACTAAATGATTAAGGTTGGGTGTTTTTCAACATCTGAATGTGCAAAATTTATTTATTTGTAAATATAATAAAAATACAATTCAAATAAAAATAATTATATATTAGAATTTTTTTTAATTTAATACAATTAAATTATTATTTGATTAAAAAAGAAACATTTTGTAACACCCCATAAAAGTCGTGCATGGATTAGCCTTTAATAGAGTGCCCTTAGACTTAAAAACTTGAAAAAATTTCTAAGTGTAATGAGGACTTAGAGTCATTTTAGCTGGCGATCTTCGGGATACAACTTTTCAACCTTCACGACATCCGTTTTTAGATTTTCAAGTTGCGTTACGATCGGGAAAGCTCATAGTACATCTCGGATAAGTTTCGGAATTTTTCGGAACGCATAAGGCTGCGTTTGGATTTCAAAACAGTAGCAAAACGCATAGCCTATTGCCCAGTTTTCAGCATTTTAGGGTCAACTTCAAACGATCATCACTCCCTGTATATAATGAACTGTGTGAGCTATAATATATCAAACGAAATCTATTTGAGTCCTTTTTCAAATTCAGTTGTTTTAATCCAATTTGAGCATATGAGTAAAAAGTTATAATCTATTTACTCCAGCCTATCAAACTGTCAACTCAGGGACAGATTTGACCTTAATTGTTCCTTAGGGGTATTTTGGTCATCCTCCACCCCTATATATACCACCAACACGGGATTTAATCCCTCAAACACCATAATACAAATACTTTCCCCAATAGTTCAAGATTCGACCGTAGGTTTTCGAAGAGAATTACATAGTCGGAATCACCAATCCGCGAGCTTCAAGAAATATCTAGTATCTTCGGAAATAGAGGTACGTGGGGTTATCCTAAAATCTCATGGGTGTAGTTTTTATGAACATGCATGCTTTTAAATGGGGGTTTTCAATCAAATGCTAATAACTTGCTGCCAATATGATTTCTAAGTCATTTTTCTTTATGTCATGGGAATTGTTTGCCTATATACTTCAATGGTTGAAACCATGCATATGTGATTTGAGATTTTCCATGAAAGTTTGATAAATATGAATGATAAATTGCTTTCAAATTCTCATGATAATGTCTTGATACCCCATATCATATTGTGACCAACAAAAGAGCATGAATTTGAAATAATTATTGTTCACCACTCGTAAATGATGAAGCACCTTGATTTTTACATGATTATGCATATGTGGATGTGATATTGATGACTTGCAAGTCGGGTATGACGATACCCTACAAAATATGATACGTGATTGAATTAAATGAAGTTTGAATGCATTGATTTTACATGAGATAGGTGGATGCCCGAAGAAGGCGTTTGAGTGTAAGGGCTCATCGCTGGAAACCGTGTTTGCCGACACGTGAATTTGGTACCAGGCTAAGTGATCTTGTGTACTTGACTTTATGTCATTCCCAAATTGGGACTATAGGTAGGAGCCCGGACTAAGTGATCTTGGGCACTACCATTGGGTCGAGACACCATGCTTCGTGGTCTTGTGTGTCTCTCCCTCACTTATACTCTAATCTCGGCGGCAACCGAGGTTTGACAGTTGGTGTAAATTATGTAGGGTATTCCACCTAGCTCAGTTGCATTTCATTGTTGTTGAGAAACTATTGCATTATGCCTATGTGTTTTCAAATGATTTGATATGAAATTGCTTTATAATGGCTCTCAACTATATTTTGTAAAAATATTATGTTTTGTTTTGATATCTCTGCGTGCCAGTATATTTGTGCTGACCCCCTCCCCTCCCAACTCTCAGGTTCGGAGGCTCAGTCTAGGGGTCAAGAGAATCAGTAGATTTTTCAGATAGAGTTGCAGAGACAAGTGGTGAGCCTTCTATATTTCGGAAGGCCTTATGTCCTGCAGTCCTTTATCTTATATTAAGTTTTGGGGTCTACTGGGGGCCTTGTCCCTGTTTATATATCGTTACTTGACTCAGTCATTTGTTAGAGATTTTCGCAGACGGTTGTTTAGAGGTTGATTCATGTTGTGGGAACTTTATTTCCCCGTTATTGTTCTTTTTCATATTTATGACCATGTTTCCATATTATTGTGTTTCTTCCGCATTACTTTGATCATATGAATTATGTGCATGATTACCAGACAGATAGGGGTGTTTCGGGCCTTCATGGTTCGGGATACTCGTCATGGCCAGGGCCCCGGTTCGGGTCGTGACACATTTATGTTTGTTAGTGATAGTGGAGATGGTTTGCAATGGTGGTGGTGGTTGTAATAAATTAATTGATGTTTGTGATTAACAATGTTGGTGATGATAGTTGTGATAGTAGAGATAGTTGGCATTGTAGTAACTGTCATGATATTGGTGATTGGTAGTGATGGTGGTGGTTGTGATGTGAAGTTGGTTAATGTTAGTAGTTGGAGGTGTTGATCGTGGTGGTGGAAAAATGTATGCATGATGGTTGACGATGTGTTGGTGGTCGTTGGAGACGTTGTTAGCTGTGATGGTGGAATGGTTGTTAGTACAGATACTGTAGCGAGTGTAGCGGATGGTGGTGGTAGAGGTGGAGACGCCGGCGACAGTGGTGGTGATGGTGCCCGAAGAATGTGTGGAAGTTGATGACGTGTTAGTGGTTGTTAGAGGTAGTGCTAGTTGTGATAGATGAATTGGTTGGTAGTAGAGATCGATCGGTAACAGTTGGTGGTGGCGGTGTTGGCGGTGGATATAATTAGAATAATGGAAGTGGTAGGTGTGGTAGTGGCTGGCAGTGTAGTTGGTAGTGATGTTGGTTGTGATGGTGGAGGTGGGTGGTGGTGGTGATAGGTGATTGTGGATAGAGTGGTGGTGAATTTATCCTACACAAGAATATCTCTAAATGATATTTAGACTTGTTTCCACATCTGAATGATTAAGACCTACTCAGACCTATTAAGAGCTAAAATCCTAATAAAAATAAATGCACTTAATGGTTTGAGGTCTGAACAGGTTTATAAATCCAATAAGTGCAAACAAATGAGACCTAAAAGTAGTTTGTCTGGTCAAGTTTCGACCACATTTTGTCCATTTGTACCACAGAATATGACATGTGATTGAATCAGATGAAATTTGAATGCATTGATTTTACATGAGATAGGTGGATACCCTAAGAAGGTGTTTGAGTGTTAGGGGTCATTGCTGGAAACCGTGTTTGCCGACACGGGAATTTGGTACCAGGCTAAGTGAACCTGTGTACTTGACTCTATGTCATTCCCAAATTGGGACTATAGGTAGGAGCCCAGGCTAAGTGATCTAGGGCACTACTACTGGGTCGAGACACCCTGCTGTGTGATCTTGTGTGTCTTCCCCTAACGTATACTCTAATCTCGGCGGCAACCGGGGTTTGACAGTTGGTGTAAATTACGTAGGGTATTCCACCTAGCTCAGTTGCATTGCATTGTTGTTGAAAACAATTACATTATGCCCATGTGTTTTCAAATGATTTGATATGAAACTGCTTTATAATGGCTCTCAACTATATTTTGTAAAAATATTATGTTTTATTTTGATATCTCTGCGTACCAGTACTTTTGTATTGACCCCCTTCCCTCCCAGGTTCGGAGGCACAGTCTAGGGGTCCAGAAAATCAGTAGATTTCCTCAAACAGATTCGCAGATTCACTTGGTGAGCCTTCTATATTTCGGAAGGCCTAATATCTGCCAGTTTCATTTATCATTTATTAGTTTTGGGTCTACTGGGGGCCTTGTCCCAGTTTTCAGATAGATATTTGTTTCAGTCATGTAGTAGAGATTTCGCAGACGTTATAGAGATGTTGATTGAGATTGTGGGACATTATTTCCCATTATTGTTTTCATATGATTCTTGACCATGTTTCCGTTATATAGTGTATCTTCCGCATTTCTTTTTCATATAAGTCATGTGCATGATTACCAGATAGATAAGGGGTGTTTCGGGCCTTGATGGTTCGAAATACTTGTCACGGCTAGGGCCCCGGTTCGGATCGTGACACTGGATGATATCAACGATCATTTCGTTTTTTTGTAATGAGGATATTCTTCATATATCATTTGGATTTTGGAAGTTATTTATGGTCATGGCGTATAATCTATGTATGTGGGAAGAGGGAATTGCAAAGGGTATCTTGTCGAAGAATTATGCTTAGACAGTTGGTTGGGTCTCTAAGGCCAGGGGCTAAGTTGCTCGGACTCTTCAAAAATGTCTACGGGTGCATGTCGTATCCTCCAAAAATAGTGTATTTCTAAAGGATCCGACACGGGTGCGGCAACATTTTTGGAGAGTCCGAGCAACTTAGGCCAGGGGCATCTTGTCGAAGAATTATGCTTAGACAGTTGGTTGGGTCTCTAAGGCTTTTACTGTACTTTCAATAATCTCAGAACTTTTGTAAAGCATTTTATCAAATATTATAATGTGAGAAATTACTCCAAAAGATGGTAATAATACTTTTACATTATATGCCCCGTGCCTTCCAAACGAAGAAATAAGAGGACATACATGGATTATACTGAATCTTATTCCATGCTTCCTTTCTAAACTATATGTTCTACGCGTTTGGGCTTGCCGGGTCATTGAGTATTGAATGTGCATATTTCATCTGCATAGTTTGTCTTTGAGGAGTTACTGGAAAGGGCCAGGGAGAAAGAAGAAAAAGAAGCTAAAAAGCGTAAACGTCTAGCAGATGAGTTCTATGAATTTCTTCATGCATCAAAGGTATAGTAAACAGTTTACAATCTCTCACATTGCAATGGATGGGATCCCATGATATTTCCTTTAAACCATAATCTATTTTTTGTTGTGGTTGCAGGAAATTACTGCATCATCGAAATGGGAGGACTGCAAATCCCTCTTCGGAGATAGGGAAGTAGCTTCTTTTGCTTTTATTGATCTAGAATTAGTAACACGACTGCAAGGACCATTGGAGAGTGATAATTGATATTATTTTCAAGGACCAACTCCTTCAATATTCTAAACTCAGTAATTCACATAGTTCTAGAGTGTACCTTAGAATAATAGTTGTGTTGAATGATTTGTTGTTTTATATTCCTCAACATTTAGGTAGGCTATTTCTTTATAGTATTAGCATGAATTACCATTTCTCTAAGTGACTTTTAATGTTGAACTTATCCCTCAAGAAATTGGTTGATATTAGTTGTTCTAACACTGAGCGTTTAATAGCTCTAGCAGTTAGTTTTTAAATTTCTGACATTTGTGATTGTTTTAGTTTTTTAATTTCTGACATTTGTGATTGTTTCAAGCTTCTGAAGTATGCTGCCAAATCTCTAGTTTCAATTTTTCTAGCCTCTTTGGCTATAAATGAAATGTCCGGCCGGCTATGTTGGATGGAGCGGAGTGTTGGCCAGTTAAGAATTTTCATATCCAAAAGTTGAAGGTGGCGGAAATGAGGATGTTGCGTTGGATGTGTGGTCTTACAAGGGATGACAGGGTTAGGAATGAGATTATTCGGGAGAAGGTGGGAGTGGTATCAGTGGAGGAAAAAATGCGGGAAGTGAGGTTGAGATGGTTTGGTCATGTGATGATGAGGGGCACAGATGCCCCAGTTCGTAGGTGTGAGAGACTAGTGTTAGATGGTTTCAAGTGGGGTAGGGGTAGACCGAAGAAATACGGGAGAGAAGTGATTAGACGTGACATGGAGCAGTTACAGCTCACTGAGGACATGACCCTGGATAGGAAGGTTTGGAGGAAAAACACTAGGATAGAGGGATAAGGTGGGCGGATGAATCGTAGTCCGTAGTTAGGAGGGTTTTGGTGTCTTTTGTTTGGTAATGTACATTATTTGTGTGGATGTTGTATCTATGTTAGTTTTATCATGTTTCATGCTCTGGATGTTTTTGTATATTGTCCTGTGTCTTGAGCCGGGGGTCTATCGGAAACAGCCCCTCTACTTCTTTAGAGGTAGTGGTACCCTCCCCAGACCCCACTAGGTGGGAATATACTGGGTTTGTTGTTGTTGTTGTTATTGTATTCATAATCTCATGATTCTCATTATGTCGTAACATTGAATGTGAATTTCTTTGCTGTTATTATTTTACAGAATAATGAGTGATGAGGGCTTGCTGCTTGAAATATTTGACAAATTTGTTAATGAACTAAAAGAGAAGGAGCGAAAGCGTCAAAAGGGTAAGGTACTTGAATACAAACCCTTATTCTTCTGCTACTTTCGGGTGGGGGTAGTAGTGAATACAAATCAGAGTTCGAGCTCTGAGTATGAAAAAAATCCTGTTGGGAGCGCCATCCCCAGAATGAGCCCTGCAGTGCACGATTCGGATTAGTCAGGGCTCCAATGTGGGTATCGAACACCGAGTGAAAAATCCAAAAAGAAAAAAGTAAACTTTTTTTCTCCATTCGATGTCGGTTTGCTCGATATTCGTATCTTATTTTAGATTTATGTTGAAAAGTTTACACAGGCCGGTTCTACCCATTAAAAAAAGGGAAAAGGACACTCTATGATCTTTTTTAAAAATAATAGCCCAATTATAGTCCAAGTTTGGCATTTGGACAAATAATGTCCAGTCGGCTAAACAAATGTCATTTTATGGCCATTTCCTAATCTTTCCCAATTTGGGTCATTTTGACCCACGTAGTCCATATACAGTCCATATATGATACTGATACAGTCCATATACCGACGGTGCACTAAACTTAAACTCATTTATTTTTTACTTTTTCTTTATGTGTTTATACATTTAATGTCTTTACAAGGATTACATTTCAAATTCATGTTGGAAAGTCTCATATTGGGGTGTACAAAGCTCCCTCTAGCAAAGGTCACTACTACACATCAAGACTCGAACGTGAAATCTCGAATTATAAATAAAGGAGTATTACTCACGAGTACTTCATCATAACACTTATTGGTACATGAATAGAGTCTTGGCCGAAGCAAATGTGTAAATTCTTCTTCTTTTCTACTGGTTTTCCGTTCAGTGTTCGATATCTGTATTGAAGCATGGATTAATTCGTATTGTACACTGCAGGGCTCATAATAGGAATGACACTCCCAACATAATTTTTTCCATACATAAGCTCGAACTCTGTGACCTCTAGTTAAAAATAGAGCAGTCTCGCTAATGTAATACAACCCATATACCAATATGTGCTTCAACCCAAAATTATAATTTTTGTGCTTCAAAACTAATCGAGATAAGAAAAGTATACTAACAAACGAGTTTTGAACCTCAAATGCCACTATGCATATATAACATCTTTTTATAGCAACCATGAAATTTTTGAACAAGCACTGTCATTATAGAGAGATTTGACTGTATGGTGTTGGAAAATCCTCCTATTTGTGGGGGGAGGGGGGGGAGGGGGTTAAGCATGACCCCTATTATGTCTATTAATACAATAAGAGATCGTTTGGTAGGAGGTATAAAATGGGATATTCCATGAATAAAATTTATATCAGGTTTAATTAACGATATAAATTTATTTTGAGACTAATTAATATCATCAACCAAACAGGATATAATTGCCCGCATAAAATTGGTGGGAGGATATGGACTTTACCTCCAACAAGAGCCACCATTTAATTAGCCTAAGAATACTTCCATACAAGAAAGAAAAAGATAAACTAAAAAAGTTACGCCCAATATTCATTTCTTAATAAATATCTTTACCACCAATTATTTCGATGAAAATACATTTATAAAGGGAAGAACAACGTGATACTTTATTCAGATGAGCAACATATTCAGCGTAATTTCACAAATAAGGTTTGGAGAAGGTGTTGTATAAATAACCTTACCTCCTACTTTACGAAGGTAGAGAAATTATTTTCGATATACCCTTGAAAATAATGGAGAAGAGAACAGTAGCAACTATAAATAGTATCATAAACGAAGTAAAAACAACAACATATATATAAGTATAGTAAGAATTGTAGAATACGAGAATAGAAGCAATATTAATAACAGTATGTACTGATAAGAAAAACTAAACAACGTTCCATTATATACTAATTACTCACTTGTGTAATTTCACTAGCACAAGTCAATTCTTGAACACTTCTTTCACTATGTCCACACCAATTTTGACTATCTCAACTATAAGACCATAATCTTTTGATGATGATGATGATGATGACGACGATGACGATAATGAATCTTGTAATACAATTACTTTATCTCCGAATTCATGTGAAAACTTCGCAGTCCCAAAATTTTTGCTTAGATTTGAATCGTTCCTACGTACAGGAAAACTATATTCTCCTTTACCAAACGGTTTTAAAATGAGGTTTAAATCGCCAACATACTTATCGTGTGATAGACTTCTTCGAAATCATGAACATCCCCTTGCCTCCATATATTGTTGTGACAACTTTTTTCTAATCTTGTTGGTGCATGGAAAAAATACTTGACCTAAGTCATTTATTTATAGATCGAGCCTTACTTAACGAATCCCAAGATGATCGTGGACCACATGTAAGGGCGGAGCTAGCTTAGAGAAAAAGGAATTAACGATGATAGGTTGACCGCGTTGATGTGGAAAATTAATTTACGCATAGCGGATCGATCGAAAAGTATACTAGCAAGAAGTAAAAAATAAAATTGACATTATTAGTACGATTACGATAGGAAAGATTATCGACAAAAGTCACAATCATATTTAACACAATTGTAAATTTTATTTTATTTTATTTCATATTTTATGGACAAAATTAATCCAATGCATGTATAATAGATACTATTGCATGTGCTCTAAGGTCCACATGAGTTGACTCTTGACTATAAGTAAATTTTTCTTTTTTTTTACTCGATGTCTGTCTGCTTGATATTCGTATCCGACTCTAAATTTATGTTGGAAAGTTCAACATTTGGTTGTAAAACGACGTTTCCTCTACCAAAGGCGGATGCGCGTAAAATTTCTGATTAAAGATAAAGGGATAATTATAATTCTATCACAACCCTGGTAGGTACATGAATAGAGATACTTGACTGAAGTAAAATTTTATTTTATATTACTTTACTTTTTAATTTTTCACTTTGTACCGTAAAATGCTCCCTCTATAATTTCTATAATCGAGACATGAAAAATATACTAATAAATATACTATTTAATTTCCAATATAATATCTATAATTCCTCTAATTCTTCTCTTTAAATAAAAAAATTGGGAATTATGGATGGGAGAATATATGTAGACTTTTTTTTTTTTTGGCAGCATTGTCAAATGGCTCAGACTACAACATTGAGCAAGAAATTTAAAGTGAATTGTGGGACCCACATGAATTCTCCCACTCAACTTTCTTCGTCTCTCCTGGCTGCTCTTCCAATATTTCGGTATTTGGTGTCCGCATTGGAGCCCCGATTAATTTGAATCGTGTGTTGTAGGGCCCATTAAAGTTACAGCACTCCCAATAGAGTTTTCTCCATACCCAGGGTCGAACCCTCCACCACGGTACCACAACCCATGTTGATAATATTTTCTTCTTTCATCAACGTTAGTATATGCAATATATGCGGACTGTAATTCTTTAATTTATTTTATAGTTTCAAATTTCAGTGTTTGATTCCTTCGTAATTAGATTAAAATTAAACTGAACAAAAAGTAAATTGGTGAAATGAATTGAAATATTTTTAGTTTTGTTTGATTTAATATTAATACTTTATAAAATAATAATATTTGAGTTCACTGATTTTGTAATTACTTGTATGAAATAGGAAACCTATCAATTTTTATAAATTATTTTAAAACATTTTACATAATGTTTCATCAGAATTTGATTACTTTAATTTTATTTTTACGGACTAATAAGTTTAGGCTTACATACATTTTAAAAGAAATATATATACAATTATGAGATTTTTGCATAGATATCTTTTTATATATATTTTTATAAAATCTACTCACCTAATTAAAGTTAATATATCTTATGACATTAATCATAATTCAAAATAATTATAGCCATCATAGAGTGGTAGATGTAGCCTAGCTGCTTCACTTGTTCCTTTACTTGGACTTGATTCGGTTTCTGTTCTTTTGGGAACCATATTATCTAAAATTAACAAGAACATAAAATAATATATTATTGTTGATTAATGCATCGTTAAAAAAAAATAACAGTAAATCAAACAAGCAAAACAGTAAAATAACAGTTGTAACGGATCACCGATCTGTTGCACCAGGTAGTATATGTGTTGCAGCATATAACCAAACTATTGCAGCGGATGAGTAATCTGTTGCAACAATACAAAACATACCACTTATCTTTTAAGACAGATGAATGGTCTGTTCAACAGATCACACAACTGTTGTGACATCATCTGTTGCAACATATGAGTGATCTGTTGGAACAGTTAAATAATCCGTAGCAACGACTGAGTAATCTGTTGCGATAATACAAAATATATCACTCATCTGTTGAGAAAGATGAATGGTCTATGCAACAGGTCACACATCTGTTGCAACACATGAGTGATCTGTTGGAACAGTTATCAACGATCAATATTGTTTAGATTTCTTCCAACATAGGG
This sequence comes from Capsicum pubescens, assembly GCA_030864215.1. Lineage (NCBI taxonomy): Eukaryota > Viridiplantae > Streptophyta > Magnoliopsida > Solanales > Solanaceae > Capsicum > Capsicum pubescens. The sequence continues at coordinate 44,254,105 of CM061538.1, forward strand.
TCATTTATCGCGGCAGATGAATGATCAGTTGGAAAAATTAAGTCTTGGACTTTTACTGTAGGAAGAGTTGGTAGGATTTTATCCAACAGGAGGTTCATCTGTTGCATCAGATCATTAATCTGATGGTTCTTCCATTGCACCAGATGGTTAATTAGTTGCATCATATTTTTTATCCGAAGCTTAATCTGTTGCAACATATGGTAAAACTGTTGCATCAGAATTGTAATCTGATGGTTCCTCTGGTGCATCAGATGGTTGATCTGTTGTATCATATGATGAATTTATTATAGCATCAGATGGTTAATATGTTGCACCAGATGGGTAATCTGTCGGAGGAAACAGTAGTACGATTTTGTTAAACAAAAAACAACAATTTCACCATTTTTACCAAGAACAAGAACAGAACAAATCAAACCAAATTGTCCTTTTTTTTATAAACACAAACAATAAAAATCAAACTTCAAAAAAATGCAACAAACAATAAAATATCATAATTCACTTCAAAAAGAGAAGAGAAGAGAAGAGAAGAAATACCAGAAATTAGGGTTTTATTCGGACCGCATTTCAAATTAGTGCAACAAATATTGAAATTAATAACCAATACTATAAGAGAAGTTGGCTCAAGTTCCTCGTTTTCTTCAAAACTAAAAAGGCCATAAATTTTTACCTGTGAAAGAAGAAAAGGACCGATGAAGAATTCGAAGCTGTTGTGGCCGTAGAGCAAGGTTGTCACGTCGATTGAAGTCGAAAAGGAACTGGAATCCCAACTATTTGTAGTCGGATGTTGAAGTTGCCGAGGATTGAAATAAAATTTTTGCAGAAAAGTTGGTTGGGAGAGAGTTGAGAGAAGCTGTCGAGAGAGGAATGAGAGACAGGTTGATTGAATTGAAGAGGGCAACTCGAAGCCCAACTATTTATCGTCGAGGGTTGAAGGGAGAAATTTGCAGAACTGTTGGTTGGGAGAGAATTGAGAGAAGCTGTCGAGAGAAAGGAGAGAGTGGTTGATTTGGATTGAAGAGGGTGTGGGTTGGGTCGATTTGTATTTTTGGAAAGATTAGAAAGTTTTGAAAATATTAATCAAGTCTACAATTAACTTGATCAAGTTTCCTAATAATGTTTGATCCTATCTGTTGGTCAATGTCACCAATCCTTCATTCAAGACTTAAAAGACACCTATTCTTCAATTTTCTCAAGTTACTCGGACTCTTCACTTTCGGTGCTGCACCCGTGTCGACACGACATGGGTGTGGGTGTGGGTGTGGGATCCGTACCCGATATGGTCAACTAATTTTGGGCACTCTGACCAAAATCGACTGTGAAAGTCCTGACATATTTAAGAAATTCTATAATCAAAACAAAAGCTAAGGTGAAATTGAAGAAAATGGAATACCTTGTATATAGAAATTTCTATGTTATTGCTTTTCCTTTTATCTCATTTCAGGATTTTCATCTTGAACAATATTTTCTCCTCAAGTTTTCAACATAATATCTCATAATATATGTTTTATAACTCTATTTTTAGCTATTTAAATTATTTTTTGTCGAATCCGAACCGACCGATAAACCGAATCGATAAAAATGTTATTGGGTTAGCGGTTTTTTATTGATTTTATAAAAAAAATTATTGGGTGAACGGTTTGGTTTTGGTTTCAGCTTATTGGGTTATCGGTTAAACTGATAACCCAATAAGGATACACTAAGTTATTGTTTTACTCCTATTTGTATTATATATATAAATATTTATATTACTAATATATATATATATATATATATATATATATACACACACACACACACACATACACACTCACTACTTATTCAAAATTCAGAGATTCACAAAGTATTAACCTATTCAGGGCAATAAAGGCACAATACAAAGCTCGGATATTGTCGTATTGGAAAGCTTGAAGCATTTAGTAGCTTCCAACAATTAGGATTTAGTTTTTTTCCGAACTAACATTCAGTTCAAGTTTGAAGATTCTTGTAAACTAAAATGCATTGCGTATGATTTTGGCGGCAACTAAGATTTCATTTTTTTATTTTAGTTGTTACTATTTTTATTTTATGAGTATTTTCTTATTGGTTAAACCGAAACCGAACTGTTAAGCACCAAAAACACATAAACCGAAAACCGATAAGAAAATATCTTATTGGTTGGTTATTGGTTTTGCATATTTAAAAATCGAAAACCGATCAACCGAACCGAACCGACCGATGCACATCCCTACCCATATCCATCCCTATATCCATATCCCTGAATCTTTAAATTGAGACTTCGAAGAATTCGACCTCTAGATCCGTACCCGTATATATCGGACACCCGCACCCGAGTTCGAACAACTTAGACAACTGTAACAGGCATAAGTGAAGCATATGTAAAATTATGGAGAAAAGAATAGTAGCAATCACAAATAGTACGATAAAGGAAGCAAAAAAAACAACAAATCGATCATAATAAAACTACAAGGTGAACCAACAAGGGTTGTGGTGCAGTGGATGGGGCTGCTCCACCCTTAACCAGAGGTCGAAGGTTCGATCCTGGGTATGGAGAAAACTCTGTTGGGAGCGCTGCCACCTTAATGGGCCCTGCAACGCGCGATTCGAATTAGTCGAAACTCCAATGCGGGCACCGGACATCAAATAGGAAACCTCTCATAATTTATGTTTTATAACTCTCTTTTTAGTTATTTAAATTATTTTTCATCGAATCCCCAGTATTCATCCCTAGCACTTGAACACTTCAGACACTAATTCCACTCCAGTTTTGATCATCTCCATCATGAGAATATAATCTTCTAATGATGATGATGATGGCCACGACGACGACGACGAGGAGTCTCGTGCAGCGATCGGCAGCAACGACAACGAGGAGGAGGAGGAGTCTTGTTCAACGATTACTTTATCTCCCAATATATGTGAAAAATTTGCAGTTCCAAAATTCCCAGATGAATTATCGTTCCTATCCACTGTAAAACTATATTTAGCACCTTTACCAACCGGTTTTATACTGAGGTTTAAATGACCAACGTACTTATCATCTGAGAAACTCCTCTGACAAAAGAACTCAATCTTGACACGAATATTATCGATGTCTACCTCGGGCACGAAGAAGCGAAATGTGGCATTCCACACAGGATTCGTCTTGTTCACAAGATCTGCTGATGTGTACTTGCTCTTTCCCGCTATTGTAACCTTCGCGTAAACTTTCATTTCTCCCAATAGACGAACATCTTTGAGGTCGCTAGCAGAATGGACGGTAAAATAGAAATTCCTTGCCTCCATATTGTTACGCGTTTCAAGTAGCACGACTGTAAGTTTTTGCTGAAATACAACGTATAGTTTACCCCCCTCCCAAAAAACAAAAGTAGCACAATATCTTTAGTGACAATTTTTTTCTAAATTTTTTAGATGCATGAAAAATGTTTTACCCAAGTCTTCTATTTATAGTGTCTTACGTAACAAATCCCAAGATGGTAGAGGATAGGGGTGTTCATGGGTCGGTTATTGGTCAAAAATCATAGCCAAATCAATTTAGTCGTCCTTTTTAAAATTTCTAAAATCAAACCTAATCAAATATCGATTTTTTTAATCGATTTGGTTTGGATCGCGGTTCGATTTGGTAAAAAAACAAACCGTGAACATCCCTAGTCGAGGACCACATGCAGGGGCGGAGCTAGCTTAGAGAAAGGGGAATTAACGATGATATGTTGACCCAGGAGCGACTCAAGCAAATCCATGGTCTAAGGTCAAAATCAAACGGAGGCCTTTACTTTTTAAGAAAAAATAATTATTTTTATAAAGTCGACTTTTAAAATTATATATTTCTTCTAATAATTTCTTTTTAATTAATAATATAGTCAAGACATTAATTTCTTAAGATATAATACTCTGGACTAGATATATCAAATTCCTTTTAAATCCTTTTGTATAAAAAGTTTTTTTTCTCTACAAATAATATTTTATATTTTTTTATTAAAATTTATATTCTATTAGTACTGTCCAAAAAAAAAATGAAGGTCCCTTCAATTTGGGTGTCTAAGGCGATGGCTTTTCTTTTCAAAGGGTAGAGCCGCCGTAGAGTCGGCGTCAATGTGGAAGATTAATTCATGTAAAATATTGTGGATAAATATGTCCGCACATGGATAGTGGATCCATACAACATTGAGCAAGAAATTTAATGTGAATTGTGGGACCCACATGAATTCTCCCACTCAACTTTCTTCGTCTCTCCTGGCTGCTCTTCCAATATTTCGGTATTTGGTGTTCGCATTGGAGCCTCGATTAATTTGAATCGTGTGTTGTAGGGCCCAGTAAGGTTGCAGCACTCCCAATAGAGTTTTCTTCATATCCAGGATCGAACCCTCCACCACTGTACCACAACCTATGTTGATAATATTTTCTTCTTTCATCAACGTTAGTATATGCAATATATGCGGACTGTAATTCTTTAATTTATTTTATAGTTTCAAATTTCAGTGTTTGATTCCTTCGTAATTAGATTAAAATTAAACTGAACAAAAAGTAAATTGGTGAAATGAATTGAAATATTTTTAGTTTTGTTTGATTTAATATTAATACTTTATAAAATAATAATATTTGAGTTCACTGATTTTGTAATTACTTGTATGAAATAGGAAACCTATCAATTTTTATAAATTATTTTAAAACATTTTACATAATGTTTCATCAGAATATGATTACTTTAATTTTATTTTTACGGACTAATAAGTTTAGGCTTACATACATTTTAAAAGAAATATATATACAATTATGAGATTTTTGCATAGATATCTTTTTATATATATTTTTATAAAATCTACTCACCTAATTAAAGTTAATATATCTTATGACATTAATCATAATTCAAAATAATTATAGCCATCATATTTTTTTTTTTTTTAAAAGATAATCCATGATTACAAGTTAACAACTAATGAAATTTTACTTCTAATGGCAGGAGAAAAGGAGATAAATATCCTTACTAAAAAATTAAAGAAATAAATTAAAATAACAATCAATCTGATAATGTATAAAATATTTTTGTTGATTTGATTTAAATAATTAAAATTGACTAAATTGATCTGATTTTAATTTTTGATTTTTGATCGTAACCAAAATCAACCAAATTAAACTATAAATAATTCTACTTAAAATTTATATACCGATCACAAAAAGATAGATCAAAACTAACTGAACGAAAATAAAAACCTCCGAATAATTATATTAATACTCCAAATAATTATATTAGGTTTCTTAACCAAAATTTCAAAAAGCATTCCCCATATTTAAAATTTTGAATTCAAAAATATTCTAAATTATATCGCAAAAATAATATATAAACACATTCTATAAAATCTCTCTAGAAGACATATAATAAAATAGAAAAACAAAATATTTTGAAAGAGGACTGAAAAATAAAGAATACGGAAAAAAGAGATAAATACAATAAAAAAAGACATGATTGTTTTGCTTGTAAGTAAGACCCACTAGAATCCACTTGTCAATAAGAGAATGTCTCATACAAGTATGAGTTGGCATATCTCATACAAAATAAAAATTTTCCTATTCTAGATCAATGCATGTATAGTAAGTGTGGTGTAGTGGTGGTACTATTCCACTCTTAATTAGAGGTCTTGAGTTCGAACTCTGAGTATGAAAAAATTCCTGTTGGGAGCGCCATTCCCAGAATAAGCCCTGCAGTGCGCGATTCGGATTAGTCAGGGCTCCAATTTAGGTATCAAACACCGAGTGAAAAATCCAAAAAGAAAAAAGTAAACTTTTTTTCTCCATTCGATGTCGGTTTGCTCGATATTCGTATCTTATTTTAGATTTATGTTGAAAAGTTTACACAAGCCGGTTCTACCCATTAAAAAATGGAAAAAGGACACTCTATGACCTTTTAAAAAAATAACAGCCCAATTATAGCTCAAGTTTGGCATTTGGACAAATAATGTTCAGTCGGCTAAACAAATGTCATTTTATGGCCATTTCCTAATCTTTCCCAATTTAGGTCATTTTGATCAACGTAGTCCATATACGATACTGATACAGTCTATATACGCTACTGATACAGTCTATATACAATACTGATACAATATTCAACTTGGGCAATTCGGGCCTTTTAAAAATATTTCAATTTTTTTTTTACTATAAATTTTTAAATTGATCAAATATCCTGCTTTTTTATTGTTTAGAAATAAAAATTAAATTATATAAAAACGATATAATTAGTAAATAGAATATGAATCTATATAAGATATATGTATAGAAATTGTATAGTCCTATCAAATATGTATATGTACAATATATAGAAAGTGTATACAAATTATATAATTGTTGTATAAAACGTGTAAAAAAAGTACAGTTATTATATAAATTATGTATCAAAAATGTATAATTTCCGTATAGAATATTTATGTATAAGATTTGTATTAAACCTGTATAAAAGTTGTCTAAAAACGGTATAGAACCAGTCAGTAAATTAAATGGCTAGAAAGTGGAATTTAAATTCCATGGCCATTTTCAAGGAAATAGTTTAATTTGAAGTGCAAATGTACAGTTATTATATAAATTATGTATCAAAACTGTATAATTTCCATATAGAATATTTATGTATAAGATTTGTATAAAACCTATATAAAAGTTGTGTAAAAACGGTATAGAACCAGTCAGTAAATTAAAATGGCTAGAAAGTTGAATTTAAATTTCATGGCCATTTTCAAGGAAATAGTTTAATTTGAAGTGTCATTTCTGTCCTTTCCCCTTAAAAAAATAAGCAATTGCCTTAGGCCCTCAAATTTGAGGGGCCTCATTTTTGCTTTTTACAATATAATAGATTATAGATTTTTTGTAAAAGAAATTATAAAGTACTATTCGTAGAAAAAATAAACTTCTTATATGAAAGCAAAAAATTATTAAAAGTTTGATGTATTTAAAATTTTAAAGTACTGTCTCAAGAAAAATTAAACGTATTAGTTATATTAACAAAAAAAAATATTAAAAGAAATTAACTATAAAAAAATATTAACAACTTTGCATCTCAAAATATTTAAAATTTAGAGAATTTATCAAAAAAAATATATTTATTTATTCTTAAAAATTTAAGCCTCTATTTAATTTCAAAAAAAATATATTTATTTATTCTTAAAAATTTAAGCCTCTATTTAATTTTTGTCGTAGGACACCAAAGAGCTTAGCCGCCCTTGAGTTTACATATGGAATGTGAAACCTTTGACTAAAGGTAATTACTTGTTGAAGTCTATTTCTATTTTATTTTTTTAATTTAAGTTTGGTGCACTGTTGGTGTAATTTTTTTTACACTATCATGTAATTTTTATCTGTCATTCATTTCTCATGTAAAATTATAAACATGGATGACCTGCTACAACAGGTAAAAGTCACCTAATGGTGTAAAAAAACCTACACTAACGATGCACCAAACTTAAACTCATTTATTTTTTACTTTTTCTTTTTGTGTTTATACATTTAATGTCTTTACAAGGATTACGTTTCAAATTCATGTTGGAAAGTCTCATATTGGGGTGTACAAAGTTCCCTCTAGCAAAGGTCACTACTACACATCAAGACTCGAACGTGAAATCTCGAATTATAAATAAAGGAGTATTACTCACGAGTACTTCATCATAATACTTATTGGTACATAAATAGAGTCTTGGCCGAAGCAAACGTGTAAATTTTTCTTCTTTTCTATTGGTTTCCCGCTCAGTGTTTGATATCTGTGTTGAAGCATGGATTAATTCGAATTGCACATTGCAAGGCTCATAATAGGAATGACACTTCCAACATAATTTTTTCCATACATAGGCTCGAACTCTATGACCTCTAGTTAAAAATAGAGCAGTCTCGCTAATGCAACACAACCCATATACCAATATGTGCTTCAACCCAAAATTATAATTTTTGTGCTTCAAAACTAATCGAGATAAGAAAAGTATACTAACAAACGAGTTTTGAACCTCAAATGCCACTATGCATATATAACATCTTTTTATAGAAACCATGAAATTTTTGGACAAATACTGTCATTATAGAGAGATTTGATTGTATGGTGTTGGAAAATCCTCCTATTTGGGGGGGGTGGGGGGTGGGGAGGGAGGGGGTTAAGCATGACCCCTATTATGTCTATTAATACAATAAGGGATCGTTTGGTAGGAGGTATAAAATGGGATATTCCATGAGTAAAATTTATATCAGGTTTAATTAACGATATAAATTTGTTTTGAGACTACTTAATATCATCAACCAAACGTGATATAATTGCCCGCATAAAATTGGTCGGAGGATATGGACTTTACCTCCAACAAGAGCCACCATTTCTAAAAAAAAAAAAAAACTTCGTAGAGGAAAGAATTAGCCTAAGAATACTTCCATACAAGTAAGAAAAAGATAAACTAAAAAAGTTACGCCCAATATTTATTTCTTAATAAATATCTTTACCACCAATTATTTCGATGAAAATACATTTATAAAGAGAAGAACAACGTGATACTTTATTCAGATGAACACCATATTCAGTGTAATTTCACAAATAAGGTTTGGAGAATGTACTGTGTAAATAACCTTACCTCCAACTTTACGAAGGTAGAGAAATTACTTTCGATATACCCTTGAAAATAATGGAAAAGAGAACAGTAGCAACTATAAATAGTACCATAAACGAAGTAAAAACAACAACATATATACAATTATCGTAAGAATTGTAGAATACGATAATAGAAGCAATATTAATAACAGTATGTACTGATAAGAAAAACTAAACAACGCTCGATTATATACTTTTTTTTTTGGTTGCCCAAGGTATCCCACAGCCAGCAGCCGTGAGATTAATCCTCCGTTCCTCGTGTCACACTCCTTTTTCCGCTCGAGGGTCGAAGTCGAAGGGTTTTTCCAATTAAAGTGACGGTTTTGAATAAGGATTAATTTATTTACAGAGTCGCCACTTGAAATTGAGTTTTGGTGTTCCAAGTCACCTTTTTAAATCTCTAATCAAAAGGAAATGACTCTTTGTTGGTCTGCGAAAACAGAAGACCAGGTAAGGAATTCTGTTGACCGAAGGAAAGGTGTGAGGCACCCCTCGAGTCCCGTGGTTCTAGCACGATCGCTTTTATTAACTTATCCTGACTTAAATTATTTTAATAAATTATGTTAAGGCCTAAAATTGCTCATTTTTAATTATATCGAAAATGTCTGTCTACACCTCTTATGTTAAATAAATTAATAAAAAATAATTTAAAAAGATATTTGTCAAGGTGCATTTTTGCATCCTTGAATTTTTAAAATGTCTTAGAAAGATGCGTACGCCGCATTCTTAATTGAGACGAATATTTAAACGTACCTAAAATTTGTCTAGCATTTAAGGCATTGATTTGTCTCTTATAAACTCAATACAATTTTTCTTATCCATTTTTATTCTTTTCATTTTTAAGAATTCAACCCCACAAATGATGCCACATCTATATATTAAATGGAAACAATAAAATTACACACACTTTGACCTTAGACCCCCAAGAATATGCACCAGTTTCTTATGCTGCAAGTGCTAATTAACTTCCATAGATTACTCATAATGACAATAGCGGAAAAACATTGATATGCATTTTTGACGAATGATTTTTATTATTATAATTTATTAATATTATTACACATGCATTCCAAGTGCTTGGATTATTACCATTACGACTTGAATAAAATTCTAATAGTGATAGAACATATTTGTCTATAATTATATATTTATGTGATGGAGAAATGAATATGACATATCTATTGATAGGAATTTAACGAAAAGAAAAATGAAAATAAAAATAAAAATCACCTTTGATCTTTTCAAAATATTACATAATGAAGATATCATGGCATGCAAAAACATGATTTAAACATACAAAACAAAACATAACAATAATAATAATAATAATAATAATAATAATAATAATAATAATAATAATAATAATAATAATAATAATAATAATAATAATAATAATATTTTTTATTTTACCTTCTTAGCACTAAATTAAAATTACATCTATATGGTCTCAATTTATTAAATGAAGACTACCATGCATCAACTCATTTAAATGAAAATAGATATCACGAAGTTATATAGATACCACCTAAATGTAAATGGGAAGTAACATTAAAATCTAAGAATGGACAATGTTAAAGATGAGATCTCACATAAATAATTAAATTTCGTACTACATGATACATAAAGTCATTTAAAAGATATTATTCATACTTCGAATTATAATAAAAACTTATAAAAAAATGTAGAGATCAAATAAGAACCAGTACAACAAATTAAACTGAGTATGAAAGTAAGAACGCGGCCATTGAAAACTCAAACGAAGACCCGAAACTCGATTCGCAACTCTTCTTTTCTTCGTCTCCTCTGCTTTCTTCCCTTTCTGCTCATTGTTTCTCTTCTCAATTTTTTGATCTTTTTTAATCTCTACCCCTTCTTATTTTATTTTATTTTGCCTTTTTCCTTTCAAATGTTGCTCTCTGTTACTCTCCCACAAATGTTTTTTTTTTTCTCCTTCACGTCTGTGTGGGTGTGTAATATATAGGGGTATAGGGTGGAAAGTTGAGGGAGTTTAGGGAAATTAGGGGGTGGTTGGGGTAGTTTTTAGGATAAGATTTTTTTTTTCTTTTCTTAATAAAAGACAAGATAAAAATAATAATAATTTTTTTATATATATAAATAAAAAATGCTAGAAAAATTTATAATTATCCTAAAATAAAATATAGTTAAAAATATTAAAATTACTTGCTTATTTATTAAAATTAAAAGAAAAAAATATTTTTGAATTTCTTTTTTATAAAAATAAAATAAAATAAAAATAAAATATCTCAAAAATGTAACTTTATTTATTTGTTTTCAACTAGAATTATTAAAAATAAAATAAGAGTTAAAATAATATCGGACCAAATATAAATATTTAATACCCAAAAATATATATATTAAATTCGGGAGGGTAAAAAATTACGTGTCTACACCTCAGTCAGCGCATTTTGCGGTAGAGAACTGGCCACAGAGTTTGCTCCATTCGCCAGAGGCATGGATCGAATCCCCGACCTCTTGCTTAAGGGACATAGCGTTGAACCACTATGCCAACTCTGGTGGTTGCTAGATTATATACTTATTACTCACTTGTGTAATTTCACTAGCACAAGTCAATTCTTGAACACTTCTTTCACTATGTCCACACCAATTTTGACTATCTCAACTATAAGACCATAATCTTTTGATGATGATGACGATGATGAATCTTGTACTACGATTACTTTATCTTCGAATTCATGTGAAAACTTCGCAGTCCCAAAATTTTTGCTTAGATTTGAATCGTTCCTACGTACAGGAAAACTATATTCTCCTTTACCAAACGGTTTTAAAATGAGGTTTAAATCGCCAACATACTTGTCGTGTGATAGACTTCTTCGAAATCATGAACATCCCCTTGCCTCCATATATTGTTGTGACAACTTTTTTCTAATCTTGTTGGTGCATGGAAAAAATACTTGACGATGATCTATTTCTTACCCTTGGAAAACATTTATATTTATACGAAAAAGAAGATGATACTTTCTACAAAATACTTAGTCATGTGCTCTAAGTTCCACATGAATTGACACTTTACCCAAGAAAACCTTTTTCTCTTTTTTTGCATAGATATCATCAACCAAACAGGATATAATTGCCGGCATAAAATTGGTGGGAGGATATGGACTTTACCTCCAACAAGAGGAAAAACTTTGTAGAGGAAAGAATTAGCCTAAGAATACTTCCATACAAGTAAGAAAAAGATAAACTAAAAAAGTTAGGCCCAATATTCATTTTTAATAAATATCTTTACCATCTATTATTTTGATGAAAATACATTTATAAAGAGAAGAACAACGTGATACTTTACTCAGATGAGCAACATATTCAACGTAATTTCACAAATAAGGTTTGGAGAAGGTGTTGTATAAATAACCTTACCTCCTACTTTACGAAGGTAGAGAAATTATTTTCGATATACCCTTGAAAATAATGGAGAAGAGAACAGTAGCAACTATAAATAGTACGATAAACGAAGTAAAAACAACAACATATATATAAGTATAGTAAGAATTGTAGAATACGAGAATAGAAGCAATATAAATAACAGTATGTACTGATAAGAAAAACTAAACAACGCTCCATTATATACTTTTTTTTTTTTGGTTGCCCAAGGTATCCCACAACCGTCAGCCGTGAGACTAATCCTCCGTTCCTCGGTCAGCACATTTTGCGGTAGGAAACTGGCCACAGAGTTTGCTCCATTCGCCAGAGGCGTGGATCGAATCCTCGACCTCTTGCTTAAGGGACATAGCGCTGAACCACTATGCCAACTCTGGTGGTTGCTCGATTATATACTAATTATTCACTCGTGTAATTTCACTAGCACAAGTCAATTCTTGAACACTCCTTTCACTATGTCCACACCAATTTTGACTATCTCAACTATAAGACCATAATCTTTTGATGATGATGATGACGATGATGAATCTTGTACTACGATTACTTTATCTCCTAATTCATGTGAAAACTTCGCAGTCCCAAAACTTTTGCTTAGATTTGAATCGTTCCTACGCACAGGAAAACTATATTCTCCTTTACCAAACGGTTTTAAAATGAGGTTTAAATCGCCAACATACTTGTTGTGTGATAGACTCCTTCGACAAAACAACTCAATTACGACATGAACATCCCCTTGTATGATGTCTACCTCGGGCACGAAGAAGCAAAGTGTCGTATTCCACACAGGATTCGTCTTGTTCACGAGATCTACTTCTGTACACTGGCTCTGTCCTGCTATTGTAACCTTCGCGTAGACTTTCATTTCTCCCAATATACGAACATCTTTGAGGTTGCTAGCAGAATGAACGGTAAAATAGAAATACCTTGCCTCCATATATTGTTGTGACAACTTTTTTTCTAATCTTGTTGGTGCATGGAAAAAATACTTGACCTAAGTCATTTATTTATAGAGCCTTACTTAACGAATCCCAAGATGATCGAGGGAGTTAATAACTTAAATGGTCACTCAACTTTGGACTTTTATCTCAGAAATTCACGAATCAACTTTGATCTTTACTCAGAAAGTCACTCAACTTTCATATTTTTACTCAGAAAGTCACTCAAATAAAATTGAGTAAAAATCCAAAGTTAGTCCAAAGTTCACTCAACTTTTGGAGTAAAAATGTGAAAGTTGAGTGACTTTCTGATTAAAGATCAAAGTTGAGTCGTGATTTTCTGGGATAAAAGTCCAAAGTTGAGTGACCATTTGAGTTATTAACTCATGATCGAGGACCACATGTAGGGACAGAGCTAGCTTAGAGAAAAAGGAAATAACGATGATAGGGTGACCGCGTAAACGTCGAAAATTATTTATGCGTAGCGGATCGATCGAAAAGTATATTAGCAAGAATTCAAAAATAAAATGGACATTATTAGTACGATACTACGATTACGATAGGAAAGATTATCGACAAAAGTCACAATCATATTTAACACAATTGTAAATTTTATTTTATTTTATTTCATATTTTATGGACAAAATTAGTCCAATGCATGTACAATAGATACTATTGCATGTGCTCTAAGGTCCACATGAATTGACTCTTGTCTTCAAGTAAATATTTTTTTTTTTTTTTTTTTTACTCGGTGTCTGTCTGCTCGATATTCGTATCTGACTCTAAATTTATGTTGGAAAGTTCAACATTTGGTTGTAAAACAACGTTTCCTCTACCAAAGGCGGTAGTACTCAACATACAGGGCTGAAACGTGTAAATTTTTTTTATTAAAGATAAAGGGATAATTATAATTCTATCACAACTCTGGTAGGTACATGAATAGAGAAATTAACTTGACTGAAGTAAAATTTTATTTTACTTTTTACTTTTTCACTTTGTATCGTAAAATGCTCCCTCTAACAAAGGCGAATCATACTCGACAACACCCAAACGCGAAACTTCTGGTTAAAAATAAAAGAGTACTTACGACACTGCCACAACTCTGGTTGATTCATGAATAGAGACTGATTCTATTGCTCTAAAGGAGTTAAGAATTATATTACTGAAACAACTAACAACTTTTGTGCTTCAAAAAAAAATCAAAACAAGAAATATATTAACAAAATGTAGTAGTATTTAATTTCAAATATACTGGACATAAGAATTTCTATAATTACTCTTATTCTTCTCTTCAAACAATATTGAAATTTATGAATGGGAGAACATATGTAGACTTATTATTTTGTGACTATTGTCAAATTGCTGAGACTTATACCATGTTGTTACACTGTTTATGTTGAAATGTGTGGGTGTTTGTCCTGATTTTTTTTATCAGAATTGGATTTTTATTTTAAGAAAAGGAAAGCACAGATTTTCCATATTTGGCTAATCGTTATTCGTGTAGGAAAAAGTTTTAGACTCTATAAATAAGACTCTTTTCTTTTAGTTTGGTAGTATCCACAATGTCGTCGTAAAGGGCTTTGAGAGTCTTATTTAGGGATAGAGTTTGTGAGACACAAGTGTTAAGCTAGCTGTCACTTGTGCGAACCTTTTTTTTGTTCTGATGAATTGTGTGAGGTTGTTTTTCTCGATATTTTGTAACCTCTTTTATATAGTGGATTACACATTTTTTTTTGGTGGATGTAGGTCGATTGATCGAACCACGTCAAATAATAGTGTCTCTTTTGACATATTATATTTCTCGTTTGTCTTCTTATTTAACGTGTTTTGAGGTTTGCTTTGTTAGTTTCCGCATGACACCTGAGTAATTTCGTCTTAACAAAATGTTTGATTTCACATATAATAATGTTATGGTAGTCTCTTTGTATGGTATCGAACAATTCTTCCTCTCGAGTTAGTTTTTGAGTTTGAGTTAGACCTAGATCCATTTCTTACCCTTGAAAAACATTTATATTTATAAGAAAAAGAAGATGAAACTTTCTCCAAAATACTTTGTCATGTGCTCTAAGGTCCACATGAATTGACACTTGACCTAAGTAAACCTTTTTTTTTTTACTCGGTATCTGTCTGCTCGATATTCATACTTGACTTCAGATTAATGTTCACAAGTTTCACATGAGGCTATAAAACGCTTGGTCTACCAAAGATGACTTGTACTCAACAAGACTGGAATGTGAAGCCTTTGACTAAAGTAGATACTTGTTGAAGTCTAGTTCAATTTCATTTTTAAATTTTTCATTCTGTGGTCATAGGTTTAAAGTCTTTATAGGGTTACGTTTCAAATTTATGCCGGAAAGTCTCATATTGGCTGTACAAAGCTCCATCTCACAAAGGTCACTAATACTCCTCGAGACTCGAACGTGAAATCTCAAATTATTAATGACAGAGTATTACTTACAAGTACTCAGGGGCCGGATCTATTAAGAGAGTTGAGGGTGCCACGCCACCCGCAGACTTCGACGGAAGTTTTCTATATATATACATATATATATATACACGGATATAGTCAAATAATTAACATGCCACCCCCAAGATTGAAGTGTTGTTTGGTCGGAGAGGCAGAGTGTTCCATTTACTCCCCCTAGGTCGCGGGTTTGATCTCTGCTGGCAGCCTTACTTTTTCCCTTAATTTTAGGCTGAAGTGAGACCACAAATAACTACTAGTTGGCAAACCCTTTTTTATATATATGTATTAATAGTAATTATATTGAATTTTTCTTTTATTTTTCAAATATTAATAGTTAATATTTGTATTAAAAAGTGCATAATTTTATTCTCTCTTCTCAAATTAGAAAAAAAAAACTATTCCTCTCAAATCCCAATTCCCAAATCATCATTGCTCTCTGCTTTTTTGGTCTTTGCTGTTGCTACCGTCGGAGTTTTTGGCATTACCGACAAAAGTCACGGCCTCAGCCTCACCGGCCACCTCTCTCCGCATCCATTATTAAGTTTACTTGGCACCCGCAGAGTCCGAATCCTGGATCCGCCTCTGCAAGTACTACATCACAACACTTATATTGGTACACGAATAGAGTCTTGGTCTTGACCGAAACAATGTGTAAATTTGTCTTCTTTTTTGTTGTCTTTTCAGTCAGTGTTTGATATCCGCATTGGAACACATACAAATTCGGATCACAAACTATAGGGCTCATTATGGGGATGACACTACCAATATGATTTTCTCCGTTTATAAGTTCGAACTCGTGATATCTAGTTTAAAAAATGGAGCCGTCTCACTAATGTAACACAACCCATATATCAATACGTGCTTCAACCCAAAATTATAATTTTTGGCACTATTTTCAAATGGCTCAGACTACCAATATATATTGTTGTACTGTTTATAATCTCATTAATTAAGGGTAATATTTAAAATTTTAAAATTAAATTATTTCTAAATATGTGACAATTTATAATTAAAGAATAAGAAGACACTTTTTCCGAAGAAATTGCAAGGAAAACACCTTTATTTTTATATTTATTACTATCTCTTTTTCTACGAATATTGGAATTTGAATAGAATTATTACTTCAGAAGTTCGATTACTCTTTTTCCCAAAAATAAATCCAAAATTTTTCTTCTTATATATATAATTCTTATGTACTTCCTCCGTCCCAAATTATCCGTCTCAAATTTTCTAATTTGATTTCCTATTTTACTTGTTTTTTTTCATTAATCAAGAAGAAACATTTTTTTTTTTTCATGTTTTACCCTTTGCGTTAATTATTTTTTCTTCAAATTAAAATGTAAACATTATTTAATAGGGATACTATGGTAAACTAGCCATGTTATTAATTATTTTTCTTAATCAATGTGTCATCTCAATTTGTGACTGAGAGAGTATATGAATACGAAAGAACAAGAAGACACTTTTCTCAAACTTGAAGAAATTGCTAGGAAGACGCCTTTATCTTTACATTTATTAGAACTCTTTCTCTACGAATGATTACAATTTGAATAGTCTTATTATTTCAGAAGCTCGGTTACTGTTTTTCAAAAAATAAATCAAAAATTTTTCTTCTTATATAATTCTTATGTATATGAATAAGAAAGAACAAGAAGACACTTTTCTCAAACTTTAAGAAATTTTTAGGAAGACGCCTTTATTTTTACATTTATTATAACTCTTTCTCTAGAAATATTGAAAGTTGAATAGTCTTATTATTTCAGAAGCTCGGTTACTCTTTTTCAAAAAATAAATCATAATAAAACTACAAGGTGCACTTTCTTGATTTTGCAAACACAAAATTTGCCCATATACGTTACACAGTTACACATGATTTTTCTGCATGAAACTCTCACTTGCATTGTGCACAGTAGCAGATCTACATACAATTCAGGGGTCATTCAAACACCTTCCTCGAAAAATTATATTATTTTTACATGGTTAAAAATATTTTTTTCTATATATTTAGTAGATGTTGAACCCCCTCGACTAGTTCGTATATTTACTTCTAAACCTCCTCAGTGAAAATTCTGGTTCCGCCACTGATTGTGCAATTTCACTAGCACTTTAACACTTCAGACACTATTTCCACTCCAGTTTTGATCATCTCCAACATGAGAATATAATCTTCTAATGATGATGATGGCGGCGGCGGCGACGACGACGAGGAGTCTTGTTCAACGATTACTTTATCTCCCAATATATGTGAAAAATTTGGAGTTCCAAAATTCCCAGATGAATTATCGTTCCTATCCACTGTAAAACTATATTTAGCACCTTTATTACCAACCGGTTTTATACTGAGGTTTAAATGACCAACGTACTTATCATCTGAGAAACTCCTCTGACAAAAGAACTCAATCTTGACACGAATATTATCGATGTCTACCTCGGGCACGAAGAAGCGAAATGTGGCATTCCACACAGGATTCGTCTTGTTCACAAGATCCACTTTCGTGTACTTGCTCTTTCCTGCTATTGTAACCTTCGCGTAAACTTTCATTTCTCCCAATAGACGAACATCTTTGAGGTCGCTAGCAGAATGGACGGTAAAATAGAAATTCCTTGCCTCCATATTGTTACGCGTTTCAAGTAGCACGACTGTAAGTTTTTGCTGAAATACAACGTATACTACCTACTGGTAGTTTATTGCACCTCCCAAAAAAAAATTAGCACAATTTCTTTAGTGACAATTTTTTTCTAAATTTTTTAGATGCATGCAAAATGGTTACCCAAGTCATCTATTTATAGTGTCTTACTTAACAAATCCCAAGATGGTAGAGGATAGGGGTGTTCATGGGTCGGTTATTGGTCAAAAATCATAGTTAAATCAATTTAGTCGGTTTTTAAATTCCACTCCAGTTTTGATCATCTCCATCATGAGAATATAATCTTCTAATGATGATGATGATGGCCACGACGACGACGACGAGGAGTCTCGTGCAGCGATCGGCAGCAACGACAACGAGGAGGAGGAGGAGTCTTGTTCAACGATTACTTTATCTCCCAATATATGTGAAAAATTTGCAGTTCCAAAATTCCCAGATGAATTATCGTTCCTATCCACTGTAAAACTATATTTAGCACCTTTACCAACCGGTTTTATACTGAGGTTTAAATGACCAACGTACTTATCATCTGAGAAACTCCTCTGACAAAAGAACTCAATCTTGACACGAATATTATCGATGTCTACCTCGGGCACGAAGAAGCGAAATGTGGCATTCCACACAGGATTCGTCTTGTTCACAAGATCTGCTGATGTGTACTTGCTCTTTCCCGCTATTGTAACCTTCGCGTAAACTTTCATTTCTCCCAATAGACGAACATCTTTGAGGTCGCTAGCAGAATGGACGGTAAAATAGAAATTCCTTGCCTCCATATTGTTACGCGTTTCAAGTAGCACGACTGTAAGTTTTTGCTGAAATACAACGTATACTACCTACTGGTAGTTTATTGCACCTCCCAAAAAAAAATTAGCACAATTTCTTTAGTGACAATTTTTTTCTAAATTTTTTAGATGCATGCAAAATGGTTACCCAAGTCATCTATTTATAGTGTCTTACTTAACAAATCCCAAGATGGTAGAGGATAGGGGTGTTCATGGGTCGGTTATTGGTCAAAAATCATAGTTAAATCAATTTAGTCGGTTTTTAAATTTCTAAAATCAAACCAAATCAAATTAGTATCGATTTTTGAAAATTCAAAATCAAACCAAACCAAACCAAACCTAATCAAAATCAATTTTTTTAATCGATTTGGTTTGGATCGCGGTTCGATTTGGTTAAAAACCAAACCATAAACATCCCTAATCTAGGACCACATGTAGGGGCAGAGCTAGCTTAGAGAAAGGGGAATTAACGATGATATGTTGATCCAGGGGCGGCTCAAATAAATCCGTGGCCTAAGGCCAAAATCGAACGGGAGCCTTAACTTTTTTAAAAAAAATAATTATTTTTATAAAGTCGACTTTTAAAATTATATATTTCTTCTAGTAATTTCTTTTTAATTAATAATATAGTCAAGATATTAATTTCTTGAGATACAATACTTTGAACTAGATATATCAAATTCTTTCTAATTCCTTTTATATAAAAAAAATATTTGTTCTACAAATAATATTTTATATTTTTTTATTAAAATCTATAATCTATTATTACTATAAAAAAAAATTGAAGCCCTAAAATTTGGGTACCTAAGCGGCCGTCTTTTTTTTTCCAAAGGGTAGAACCGCCGTAGAGTCCGCGTCAATGTGGAAAATTAATTCATAAAAAAAATAAAATTGGAATTATTAGTACTATAGACAATATTATGGACAAAAAAGTTACAATCATATTTAACGCAATTGTATATATTTTATTTTATTTTATTTTATTTTATTTTATTTTATTTTATTTTTTTCGTTTTACTTTTTCACATCCACCCATACTAGTCCTCTTCTAGCTCAATGCATGTATAGTAAGTGTGGTATAATAGTGGTATTACTTTTGGGAGCGGACCCACGTGATTGTCAGGGATTCATTCGAATCTCCTCGATAAAAAATTACGTTGTATATATAAGATCGAAAATCTGTATTTAAGTATATATAGTAATTTTGAATCACCTAAATCAAAGATGTTGTATAGCTTAGTGGTACCGATTGAACTTCTTGGGTCGCTGGTTGAGTAAGGTCCACTTCGTGGGTTCGATCCCTGTTGGAGTGCAAGCGGCTATTTTTTTTTTAATTCACTGTGTTGCTATTACTATTATTTTTTGAACCCCCTAAAGAAAAATCCTGGATCCGTCATTGACTACTCCACTCTTAATTAGAGGTTTCAGATTCGAGTTCTGAGTATGGATCCGCAACTGACTACTCCACTTTTAATTAGAGGTCTCGGATTCAAGTTCTGAGTATGAAAAAAATCTTGTTCGGAGAGCCACCCCCAGAATGAGCTCTGCAGTGCGCGATTCGGATTAGTAGAGCTCCAATGTGAGTATCGAACACCGAGTAGAAAATTTAAAAAAAAATAAAAAATTTCTTCTCCATTCGTGTCGGTTTACTCGATATTCGTATCTTATTTCAGATTTATGTTGAAAAGTTTACACAGATCGGCTTTACCCATTAAAAACATACGCAATTGCTTTAGGCCCTCAAATTTGAGGGACCTCTTTTTTTTTTTTTTTTTATAATAATAGATTATAGGTTTTTTGTAAAAGAAATTATTAAGTACTATTTGTAGAAAAAATAAACTTCTTATATAAAAGTAAAGAATTATTAAAAATTTGATGTATTTAAATTATTAAGTACTGTCTCAAGAAAGATTAAATATATTAGTTATATTAACCAAAAAATATATATTAAAAGAAATCAACTATACAAAAATATCAAAAGTTTTGCATCTTAGAATATTTAAAATTTATAGAATTTATCAAAGAATATATATTTATTTTTTCTTAAAAATTTAAGCCTCCGTTTAATTTTTAACTTACGCCACCGAAGAGCTTAGCCGCCCTTGAGTTTTACATTAGGCTACCAAAGATGACTTGTTGAAGTGTACTTTTATTTTATTTTTTAATTTTTCACTCGGTGTTCATAGGTTTAATATTTTTATTGGGCTACGTTTCAAATTCATGCCAAAAAATCTCGTATTGAGGTGTACAAAGTTTCCTCTAACAAAGGTCACTAATACACATCAAGACTCGAACATGAAATCTCAAATTATAAATGAAGGAGTATTGCTCACGAGTACTTCATCACAACACTTGTTGGAACATGAATAGTCTTGGCCGAAGAAAATGTGTAAATTCTTTTCTTTTCTTTTTTGTTGGTTTTCATTCAGTGTTCGGTATCCACATTGAAGCACGGAGTAATTCGAATCACACATTGTAGGACTCATTCTGGGAATGACACTCCCAATATGATTTTCTCCATATACAGACTCAAATTCGAGACTTCTAATTAAAATGAAGCAGTCTCACTAATGTAACACAACCCATATATATCAAGGAAAAAATATATAAAGTACCATACTTAAATATTAAATTATAAAAAATAGCAACACTTTTATCAAATTACATTTTGTAGCATATGTATTTGGATGTATTTGTATTTTTGTAGCAACAGTTTGCAAAAATACAAAATACATATCGATCATAAGGACAGTAAAAATCATATGTACTTGTATTTTTGTAGCAACAGTTTGCAAAAATACAAAGTATAACTTGTTATATTAAATAATTATGAAATTGTTGCTATAAACTCATAATTAAGGGGATAAGCATGTTATTTCTGAATTTTACCCTTTTTTTTAACAGTAATAACATACTTATCCCCTTAATTATGAGTTTATAGCAACAGTTTCATAATTACATAATATAACAAGTTATATTTTGTATTGATATGTATAGCAACTGTTGCTACAAAAATACAAATACATATGATTTTTACTGCCCTTATGATCGATATGTATTTTGTATTTTTGCAAATTGTTGCTACAAAAATACAAATACATTCAAATACATATGCTACAAAATGTAATTTGATAAAAGTGTTGCTATTTTTTGTAATTTAATACTTAAGTATGCTACTTTATATATTTTTTTCTTAAAAAAATAAGGCCCCTCAAATTTATGGGCCTAAGATACGTGACTTATTTTCCACATTGACTTGTCAACCTAAATACCATTGATAGTTATACTTTTCTGTGTTTGTGGTTAGGGGTGGACATATTTTGATTTAAATCGAAAAATATAAAAAATCAAACTAAAATTTAATTTTGGTTTCGATTTTTTGGATCGAATTCGTTTTGTAATTTTAAAATTTCGATTTTTTGGTTCGGTTTTTATTTTTTTTTAAAATCAATTAAATCGAAAAACCAAAAATTTATAAATAATATATATATATATATATATATATATATATATATATAATTATATTGTATATATATATAATATTTAGTAATTCACATTCACAATTAAAATTTAACAGCAAATTCGCATACGCCGCAGGCTGTTTATGGATTGTTTTAGTGACTCAAATATTTTATGGACTATTTTGGTGACTTTGGACTGTTTTATGGACTATTTATGCAGAAAGTATGTTGTTTCATGGACTATTTTTATGAGTTTTGTGTTGTTTTGTCGACTATTTATGCAAGGTTATATTATATGTAATGATTAATGACGTTATGTATTATGTCAAGCTTATGATTATTTCATTTTGATTCATTCATGTTGAGTTATTTATAATTATTTATATTTGGGAATGAAAAATAGGTTTGAAAAAAATAATTTTTCTAAAAAGACCCGTCAATTTTAAATGTCCAATTATGAAAAAGACCCATTCAGATTCATCGTGACCAAGGAAAACATCATACGTGCACAGGGTAAAATTTCTATTAAAATTGAATTGTTTTGTAAAAGAAGTTTGTCAGACGATAAGTATGTTGGTGAAGTAAACCTTAGTCTAGATTCTCAAAGTGTGCAATCATGTAACACTTGTTTAGTGGATAGGAGTAATACAAATTATAAAAGTTCAAATTTTGGGACTTTGAGGTATTCAAGTGTTTTAGGAGATAAATTCATACTCGCAGACTCGTCATCGTCATCGTCGTCGTCATCGTCATCATCTTCGTCTCAGGATTACATCAACAAAATTAACAGAGCTCAAATTGGAGCGACTATGCTAGGTGCAGTGGTTACAGTAGCGGCTGCAGCCACAGAAATCTAGATTTACCTTCGTGGAAAGGAAAAGCTTAAAGGTGAGGTGGTCGAAAAATGTCTCACACGAATTATCTGGTCAACTTTTTTTTTCTATCGTAGTCAAACAAATATATTCATTACGTTTATCTTGATGGAATGGTGTGAGTCATGTGAATCGATGCTCCTGATTTGTAGATTATGTATTAGTAATGGTTGTATTATTCAACGTTGTAATTAAATTTATATCTTAGGTACATGAGACTTCTCTCCTTTGACTCTATATATTTTTCTTCTATAATAAAATAACATCTACTCTCAATAGATTTGGATGATTTTATACATAAATTTTTTTATTAAATATATCTTTATAAGTGAAGTTGAGGTTCAAATTAATCTCTTACCCCTCTTGTTATTTTTTGTCTTCTTGTTTTATTGGAATTGGTCTGCTCATGAAGACCGAATAATTCAATTAAATTAAGTATTTTTTCTTTTTCTTTATATCTTTAATTTGATTGGTTATTTTCTAATAGACTACATATATAATTATTAAATACATCTGGGTTATTCTGTAATTAGTTATTCTTCAGTTCTCTATATATACAGCTGTAACCCCTTCAATATTAATGAGATCAATTAATTCTTAAATCTGTATCATGGTATCAAAGCTAGGGTTTCTTCTTCCGCCCAAACCCTAATCTCTCCTCTTTTCCGACGTGTGTGCGCCGCCGCCACCGTCTACACCACGCCGCACGGCCTCCCTCCTCCGCCGTAGGTCGGCGCCATGGACAAGGTTATTGATCCTCTGTCAAAATTACCGTCTGGAGTAAAATTACTGCTCAGGAATCTCCACAATCTCATCCCCGAAAAATTATCTGACAACAACTACCCGGCCTGGGCACTTAACGTCCGCACCGCCCTCGCAGCCAACTTGCTGGTGCGGAGAAGCCGCAGCCCGAGACAGCCGAGAAGGACGGCGTCAAGCTCCCAAAAACTTGTAAGTACATTTGATCATTATTCTACTTTTATCGTTGTAAAGTTTTATTTAATCAAACTAATTATCTATATTAAAACTTGTAGCAGAGGATGTAGCATAGACTATTATTTGTGAAACTTATTTTCTCTAATTCCACCGAGAAAACTACTTTCATGATTTTGAAAGGTCTATTTGAATTAGCTGACTATAACTTTTTAAACGTACTTTTAGATGTTAAAATTGATTTTACAAATGAGCAGTTACGTATGGATAAAGATATTGAGACCAAGAATAAACAATTTAGAGTGATAACAACTTTTTCCATAAAATGCTGATTGAAAGGTCCATAAAATTATCTTTGAAAAGAAAATGAATTTAAAAGTATTTTTAAACTTATATTGGTCAATGACTTGCCAACTTATCATTAATTATTATCTATTCGGATAAAAAAATTGGTGGTTGATGTATAATATTTATATTACAATTATTTTATAACTGTATAATAGTTAGGTCAACATCGAAGGAATTCGTCTTATTTGGATTAGTGAGTGAATTATTTAACCATAATTGAAATGGACAATAATAAAAATGAATTCTAGGTACAACAACAACAACACAAAAGTAACAATATATTTAACATAATTTCATAAGTAGAATTCGAAAAAAGCAATGCGTACGCAGTCGTACGAATGAATTCTGGGTAGCATTATAATATTATGGGTGACGATCCTTTATAATATGAGATTTGATTTGAATTCAGAACCTGATACCATATATTGACGTGTATGACCATTTCGTCTAAGAAATTGAAGTGTTAGAGAGAAACCACTTCTGTTTACTTAATTATATTATATATCTTCTTACGCGCGGGAGTGATTCTTTTACTTAATTATTATATGTCTCAACTTGTGTTAATAATATATGATTTTGATTTCTATTACCACGTCCAATGCTGCCAAATTGTTTTTATTTAACAATAGCTAGCTCATCAATTTGATTTTGACATCATCCATGTAAATTATCAATTTTCCACATTGACTTGATCAACTTAAAATATTATAAATATTTATCTATAGCTCTTGTTGTTCTTATAAATTGGTAACTGATTTTTCATCATATTGCATTGCACCTTATTAAAAATATAAGATGGAAGTTTTCATGAAAAAAATTGCTCCATGAAAGAGAAAGTGCACGAAAGTGTTTTAGGAGATAAATTCATATTTGCTTGTTATATGCTAAGTAGGTAAAAGGACACTTTTTCTCCTATTGTATACATTTTGATTCTATAGTAAAATAACATTTCCTCTCAATATATTTGAATGATATATATATATATATATATATATATATACACTCTCCATTTTATTTTAATCGGCCGCTATACCAAAAATATATACTTCCTCTGTTTGATTTTGATCGGCCCCTATACCAAATATATATACTCCCGCCGTTTGATTTTAATCGGCCCCTATACGAAAAATACTTGAAGTACACCACCTCTTGTTGCTTTTGGGGGTATAAATTGTTGTCAATTAAAAGTACATCAGTGTGTTGATTCACTGATGTGTCACGTAGGCTCTAAGATTGTCAAAAATACGATTTTAATTAATTCAGGGGGTAATAGGACCCTCCTAAAGTTTGAATGCGTCTCAACAATTTCGTGTATAGTTTAGGGGGAACAGAGCATTATATTTACTCTAAAAGATATATAACATATTTTTATTTACTTAGTGAGACTAGCTCTTGTGTGGATCTAGATTTTGTGGTCACTATAGCTCCTGTGGTCCTCATTCTTTTCTTTTTTTTTTGCCAATATAAATTTGATACATTAGGTCATTCAATTTTCCGTCCACCTTAAAAAAAAAATAGAAAGAAGTCACCAAAAAAAAAAAAAAAATTTGTTAGAATATGGAGGAAAGAATTTTATATTTTACTGTTCATTCTGCTAGCAACCTTCGAGATGTTCGAAAAATCGGTGAAATGAAAGTCTACGCGAAGGTTTCAGTAGCAGAAAAAAGCGAGTACACGGAAGTAGATCGTGTGAACAAGACGAATCCTGTATGGAACAAGGCATTTAGCTTCAACGTCCCCGAGTTAAACATCATACAAGGACAAGGTAAAATTCCGATTAAAATCGAGTTGTTTTGTCGAAGGAGTTTGTCACACGATAAATATGTTGGTGAAGTAAACCTTAGTCTGGATTCTCAATGTGCAAAATCATGTAATATTACTTGCGTAGTGGATAGGAAAGGTACAAATTATAAAAATTCAGATTTTGGGAATTTGATTTATTCATCAAGAGATTTAACAGATAAATTCATTAATTCGAATTCCAGTCCCAAAATTAATGCAGTTGAAGTTGGAGCGGCGCTAATAAGTACAGCGGCTACAGTAGGGGCCGCCGCAGCCGCATTAGCAATTTGAAGATCTCAAGGTGGGAAATGCGTCGCGCGATCTATTTGATCAAAGTTATTATTTGGAATATGCGTGAGTTCACGTGAATCAGTGCTTCCGATCCATAAATCACGTATAAGTAATATTTATAATTTTTCAAAGTTGTAAATTAAATGTTGCCAAGCTCAAAGAGAAGTATGGTGCAATGATTATTAAATACATAGTTACAAGTTGTTGATTAACCTAAAGTAAACTCTTCAAATTTTTGGATTCGCTCCTTAATTTACTTTTATATCTATAGCCATATTGGAGTAACTAGAACAACTTTTTTTCAATACCTAGAATATCTTTTTTGGGTCTTGCACTTGGTGTTCGTTATCCGTTTGGGGACTGATTAGCCCGGATTCATGCTGGAGAAGTTCTACTTTAGAGGTAAAACACCTTCTATCAAAGGTAAATTCTATATTCAGATTCAAATTCAAAACCTCTAATTAAGAATAGAGCAATTCTTGCCACGTTTCACCCCAACTTTTGATGGAAAACATTTAGAAATCAATGCTAAAATGTATATTCCCACCGTTTCAAAATAGTTTGCTCGTCTTGACTTGACACTTTACTTAAGAAAATATTTATTAAGGATTTATTTCCAAATACCTAGAATTTTTTTATTTTTTATTTTTTATTTTTGGTCTTGCACTTGGTGTTCGTTATCCGCTTGGGGGCTGATTAACCCGGATTCATCTGAGGAAGTTCTACTTTAGAGGTAAAACGTCTTCTATCAAAGGTAATTCTATATTCAGATTCAAATTCGAAATCTCTGATTAAGAATAGAGCAATTCTTACCACGTTTCAGAAAAGATTGATTCAGTAGAAAGGCGAAAGTGGTTTCACATTCATACACAAGAATTATATAAGAAGAAAAGTTTTTGATTTATTGTTTTGGAAAAGAGTAACCCGACTTCTGAAGTAATAAGACTATTCAAATTTTAATATTCGTAGAAAAAAAGTTGAAATAAATGTAAAATAAAGGCGTCTTCCTAGCAACTTCTTCAAGTTTTAAAAAAGTGTCCTTGTTCTTTATCGAACTTCTGAAGTAATAAGATTATTCAAATTTCAATATTCGTAGAAAAAAAGTTGTAAAAAATGTAAAATAAAGGCGTCTTCCTAGCAATTTCTTCAAGTTTGAAAAAAATGTCCTTGTTCTTTACCAAATTTCTGAAGTAATAAGACTATTTAAATTTCAATATTTGCAGAGAAAAAATGTAATAAATGTGAAAAAAAAGGCGTCTTCCTAGCAATTTCTTCAAGTTTACCGAACTTATGAAGTAATAAGACTATTTAAATTTCAATATTCATGGAGAAAAAATTATAACAAATGTGGAGAAAAATTGTAATTTAAATTATACATAGTTAAAATTATTTTGTA
Source organism: Capsicum pubescens (assembly GCA_030864215.1). Classification (NCBI taxonomy): domain Eukaryota; kingdom Viridiplantae; phylum Streptophyta; class Magnoliopsida; order Solanales; family Solanaceae; genus Capsicum; species Capsicum pubescens. The sequence goes on from CM061538.1 coordinate 44,282,039, forward strand.
TGTATATACAGTAGATGTTGAACTTCCTTTGATTAGTTCTTATGTTTACTTTTGAACCCCCTTAACGAAAATTCTGGCTCCGCCACTTCTCAGAATGAGCCATGCAGTACGCGATCCGAATTAGTCCGTGTTCCAATACAAGTATCGAACACTAAGTGGAATTTACACATTTTCTTCGGCCAAGACTCTACTCATGTATCAACAAGTGTTATGATGAAGTACTCGTGAGTAATACTCCTTCGTTTATAATTCGAGATTTCACGTTCGAGTCTTGATGTGTATTAGTGACCTTTGTTAGAGGAAGCTTTGTACACCCCAATATGAGACTTTCCAACATGAATTTAAAACGTAACCCCTATAAAGACATGAAATGAATGACCTGCTACAACGGGTAAAAGTTACCTGATGGTATAAAAAAAAATACACCGACGGTGCACCAAACTTAAATTCTTTTAAATTTCTAAAACCAAACCAAAGAAAACAAAAAAGTAACTGTTGGTTTGGTTATTGTTGGTTTATTTCGATATTTTCGATTTCTAACTTTAGCTAACGATAAAAGTTGAAAATTTAAAAAATAAATTCAATCTAACATATGAGATGTAAACCAAGTGTTGTATCTCAACCTTGAAACTAAAATGTCAACTAAGTGTTATATTTCGGCAAAGCCATGAACAACACCATACGAACGCTTCTAAAAAAATATTTAAAAACTACATTTAACAGAATGATATGATAACTCCCCCCCCCCTCCCCTCCCCCCCCCCCCAAAAAAAAAAGGTGAACACATAAACATCTTGCTCAACAACAACAACATACCCATTGTATTCCCACCTAGTGGGTCTGGAGAGCGCGAAATTTATTTAGAAATCTCATAAGGTACTGTCAACTGGATGAAGACATATTACTGAATGTGTTACGACTAAAGTTAAATCATAATTAAAATATAAAATGTAACAAATATTTATATTGTACTTATGAATAATATATAAATAATTATAACACACACACACACATATATATATACTAGTTTTAGTGTACGCACTTTGCGCGTGTATCTCGCTTTAATGTGTTCAATTTTAAAAAATTACTTGAATATAAAAAGCATGATAGTTATCACATAATTATTAACGATTTGATTATTGATGCTAATAGTAATAAGAATAAGCGAGACAACGTTAACTTAACTATCTAACAAACCGTCTATCATAATCATAACCTCCTTTCTAAGTTCATGTTTTCGATAAGCTGAAATTGTATCATGTCCGTTCCATACAACATAATCAGCCTCACGACTATTCTATATAACTCGTCTTTAGCACTCTTAAACAAAAAATGCACTGGTTAGATTATTAACATATATGCAATTCTTGCCTAATGGGCAAGACTTAGTTTAGAAAATTGTTGAAATTGAAAACTTTTATCCAAGAGTCAAAAGTTTATCCTTTATTTGCAGTGATTATATTATTAACATAGATGGAACTCTTACCTCATGGGCAAGACTTAGTTTAGAAAATTGTTGTACAAATGTTATACTGTTGAAGTTGAAAATTTTTGCCCAAGAGGCAAAAGTTCATTCTTTAATTGCATTCATTAGATTATTAACATATATGCAACTCATGCCTCATGGACAAGACTTAGTTTAGAAAAATGTTGTACTCTGATTATAAACATCAAATGCAAATTGTTATTAATATTCTTTTGCTCAACACAGGTTCCAATATGCATTTTTTGCTTATGGCGCTTCAATCATTGGATGGATCAATTGTAGATCGGTAATAATGGTAGATGCAACATTTTTGAAATCAAAATATCGTGGTGTCCTCATGATAGCAGTGTCAAACTCTAAATCTGAGATATTACTTTCCGCAATCACCTATTCTGAAATGTTGCATTCCCAAAGTACCTGGCATTGAAACTTAGAGCCTCTGCTTTGCCTTCTTTTTCTTTTGACGGAGGGCAATATATGAACAGGATTACTCAGATTGGGCAATGTAATATTCTATAGATTTTTTTTCTTCAATAGCTCATCCATGTATTGCAGAAATTCATTCCTCATTGCATATCTTAATACATCATTCTATTTTTTAGAGGAATATAAGGGCATACATACGTAGTACGTTCTTGTTCAAGTTTATGTTTGTACGTGATGCACATACTCTCTGATTACATTTTCAGGTCCGAGCCTATTGGGTTAGTATTTTCTCTAACTTCAGTTGAAAAATTAAAAGAGAAAAATAATAGGTTCTTTTAGAAGAGGGAAACAAACTGTTCACTTAGTTGTACTATTTCCATTTATTATCCATGAACAAGGGTTACTAGGAGATGGAGCAACGTAAATTTTGTAGCATTTTTTTTCTTTTGCAATAGCTCATCCATGTTTAGCAAAAGAAATTCCTTATTGCATACCTTATACACCATTCTTTCCTTTTGGGGGAATATAAGGGCACACTAAATACGATCATGTTAACTAGTTTATGTTTGTATCTGAGAATGAATAACTGAGAAAAATCTGGAGAAAAAAAAGAGTGTCACACCCCTTTTTTCAATTCCAAAAAAGATATGTATTTTAAGATTCGAAAGGGTTTTATTATTTAAGTGACAAAAATGAAAATTTGTTTCGAAAAAAAGGATTATTTACATTTTTTATTCAGAGTCGCCACTTGGCATAATCTGGTGTGCCAAGTCACCATTGGAAAATCCTTTTCAAAACCATTTGACTCTTTAAACTGGTTTGCGAACAGAGACTCCGGCTAAGGAATTCTGTTGACCGAGGGAAAGGTGTTAGGCACCCCTCGATCCCATGGTTCAACCACGGTCGCTTGGTAGAGCGTATCAACTATTTTGGCATCACGAAATGTACAAACCACACAAAAGCACGCCAAATAATCAAACAATAAACAAAACAAAACAATCCAAAAATATAAAGTTCAGTCCAATTATACAGTCCAAAAATAGAAAAATACGAAAATATAAATCCTAGTCTAAACTAATTCTAGATTAAGCTCTAATGCCTTACCCGACGCCGCGGGCCTTCATCACGATCATTTTTCGCCAACATGATACGTCGGGGCATTCCCCGGTGAATAAATACAAGTGATCTCGGGGCATTCCCCGGTGAATAAATACAAGTGATCTCGGGGCATTCCCCGGCTAAATAAATACATTTTTTCAATACGAGAAAACCAAATCATTCACTCAAATTTCAATCATTCAAACAATATTTCAAACGTTCAATAAAATCACAAATTATAAACTTTGCCTACCCAAACTACGTTTGCCTAAACCAATCGGCGCATCATGATACTACCCAATCAAACACTCGTATTTGCTTCAAAATAACCAACGACAATAAATCAAAACAATATTCATTCTTTATCAATTCCTACCATCCAACCCCACATTCCATTTTTTATACCAAATTCCAACGATTCAAGACAGTCATCTCAACAATCCACAACCATCTATTCAATGAAATCGAACACCAAATTAATGTCACCAAAATTCAACCACACATCAGACAAATCAAACACGTATAGTAAAGTAAAATTAGAAGAGATAGAGTTGGACCTTAAATTTGAAGCTTTCAAACTCAATGTTATTCGAATAAAGAGAGTCCACACCCGGAAACCTCGAGCCGAACCTTAACACCAACAATTCAACTCGACAAATAATGACCCGTTCACCGTCACTTTTCACGTCGTCACTGTTCACCGGTACTGTTCACCGGTACTGTTCACCGGTCACTGTTTACTAGTCACTGTTCACCCGTACTGTTCACCGGTTACTTTTTTTTTTTTTTTCGTTGTTGTTCTTGTTCTTGTGAGGAAGATTATTTGGTGATTCTTGTTATTGTGGAGAAGATGATGATCAAAGAATGAGCCTCTTTTCCTCTTAGAATTTTTCTTTTATAATGGGCATAGATTTGTTATGATGTGGGAATTTTGGTGGGTCCCCCATATATTCTTTCTTTGTGGACAAGAAAAAGGAGGGGGATCATATGGGTAGTTAGGGTAGGTGGAAGCTTTTGATTGGGTAGGTTGTTAGGATAAGATAAATTAGTTAGAGGTATTTTTTTTGTTTATTTTTGTATTTTTGTGGGATATAATTACATGGGGTTGGACACATGGTAAGGTGAACTAAAAATAAAAAAAATTAGACTTCGGGAGGGACAAAATTAGGTGTCTACAAAGAGAAATAAAAAAAACTCTAAATAAAGGTCAAAGACAAATAAATTTAAAAAAAGGAAAAAAATGAAGAAATAGATAATGGTTGAGAAAAAAGAAAAAGAGAAAAAAAAATAAAAGGTTGAGACAAATAAATTAAAACATGAAAATAAAGTTAAAGGAAAAAATAAAAACTGAAAATAATAAAAAACAGAATAATAAATTTAAAGGAAAAAATAAAGAAGTGAAAGAAAGTAGAATAATAAAAGTAAAGGAAAAATAAAAAAAGTAAAAATAATAAAAAATAAAAGTTGAGAGATAAATGAGTATGAAAAGTTTAAAAATATATTTGAGATGTAGAGGGACAAAATGATACTTTTAGTATATTAAAAAGTAAGGAAGTTTATTCTTCAAAGACATTTTTATTCGGGGTCAAATATCTAAAGCCACCCATATTTGGGTCTATGACATGCACTTTCCTGCTTTTAATTTAATTGAAGCAGCAGTCCTGACGTTGTTGAATTCACTACATTCTCGATCCTTTAGATTAAAAATTTTGAAAAAAATACACAACAAGATTTTAAATAGCTAAAAACTCAGAGAAATAAATTCTTGAAGTGAATTTGTATCATTAGAAATTTTAATAATTTAGCTTGTCTAATTACATAATTTTAATAATTTATCTTGTCTAATTACATAATTTTAAGTAATTTTATTTTTCTGTTGATAAATTATAAAAACAGAATGTCAATAAACTTGAAAAAAAATTACTTTTCTAAATTTTTTTAATTATTTTATATTCTAAATTCTCATTCTAAAAATGTGGTCAAATGGAATAACTGTCCAACAAAGACAAATAAAATTATTTATAATTATTTTAAAATTATCATTCAGGCATTTATATATCATTCTAAAAATATCCAACAATTTTAAAATTATTTTTAAGTTTAATATTATTTTAAATTAAAAAAATTATTCATATAAATGAAATAACTTAACGTTTTGTTTGTATAGATATTATTTTGAAATGCAAAGTCAACAAACAAATAAGTAAACAAGTTAGATGTTCAATCCCCATGTGTTGGAAATAGCTAGAAGAATAAATGAAGAAAGAAAATATAAATTTGGGAGAAAAGGGTAAGAATGTAAAAATGTAAACCTGTTTACAACGTGAATAGACTTTATTATCAAATTTGAGCCATTATGTCCAAATTATGGCCACATTTTATGGCCAAAAGGATTTCCCCTAAAAAGAAATTGCTAGGAAGACACCTGTATCTTTACATTTATTACAATTTTTTCTCCACGAATATTGAAATTTGAATAGTCTTATTACTTCATAAGTTCGGTTACTTTCTTTTTCAAATAATAAATCATAGATTTTTTTCTTATATAATTCTTATGTATATGAATACGAAAGAATGAGAAGACAGTATTTTTCTCAAACTTGAAGAAATTGCTAGGAAGACGTCTTTATTTTTACATTTATTACAACTCTTTTTCTAGGAATATTGAAATTTGAATAGTCTTATTACTTCAGAAGTTCAATTACTCCTTTTCAAAAAATAAATAAATAAATTTTCTTCTTATTTCATTCTCATGTATATGAATACGAAAGAACAAGAAGATACTTTCCTCGAACTTGAGGAAATTGCTAGGAAGATGCCTTTTTCTTTACATTTATTACAATTTTTCTCCACATTTGTTATAATTTTTTCTCCATGAATATTGAAATTTAAATAGTCTTATTACTTCATAAGTTCGGTAAACTTGAAGAAATTGCTAGGAAGACGCCTTTTTTTTCACATTTATTACATTTTTTCTCTGCAAATATTGAAATTTAAATAGTCTTATTACTTCAGAAGTTTGGTAAAGAACAAGGACATTTTTTTCAAACTTGAAGAAATTGCTAGGAAGACGCCTTTATTTTACATTTATTACAACTTTTTTTCTACGAATATTGAAATTTGAATAGTCTTATTACTTCAGAAGTTCGATAAAGAACAAGGACACTTTTTTAAAACTTGAAGAAGTTGCTAGGAAGACGTCTTTATTTTACATTTATTACAACTTTTTTTCTACGAATATTACAATTTGAATAGTCTTATTACTTCAGAAGTCGGGTTACTCTTTTCCAAAACAATAAATCAAAAACTTTTCTTCTTATATAATTCTTGTGTATGAATGTGAAACCACTTTCGCAACCAATCTTTTCTGAAACGTGGTAAGAATTGCTCTATTCTTAATCAGAGATTTCGAATTTGAATCTGAATATAGAATTACCTTTGATAGAAGACGTTTTACCTCTAAAGTAGAACTTCCTCAGATGAATCCGGGTTAATCAGCCCCCAAGCGGATAACGAACACCAAGTGCAAGACCAAAAATAAAAAATAAAAAAATTCTAGGTATTTGGAAATAAATCCTTAATAAATATTTTCTTAAGTAAAGTGTCAAGTCAAGACGAGCAAACTATTTTGAAACGGTGGGAATATACATTTTAGCATTGATTTCTAAATGTTTTCCATCAAAAGTTGGGGTGAAACGTGGCAAGAATTGCTCTATTCTTAATTAGAGGTTTTGAATTTGAATCTGAATATAGAATTTACCTTTGATAGAAGGTGTTTTACCTCTAAAGTAGAACTTCTCCAGCATGAATCCGGGCTAATCAGTCCCCAAACGGATAACGAACACCAAGTGCAAGACCCAAAAAAGATATTCTAGGTATTGAAAAAAAGTTGTTCTAGTTACTCCAATATGGCTATAGATATAAAAGTAAATTAAGGAGCGAATCCAAAAATTTGAAGAGTTTACTTTAGGTTAATCAACAACTTGTAACTATGTATTTAATAATCATTGCACCATACTTCTCTTTGAGCTTGGCAACATTTAATTTACAACTTTGAAAAATTATAAATATTACTTATACGTGATTTATGGATCGGAAGCACTGATTCACGTGAACTCACGCATATTCCAAATAATAACTTTGATCAAATAGATCGCGCGACGCATTTCCCACCTTGAGATCTTCAAATTGCTAATGCGGCTGCGGCGGCCCCTACTGTAGCCGCTGTACTTATTAGCGCCGCTCCAACTTCAACTGCATTAATTTTGGGACTGGAATTCGAATTAATGAATTTATCTGTTAAATCTCTTGATGAATAAATCAAATTCCCAAAATCTGAATTTTTATAATTTGTACCTTTCCTATCCACTACGCAAGTAATATTACATGATTTTGCACATTGAGAATCCAGACTAAGGTTTACTTCACCAACATATTTATCGTGTGACAAACTCCTTCGACAAAACAACTCGATTTTAATCGGAATTTTACCTTGTCCTTGTATGATGTTTAACTCGGGGACGTTGAAGCTAAATGCCTTGTTCCATACAGGATTCGTCTTGTTCACACGATCTACTTCCGTGTACTCGCTTTTTTCTGCTACTGAAACCTTCGCGTAGACTTTCATTTCACCGATTTTTCGAACATCTCGAAGGTTGCTAGCAGAATGAACAGTAAAATATAAAATTCTTTCCTCCATATTCTAACAAATTTTTTTTTTTTTTTTGGTGACTTCTTTCTATTTTTTTTTTAAGGTGGACGGAAAATTGAATGACCTAATGTATCAAATTTATATTGGCAAAAAAAAAAGAAAAGAATGAGGACCACAGGAGCTATAGTGACCACAAAATCTAGATCCACACAAGAGCTAGTCTCACTAAGTAAATAAAAATATGTTATATATCTTTTAGAGTAAATATAATGCTCTGTTCCCCCTAAACTATACACGAAATTGTTGAGACGCATTCAAACTTTAGGAGGGTCCTATTACCCCCTGAATTAATTAAAATCGTATTTTTGACAATCTTAGAGCCTACGTGACACATCAGTGAATCAACACACTGATGTACTTTTAATTGACAACAATTTATACCCCCAAAAGCAACAAGAGGTGGTGTACTTCAAGTATTTTTCGTATAGGGGCCGATTAAAATCAAACGGCGGGAGTATATATATTTGGTATAGGGGCCGATCAAAATCAAACAGAGGAAGTATATATTTTTGGTATAGCGGCCGATTAAAATAAAATGGAGAGTGTATATATATATATATATATATATATATATCATTCAAATATATTGAGAGGAAATGTTATTTTACTATAGAATCAAAATGTATACAATAGGAGAAAAAGTGTCCTTTTACCTACTTAGCATATAACAAGCAAATATGAATTTATCTCCTAAAACACTTTCGTGCACTTTCTCTTTCATGGAGCAATTTTTTTCATGAAAACTTCCATCTTATATTTTTAATAAGGTGCAATGCAATATGATGAAAAATCAGTTACCAATTTATAAGAACAACAAGAGCTATAGATAAATATTTATAATATTTTAAGTTGATCAAGTCAATGTGGAAAATTGATAATTTACATGGATGATGTCAAAATCAAATTGATGAGCTAGCTATTGTTAAATAAAAACAATTTGGCAGCATTGGACGTGGTAATAGAAATCAAAATCATATATTATTAACACAAGTTGAGACATATAATAATTAAGTAAAAGAATCACTCCCGCGCGTAAGAAGATATATAATATAATTAAGTAAACAGAAGTGGTTTCTCTCTAACACTTCAATTTCTTAGACGAAATGGTCATACACGTCAATATATGGTATCAGGTTCTGAATTCAAATCAAATCTCATATTATAAAGGATCGTCACCCATAATATTATAATGCTACCCAGAATTCATTCGTACGACTGCGTACGCATTGCTTTTTTCGAATTCTACTTATGAAATTATGTTAAATATATTGTTACTTTTGTGTTGTTGTTGTTGTACCTAGAATTCATTTTTATTATTGTCCATTTCAATTATGGTTAAATAATTCACTCACTAATCCAAATAAGACGAATTCCTTCGATGTTGACCTAACTATTATACAGTTATAAAATAATTGTAATATAAATATTATACATCAACCACCAATTTTTTTATCCGAATAGATAATAATTAATGATAAGTTGGCAAGTCATTGACCAATATAAGTTTAAAAATACTTTTAAATTCATTTTCTTTTCAAAGATAATTTTATGGACCTTTCAATCAGCATTTTATGGAAAAAGTTGTTATCACTCTAAATTGTTTATTCTTGGTCTCAATATCTTTATCCATACGTAACTGCTCATTTGTAAAATCAATTTTAACATCTAAAAGTACGTTTAAAAAGTTATAGTCAGCTAATTCAAATAGACCTTTCAAAATCATGAAAGTAGTTTTCTCGGTGGAATTAGAGAAAATAAGTTTCACAAATAATAGTCTATGCTACATCCTCTGCTACAAGTTTTAATATAGATAATTAGTTTGATTAAATAAAACTTTACAACGATAAAAGTAGAATAATGATTTCAATGTGTTAGAATATTTTAAGAAAATAACCGATCAAACTAAAAATAGAAAGAAAAAAAATACTTAATATAAATGAATTATTCGGTCTTCATGAGCGAACCCAATTCTAATAAAACAAAAAGATATATATATATATATATATATATATATATATATATATATATATATATATACTAGTTTAGGTGTACGTATCTTGCGCGTGTACCTGATTTTGAGTCCAAATGTTACACTAAATAGGATATTTATTTAAATAATAAAGATGAATACAATAATTAAATTCAATATCTTTTGGAGAATTTATTTAATTAAACCTAAACTTTACCAAAAAATTTATTAAACCGATCGATATTCATCTACCACATGTAAACTATAACAAAATAATACAATAATAGAGGTATCAAAATAATACAACTAAATTTAACCTTTTAACTTAAAACAGAGATATAAATACAATACAATTAAACCTAACTTTTATCTAAAAAATTTCTCAAAGCCGTGTTACATTCATCTACCACCTGTAAATTCATCCACGACCTGTAAAATATAACAAAATAATAGAATAGTGATTACAAAGCTTCAATTTTGATGAAAAATAATTCTTGTCTGGGCAAAAAATTTGAATATATATATATATACACACACACACGCTGAATTATATTATGTTGACAAAAACAGTGAAGAAGTTGAAGGTTAGAAAATTAAGCATCCACCAATCTAGACATGCAACCGAATCAAGTTAGATGAACATCAATCATAAATCGGTTTCTTTTCTAGTTTAACGTGCATCTCAATATTTATAGAAGTATTTCCTTAATAGAGTCCTATTTTAAGAGTATTTTTCTATCATATTTTAAGAGTATTTTTCTAATTGATCAATGCAAAGAAAAATATTAATTGATTCTTCTTCCATATATTTTAGGAGTCTAGTTAATAGAATAAAAATAATTAAATAATAAATTAAAGAAAAAATAGTGAAAAGACAATTTTGTCTAAAGAAAAATCTTTTAATAAAGAACAAAAAGTTCAAATCACTTATAAGAGTCTTCACACTTTTAATATTATATATATAAAATCATCCTAACTCTATTGAGAGTGGATGATATTTTATTATAGAAGCAAAATGTATAAAGTCAAAGGAGAGATGTCTCATGTACCTAAGATATAAGTTCAATTACAACGTTGAATAATGAATCTATTCATTTGACCAGATAATTCGTGTGAGACATTTTTCGACCACCTCGCCTTTAAGCTTTTCCTTTCCACGAAGGTAAATCTAGATTTCTGTGGCTGCAGCCGCTACTGTAGCCACTGCACCTAGCATAGTCGCTCCAATATTAGCTATATTAATTTTGTTGACGTAATCCTGAGACGAAGATGATGACGATGACGATGACGATGACGAGTCTGCGAGTATGCATTTATCTCCTAAAACACTTGAATACCTCAAAGTCCCAAAATTCGAACTTTTATAATTTGTACCATTCCGATCCACTAAGCAAGTGTTACATGATTTCGCACTTTGAGAATCTAGACTAAGGTTTACTTCACCAATATATTTATCGTTTGACAAACTTCTTTTACAAAACAACTCGATTTTAATAGAAATTTTACCCTGTGCACGTATGATGTTTTCCTCGGACACCATGAATCTGAATGTCGTGTTCCACTCAGGATTCGTCTCGTTCTTAAGATCAGCTTCTGTACACTGGCTCTTTCCTGCGACTGAAACCTTAGCATAAACTTTCATTTCTCCGTATTTTCGAACATCTACAAGGTTGCTAGCGGAATAGACGGTAAAATCTAAACATCTTGCCTCCATATTATGAATTTCAAGAAGCAATATTTTTTAATTTTTTTTTTTTAATTTTTTGGTGATAATTTCTTTCTATTGTTTTTAAGGTGGATGAAAAATTGAAATACCTAATGCATCAATTTATAAGAACTACAAGATGAGGACCACAAGAGCTATACTGACCACAAACAAAGAAAAATATAAGTATCAATGGTATTTCCACACGTATGATAATACATTGATAAGTTGATGTGGAAAACAAGGCACTTACCTTTTGTCCGTAAATTTGAGGGGCCTCAATTTTTTAGAAAAAATAAAATTATTATAAGTATTTTTTTAAAAATTAAAAAGAAATTGTATAGGCCGTTTCTGTTTTTATTTTAATACTACAAAATTCAAAAGGTAAGTCTTATTTTTTTCTTATTAAGCTTTTTGCGAGCTAAAACAGACAAATAAATTGAATCAAAAAGGATATTCTTTATGGAAAAAGTATTTTTTTTTCATATAAGAGAAAGACACGATTTGCATCTCAATTTTTTTTAGAAATATATTACTGACTTTGCATCTTAAGAAAATAATAAGATAATAGACTTAAATTTTTTTAAAAAAAGTAATATATTATTCAAAAGTTTAAGGCCTCCCATTTATATTTGGATTTAGGCTGTCGAAGTGCTTGAGCTATTGATACAACGAGCTACTGATTAAGGAAATAAAAATGATAAAGAAATGGACCTTGGTCCTAACTCAACCTCAAAAGTTAGATCATGAGGGGAGGATTGCCCAAGACCATATAAGGAGACTAATGATCCTTTAACCCACCGATGCGGGACTCCAACACCCCCCCTCCCCCCGCCCGCCCGCTCAGGGCTGGACATCTGGAGCGTGGATAATATAAGACAGGAGGCCCAACATCGGAAATAATAAACTGGGTAGGCCAGACTCTGCTACCATGATAAAGAAATGGACCTTGAGCCTAATTCAACCTCAAAAGCTAGCTTATGAGGAGAGGATTGGCCAAGACCATATAAGGAGACCAAGGACCCTTTAATCCACCGATGCGGGACTCCAACAAAAAATGTGTTATGTTTTTAATAGCTTAATTTTTTTTTAAAAAGATAGTCATACACTTAAATATGATATCAGAATAAGAAGCTCAAGTCTTGTATTTAAATCACAGTCTGTCAAAAATGAAAATATTTTTTCACGTGTTTGATTCATGAAAAAAGAACTGAAATACTCACACGTAAAAGATCAATTGTGTTGAAACATATTGTTAAATAAATAAAATATTTGTTTATAACTTTTCTATATGAGATCATCACATACTTCAATAACGCGGTTACGCTTTCGTTGTTTCCACGCAATTTGGTGAGTCCAATATACTCTTGCATGAGGTGTAATAAGGTCCACATGTAAAAGGATATGAATTTAAACTAAAACACAAATTCTTCTTGGGAATGTTCGAAGAAGTCATTTGCACATTTCAATGTCATTAAGAAAAAATCTAGTAACATTTATAATGACTTCTTTATTGTAGACACGTAATTTGAATCCTTTCCTTTTACATTATTTATAGAATTAAATAGTTTTTTTTAAAAAATATTTTAGGATAATATTATAGTTATATTTATTTCTTGTATCCTACTCAAAGAACCTACACACCATATGCACGCCTCACCACACTATATCACTCTGGTTTTCTTTCTCTTCCACACAAAAAAATTAACCTTTCTTTCACTGTCGCGCTCCGAACCTACATCCTGGACACAATAGTCATTTGAAACTCCGAGTGACAGGTCATAAAATTAGAAAAGTTGATATATAAATGTGTCCTTTAACTTTACCTCAGTTGACATACATGTTCGATCTCCAACTTTGAATATGCATAAATAAGCACTTAACTATCATGAAATGTATGAGTAGACACACATATCTTACATAATTTTTTTTACACGATTTGACATTGTAGGACGAGTGTATCTCATGCGATTTGTTATGTAGATCGCGTGCATCTCAGTTGGCATACATGCCCTCTAACTGAGACCGAGATAAATATAATTAGTTGAATTTATTATTTATCTTTTCAGTGGGTAATAGGTATGTATTAACTATATACAATTGCTGGCTAGTGTTGTCGTAACTTATGGCTATAGCAATGGAAGAACCCCATGAGAGAAAAAGGTTAGATATACACTAACTATAGTATGAATATTCACTCATGTATTCAACTCACAACCATTAAAAAGAATATTCTCTCTCGTGTTTGATTCATGACAAAACAAGTAGAGTAGGTCCAGGACGAAATACTTGGAATGTAAGTTCAGGGAGGCGTCGCATGAGGCTAATCATGTGGTGGTAAAGCTTGATACACAGGTCATCCAAAAGAGAGATAATTTCAAGTATCTTGGATTTATGATTTAGAAAAATGAAGAGATTGATGAGGATGTTGGATTGGGATAGGATGGATGAAATGAAAGATCGCTTTCAAAATCTTGTGTGACAAAAGGGGGCCTCCTAAACTCAAAGGTATGTTCTACAGAGTGGTGGTTAGACTGACTATGTTTTATAGGCCGAGTGTCGGTCAGTCAAGAAATCTTTCATCCAAAAGATGAAGGTGGTGGAGATGAGAATGCTACGGTGGACATGTAGGTGTACGAGGAAAGATATGATTAGAAATGAGGTTATTCAAAATAAGATAAGTGCGGCGTTGGTGGAAGCCAAGATGCGAAAAATGAGGTCGAGATGATTTGGACATGTAATGAGGAGGGCCACAGATGCCTAGTGTGGAGGTGTGAGAGGTTGGCTAGGGATATGGATTCATGCGAGGTAGAGGTAGACCAAATGAATATATTAGAGGAAAGTGATTAGACATGACATGAAACAACTTTAGCTTACAGAGGACATGACCCTAATTAATAGGAAGGTGTAGAGGAGTCGGATTAGGATAGAAGGATAGTAGGAAGGGTGCACCATTGTTAGTACGTAGGAGGACTTTGTTGTGTTAGCCGTACTTGTAGCCATAGTATTAGTATTATTTCAGATTGTGTTATTATTTGTCGTATTACTTGGTGAATCTTGTTTATGTTATTATTGGGTGTGATTATTCCTATTGTTTTTTGTCCCTTTACTATTCATTTTCTAGATTTTTGTATCTTGTGAGAAATAACCTCTCTGTCTCACATCTGAGATAGTGATATAAATTGCGTACACTTACCCTCTCCAATCCAACTTAGTGAAAATATACTTAATATGTTATTGTTATTGTATTTGATTTGACTCATGAAAAGAAAAATTAAGCTTACTAGAGTCTAATTGAGTTGAGGCATATAATTAAATAAAGAAAATATTTTTTAAATTTTTTTTATATGAGATCTGGGAGCAATCTCCGGGCGAATATGAAGCGCATGAATACAAGTTATGCCTTGAAATGAAAGATAATTCCGAATCCGATCACATACTTCAATAACAAGGTTGCTGTAGATATCTAAAACTACTGGGAATAACATTACAGCAGTACTTCCTAAGGCTAGCCTGTGGAGGAACAAACCTATCACTACTAGTTAATCCATTAATAGAAGTTCCAGCCTTGTCTGTTTCCAACTGTTTCCAAACAAACATCGGTGGAGTAGGGTCTGGGGAGGGGAGGGGAGGGTGTACACAAATCGTAACACTACCTCAGGTGAAGTTGAGAGGCTGATACTGATAGACCCCCCGACTTAGCACCAATAACAGAATAACAAACACAAAGGATAAATACATACAAACTAGTATAGTATGCATAATAAACTAACACCGCTAGCTACAAGATAATACTACAAATTATCTATTCGAAATTAAACCATAGACACTACTCAACACCACGAATAAGAAATTACAGACACAAATAAAAAACGCCGACGCACTCCCGCCCCACAAATCAAAGAAGGATTGCAACACCAACTGTAACCGCTGCAGTTAGTATAGTTGTTGCAATAGTTGTTCCAATTTGAGCCATATGAATTTTGTTGATGTAATCTTGATCTTCTGATGATGATGAGTCCTCAATTATAATTTTATCTCCTAAAACACTTGCATACATTAAAGTCCCAAAATTTGAACTTTCAGAATTTGTACCATTCTCATCTACTAAGCAAGTGTTATTACCTGATTTTGCACATTGAGAATCTAGACTAAGGTTTACTTCACCAACATATTTATCGTGTTTCAAACTTCTTTTACAAAACAATTCGATTTTAATCGAAATTTTACCCTCTGCTTGTATGATTTTTCCCTCGGGTATGATGAATTTAAACGGCGAATTCCACTCGGGATTCGTTCCATTTTGGAGATCCACTTCTGTACACTTACTCTTTCCTGCTACCGAAACCTTCGCATAGACTTTCATTTTCTTATATTTTCGAACATTTCGAAGGTTGCTAGCCGAAAAAAGGGTAAAATATAAACATCTTGCCTCCATATTATGAATTTCTAAGAAGCAATTTTTTTTTATTTTCTATTGATCTTTTTAAGGTGGATGCAAAATTGAATGACCTAATGCATCAATTTATATGAACAAAAAGATGAGGACCACAAGAGCTATAGTGACCACCAAACCTAGATAAGTATAACCATGGGGTCGTTTGGTTGAAAAATAGTTATCCCGGGATAATTAATCTCGGGATTAGTTATTTCGGGATTACCTAGGATAACTTATCCGATCACTATGGTGTAAATGGTAGAATAAGTTATTCCAGTATTGATTAATACCTCCAACCAAACATGGGATAAAATAATCCTTCATTTTATTCAGGGACTACTTAATGCTCTTTTTAGGCTGATCAAGTCTATGTGGAGCTAGTGGTTAAGTAAACAAAACTGTGTTATATCTTTCAAAATAGCTTAAAGTTTTTAATAAGATAGTCAAACACTTTAATATGGTATCAATACAGATTAATCAAATCTTGAATTCAAATCATCACTCCGAGTCGCGGCTCGATGCGTAGATCGATTCTCGTTGATCACAGCTGGGCGGGCATAGTTGGTCGCGGCTGGCACCCCTCTTGTGTTCAGGCCATCACTACTGACGCACAGGCCATCACTTCGAGTCACGGCCTCATGCGTGAGACTCTCAATGAAAGCACCAATGTTATAAACGAAACGGGAGAGTCTAACCAACTAATCATTTAGAAAGAGTATAACAAATCAAACTTAACTATGTGCTTTAGGACTTAGACTCCCATTGTTGTTTGGCTGATAGGTAGATAGGAAAAGGAGATAAATTCTGGACGTTGATGTCGAGTAGTCAATCTACATTTAAATAGAATTAATTGAGATCAAATGATAAAAGGACATATTCTTTCGATTAAAAAAAAATACCTCTTTATATAAAATAGAAAGATTATAAAAACACAAACTTTCATTAAAAAATACCTCATCATAAAATACATTTAATAATTTAATTTACTCAGAAAAATCGAACACTTGTCCTCGTCTTCTCGGAAAGCAAAGAGAAAATTCTTAATCAAAGGTGTCGGATTCGAGTCCTGGCTATGAAGAAAATCATGTTGGAAGTGTCACCCCCAAAATGGACCCTGCACGATTCAAATTAGTCGGGACTCCAATATTAATACCGAACACCGAGTCAAAAAACAAACAAAAAAAAAGATGATTCTTTTCTTTTATCTTTGAAGGGACGAGATATATTATGATATCATGCTGATTATATTATACAAACGTCATGGATGCTCGTCATAGGGAACTCTCTTCAATAATTACTCGAGTTCCCTTCATTTCTAAATATTTATCATATTTTTTTCCAAAATATATATTTTTATTTATTATGAATAATAAATTAAAATATATCTTCATATTTATGACTAAGGGTATAAGTATAATACAACTAATTATATATTTATTTTATAAAATAATAAATATTATAGAATATTTATTTTTATTTAGATGACAAGTATTTAGGAAGCGCAGGGATAATAATAATATTAAAATGAAAAAGACAGAGAAATAACATGGAGTAAGACTTCCACCAATTAAAACTCTCAATCATAAGGTAAACTTTCCAATTTTTTAATATTTATTTTAGAGATATTTCTGTCAAGATATTTTTTCTCACTTTGTCGATATGTCACTTGTAATCAAGTAAAAACTAAAATTCACACTCTATATATTTATTAAAGGTAAAAACATGTGTTTTAATTTATACTAGATGTCGAAGGTCTGTCCCAGTACGGGCCTAATATATGTTATTTTGTAGTCTTAATTTATGTGATATAAATATAATTTAAATAATCAATTATATTTTTAAGATGCTTTAGTTATTTTAAGTTGTTAACTATCGTAATTTATAAATTTTTTATTTAATTTTCAAATAATACATGTTATTCTCCCTGTTCACACTTTTGTGACATTGATAATCAATTATATTTTCAAAATGATTTAAATTTTTTATTATTGAGATTTATAATATCTCTTCTCTATTCATATTTAAGTGACTGGTATAATTTTGAGAATCAACCAAATATTTTATATATTTTTAAAAAAATTAAGTTGTTAATTATTGTGATTTATTGTATCTTTTTAATTTTTTGAAATATATTACAGATTAATTTTTTAAAAAGATATTTTAAGCTATTAACTATTTGTTATGAAATATAAAGTAAGAACAACAAGAATAGAGAGTAATTATTATTTCTATTGAGAGATTTCTTGATGGAGGTCAATTACAATGAAGGAAAACCCCTTTATCCCCTTTATTTATAAGGGAAAACCAACCTTGGGGTTTCTAACTTTTCCATAAATAGACATTCGTTATATATGGTAAAGTAGACATTCACTACATATGGTAGTATATTTGTAACAGTCCCTCTTGAATGTCTTATTGATAGATAATGCGTCTCGTTAAAACCTTACTAGAAAAAATTTCGTGAAAAAAAAATCTAGTGAAGGAAAAAGAGTACACATCTCTAAAATACACATATAGACTGTCTTATTAAAAAACTTACAAGAAAAAATTATTGGGACAAAACCTCGTAAGGAAAAAAGAGTACGACACAGATTAACTCCTCCTAATGAGAACATCCTTGAACCCTTGCACCCCGATCTTGTGCACCATCTTCTTGAAAGTTGCAGTTGGAGGAGACTTGCTGAATAAATTAGCTACATTATCACTTGAACGAATCTGTTGCATGTTAATATCACCATTCTTTTTGGAGATCATGTGTATAGAAAGGCTTTGACGAAATATGCTTCATCTTATCTCCTTTTATGAATCCTCCATTAAGTTGTGTTATACATGTTGCATTATCTTCATAAAAATTATGGGTACTTTATCATATTTCAAACCACATTTGTCGCGAATGAGATGTATCGTGGACTTCAACCACACACTCTCGGCCTGCTTCATGAATAACTATTATCTCAACATGGTTCGATGAAGTGGCTACGGCAGACTGCTTTGTAAATCTCCAAGCTATAGCAGTATCCCCACATATGAACACATACTTATTTGAGACCGAGCTTTATATGGGTTAGATAAAACCCAACATCAACATAACCAACAAAATCGGGACTGCAATCTTTAGAATAAAATAAGATTATGTGTTTGATCCCATTTCGATGCCTCTTAGTAGGAGCAGACCTATACCTTGCTAACAAATTGATCGAAAGGCTACATCGGATCTTGTAGTATTTACAAGATACATTAGTAAGCCAATTGCACTAAGATATTTAATCAATTTAATTCGGTATATTTCTCATTCCAGCAAATAATCTATTGCTTTTGAAAACTCTCCAAGAGTTTCAATAATTTTCAAGTTATAAATTTATGCAGTGTAAGGATTATAGATAAGTTTCCCATAAACTTTTATATGCTTCAAACATTTTGAATACTTAAACAAGTTTTCATGTAAATTTTGTCATTTGACAATATTCAGCATTTCATCTATGACATCTTCATGAGTTTGGAATGCAAATCAAATAAGTTTTATGTCTATCAAGATGCATCCTTTCATGTCACTTGAGAAAAGTTTCTATATCAGCATGCTTAAATAAACGTAGAATTTAGATCCTCATAATCTTTCATAATATTGCGTCAATATTGTATTAAAGATATCATTGATGATATATCATTTAGTATCGATTCACAACGTGACATAAGATTTTGAGATCTCATCACTTCATTATTTTTAGGTACCTAACCTCTCATAAGGTTTCATAAAGTGTTATGCCGTATGATACAAGTATGACTATGAAGATCAACGTGTGTACAAGTGCAACAAATTATCATCCTAGGGAGTTCAATGTTGAGACGTGAGATGGACCAAAGACACACCCAAAACCGCCCATTTTCTTATTTGCTACGCTAGAGGGGTGGCCTTTGAAGGCTTTTCATTAAAAGGGCACTTTTGTCATTTTAAGTCTAAATTGTTATGTAATATAAATAGAACAAGATAGGTATTTTGAGGCTTAGTTGATTATTGTTGTAAGTCTTGAAATTTGAAACACCAAAGTCCTCTCTCTACTTGAGACAAACCAAAACTTGTAACTAGGATAGCAATTCAAGGGTGGAATCTCTTGTAATTGTTTGTTTTTGAGAAACCTTGGCGCTTGAGTGATGGAATCCTCTCTTGTGTCATCGTAAGAGTTAGGTGATCGTGTGTGGAGGAGTTAGGGGTCTTAGAGTTTTATGTACTCTTTGGTTACTAGGATTTACACCACCTTCGTCTAACTATCTATCCTTTTGTTTGTTTTCATCTTGTAGTAGTTTGTATCTTATGTTGTAAGCCGTGTGGTGTTGTCTTGTTATAACATTGTCATTGTTCTTCGTTGTTCATTATATTGTGTTGTAACTTAGATTAGTTGGCTGATTTTGGTGTCACCAACACCTTGTTAACTTGTGAAACTCGTATTCTTGTTCTTAGCCGAAACTAGCTCTCAAAGGGTCCTCGGTTTGTGCCTTGTTGAGTGGACTATTTTGGTGTCATTTCGTGAGTTCCTAGTCTCTCTCGTATCATCTTAGGCTCTTCAAGAGCATATTGCCTTCTTATTATGATTATTTGTTCCTTATTCTGTTCAAGGATTATTTTATTTGAAACCGATTTGTCTACCACGCTTCACGCATGCATAGACTTTGTCCTTTAGGAACATAAAATAAGAGCACTTGCAGCTTAAATATGAGATGTTTTCGGCATTTAACTTGAATTATCTTTTGAATGAGGATCTGATGATATTCCTCATATATTTGATAGATGCTTATAATCTCCCCTTTATGCTAGGAAAACTAACATACATCCTTCATTTTATTTGAGGAATCCATCTTTGTGTATTATGGTATATTTACTAATCGTATACTGCACATCAAAACTATTAGATGGACAATGTGTGGTTCCTGACCCAGAACCAACTTTGAGAAAGAATTAATCATAATTTGTTGGTTTGATTCATACAAGTACTTTTGTATATAATATTTCAAACCAACACATGAAGCTTTTTTTCTCATTTGCAATGGTTCATCTATTTATTGAAGGCGTTCAATGTCAAACCATCATCATCAAGATAAATTGTATTGATTACACAATCTGAAAGTTATGCTCTTAACTCAGTTTTATTGATCAAATAATTTTATGAATATCAAAATTCAGGTTTACAATAAATGTGCAAGTGATCATCTTATATCAATGCATCTTAATAGATCAGATGACAGGTGAACGAGCACATATTCACCTTTTATACTTTTCAGATTTAAGGGAACCAATCCCAACATTAGTTGGTCCAACCAACTTATCATGAGAACAAGCAATATTAAGAGTTCATGAAGAATTTCTAGTTCTTCAATATACAATATATGTTTAATATTTCATATACACATCTTTGGGATGTAATCGTTGATGTCATCTTATGAACTTTTATACTAGTAAACTCCAAATTTACCATGATATATATTTTTTTGCTTTAGTAAATTTCAGATTTACTATGATATGAATAAATTTCAGATTTACTACTTCGGAAGTAGATTTCAGAATAACTCCTCTCAATTATTCTACCTATTTTTGTTGGAGTTATTACATAGAAGAACTAGTGTATACATTTTATATACATTTTTATAAGAACGTATACGTGTATATTGGACCTACAACTACATCTGTTTTACATTTTAAGCCCACATCCACATTACACAACCTGGCCCACTTTTGTATATATATATATGTGTGTGTGTGTGTGTGTGTGTGAATAGTTAGTGGAGACAGTTGAAGAACTTAGATATTTTTTCTTCATCTCAATAAAGTCAGAAACTCTTTTCTCTCTTTCACTTTACTCTCTCGAATGTTCAAGGGTTCACAAATATCAATTATGGTTTTCACCTTGTTTCTACCCTAACATGGTATCAGAGCAGTGTAGATCGATCTTTTTCTCATCCACGTCCGTCCGATCTTACCCGTCGGTGACAGAAGTTCAGCCGTGTAACTTCGATTAGCGGCGATTCAAATTAGGATTCAAATCAGTAAGGTTTATGTTGTTCTCCAACAGGATGAAAGTAAAAAAGAATCCCAATATGGACCTCCACACTTCTCAAGTGACTCAGCTTTATTCAATGCAGTTGCCTCTGTCCCTAATCATGTCGACAGACGTTTCAATCAAAAGGTCAATTTCAATACCAAAAAACCATAACATAAATCCTTGATTTGCAAATGTTGCAAGAAGCCTGGACATAACATTGAAACTTGTTATAGGCTTTATGGATTACCACCTGATTTTAAGTTCACAAAGAACAAGAAATCCTCTATTGCATATGTACAAATGTTGGATTCAGATGTTTAAACTCCTCCATCTGGTCCAACTTCCAAATCATGTATTCCATATTACAAAGAAGACTCAACACATGGTTTTACCAAGGAACAATACCATCATCTTATGAGCCTCTTTCAGCAAGCTTAAATTTCCTCTCTGAATTAATCTCAACTTGACCATGCAGAAAATTCTGGTTTTA
The DNA here is from genome assembly GCA_030864215.1 of Capsicum pubescens. Lineage (NCBI taxonomy): Eukaryota > Viridiplantae > Streptophyta > Magnoliopsida > Solanales > Solanaceae > Capsicum > Capsicum pubescens. The sequence continues at coordinate 44,304,394 of CM061538.1, forward strand.
CCAACTTTTCAGGTTTGTCAAACCGTACAGTTTTTACTACTGATGGTTATAGTGTATATGTTTCATCCCAAATCCTTCCAACCTCTTGGATATTAGATTCAGGGGCTTCTAATGACTCCCCATAAACAACTTCTTCATAACATACAACCCCTAGCTCATCCTTTTCTAATCACATTACCTAATGGTTATAAAGTCAAGGTAGTGACTACTGTGTCATTGCACTTAAGGGAAGATATTACCTTAGACAATGTGCTATTAGTTCCATCATTTCACTCTAATTTACTTTCCATATTTCAACTACTCAATCAACTCTCATGCCTGACAGTTTTTTCTATTTCTTCTTGTCATTTACAGGGCCCTTCTATAAAGAGGCCACTGAAAATTAGTAAGACTGCTAATGGGTTGTACTATCATCATGCTGATCCCTCTACCACAATACAAATTCATTCTTCTGTTCCCAGTTGTAAATTTATTTCTAATTCTTCTAATATCAATCATATTACTCCATCTGTAATTCAGTCTTACTGTAATTCTTCTGAAGTTTCTAATAAAATAGGGATCTTTTGGCACCAAAGACTTAGTCATATGTCATATAATAAGATGAAAATAATTTTCTTTTTACAAACACAACTTTCTCCCAATCAATCATTTACATGTGATGTTTGTCCACTTACTAGACAACAAAGACATCCTTTTCCACATAGCACTATTCATTCTACATTACCTTTTCAACTTGTACATATTGATATTTGGGGTCTCTACAACACCAAAGCATATAATAGCTACAGGTGTTTCCTTACCCTTGTAGATGACTTTACTAGAGTCACATGGACCCACCTTCTTACTTGCAAAAGTAATACTCTCCCCATCTTTAAGGCCTTTGTTTTTATGGTCAAAGTGCACTTTCACACTTCTGTCAAGTCTTTTAGATCTGACAATGCCTATGAACTAGGAAGGAGTTTTGAAGCATCTTCATTTTTTGCTAAAAATAAAATCCTTCATCAAACCACCATTCCATACCCACCACAACAAAATGGTGTTGTGGAAAGAAAACATAAACACCGCTTGGAACATCTAGAGCTTTATTTTCAATCTAAACTCCCAACCATGTATTGTGGAGACTGTGTACTCACTGCTACTTACCTTATAAATAGACTTTCCTCTTCTGTCCTACATGATTTGTCCCCATATGAAAAATTATATGGTTCACCTCCCATGTATGAACATCTCAGGTCTTTTGGATGCCTTTTCTATGCTACTACCCCTCCAGTTGGGAGGGATAAATTTTATCCCAGGGCTATTCCTTGGGTCTTTATTGGCTACCCTTGTGGTAAGAAAGGATACAAGCTACTGCATCTATCCAACAAGTCCATATTTTTTTTCTAGGGATGTGTTCTTTCATGAACACATCTTTTCTTATTCCCCTCCTACTTCTTTCCATTCTCACTTTTCTTTTCCATTATACTACCCCCCACCCTCATTTTCCATCTCTGTTTCTTGATCCTCTCCTTTCGCATCCTCTACCAATTCTGTCCCTTCATCATCAATCCCTTCTCCTCATCCCCCCCCCCTCAACTCCTGCACAACCTACTTCTTTTATTCCCCTGAGAAAATCCACCAGATCTATCTCTGCTCTAATATATCTATCAGACTATGTTTGTTATTCTGTCTCTTCAGATCCACCACATAAAGCTACTGCACTTGAACCACAGTCTTATCAACAGGTTGTTTCTCATCCTGCCTGGAAGGATACTATGCTTAAAGAATTTCAAGTCCTTGAGGCTGACCACACTTAGGATCTTGTCATACTACCTCCACATAAGAAACTCATTTCGTCTAAATGGGTGTACAAAATCAAGCATATAGATGATGGTTCCATTGAAAGATGTAAAACAAGATTGGTTATTAGGGGTGATACCCAAAACAAAGGGATAGACTATAATAAAATATTTCCTCGATTGTCAAGTTCACTACCATCAAGATCCTCTTGACTATAGCTGTTAAACAGAATTGAACTGTATAAAAATTAGATGGCAACAATGCATTTCTTCGCGAGGACCTTCATGAAGAAGTCTATATAAAGCCACCTCTTGGAATGGAGGTATCTTCTTCCATTTCTTCTTCTGCTTCTTTGGTTTGCAAATTGAAAAAGTCCTTTTATAGGTTGAAACAGGAATTCAAACAGTGATTTTCTAAGCTTTCTAAAGCTTTTTCTATCAGGAGTTATTCTTCTAGCAAAAATGATTATTCACTGTTCACCAGGTTTGTTAATAGTTCCTATATTGTGTTGGTTGTATATGTTGATGACATCCTTCTTTCTGGGGATGATAGTCATGAGTTGGATGCTATTAAATATTTCTTAGACTCTCAGTTTAAGATTAAGGATCTTGGATCAGTGCATTAATTTCTGGGTTTGGAGATCACTCCTCATCCTCAGGGATATCTCATGACTCAAAAAAAGTTCACTTCTGAGTTTTTGTCTGAATTTCACTGTGCTAATTTCACACCTGTTACTGTACCTCTTGATCATTATGTTAAACTAAAAGCTGATATGGGGGCTCATCTCACTGATCCATCTATTTATCATCGGCTTGTTGGGAAACTGAATTTCTTTTAACACACGCGACCTGGTATCTCCTATTCTGTCCAATATTTGAGCCAATTCCTTCAGGCTCCTCAGGTACCCCATCTTTTTGTTGGGTTTCATTTTCTAATATACTTGTTACATGCACCTGATCAGGGCCTGCTGCTTTCCAAGTCCCCTAATATGACTATGCTGGCATTCTCTGATTCTGGTTGGGTTGCCTATGCCCACTCTAGTCGATCTGTTACTAGTTATTTCATCACTTTAAGTGGTTCTCCAATCTCATGGAAAAGTAAGAAACAACCTACTGTTTTCCTCTCTTCAGCTGAAGCTAAATATTGAGCCTTGCGCAAAGTGGTGGCTGAAAGCTCATGGCTGGCACGCCTACTTTCTGACTTTAGTTTCCCTATTTCTAACCCTGTATCTGTTTATTGTGATAGCCAGGTTGCATTGCATATTGCCTGAAACCCTGTCTACCATGAACACACGAAGCATATCGAGATTGGCAGCCACTGTGTTCATGATTACCTGCAATCAGGTCTTATCTCATTGTATTTCGTCTCTTTCACTGGTCTGATATATTCACGAAGTCTCTTCCTGGCCCTTCTCATCATCACATTCTTGGCAAGCTTGGCGTGTTCACACCCTCTAGCTTGGGGTTGGGGGGGGAGTGTTAGAGTTATTACATAGTAAAACTAGCGTATACATTTTATATACATTTTTATAAGCGTGTATACGTGTATATTGGACCTACAGCTACATCTGTTTTACATTTTATCCCCACATCTACATTACACAACTCGACCCACATTTGTATATATATGTGTGTGAATAGTTAGTGGAAACTGTTGGGGAACAACGAAAAAACAATAATAACAACAATATTATTTAACTGTTGATAAAACCTTATATTAATAATATTAAGAAATTATTTTAAGTGATATATTAATTATACTTGAGTAGTGCTGGGCACTGTCCTAAGAAACTATTTCAGCAGTGTGAAATGTTTCTCCAGGATTAAACAAGCACTTCCTTGATTAATTAGAGGATATTCTGAGATAAATAAATCTTCCCTAATTAATCAGAGGCTACACGAATCAACAAAATCATTAATACAAATATCAGCAAGTTAAACTATAGGTTTAAGTAATATCCAAAATCACTAAGTAGGATCCTAAGGAAAAAGAGTAAACTTAGAAAATCTTATTTTTAAAAACTTAAGAATTGCAGTAAGTTTAGAATATTTATAGAAAAGATTTAGCTTCTCAAGTACACCTCTTGATGGCTTCCAAAGTAAGTCTTCTCAAGTATATCTCTAGATGGATTCTAGAATAAGCCTTCTCAAATATATCTCTTGATGACTTTTAGAGTAAGCCTTCTCAAGTATATCTCTTGATGGCCTCCAAAGTAAGCTTTCTCAAGTATATCTTTTAATACATTTAAAGACATGAATTTTTTCAATACACTTCAAATATAAATTATTTTGAAATAACTAAATAATTTTTCAACAATCCCCACATTATTTCAAAATAATTTATAGAAAAAGAATTTTAACTTGCTGGATTTGCATGGACAAAATGCAGTAGGTTTGATGTCTTTTGGACTATGAACCAAACTTAGACCAATAAAATTTAACTTACAGAATTACCGGTGAAATATAATATTTCTATGAACCGAATAATTCTTGTTGTAAGCCAGAGATCTTATCAATCACATTTTGACCGTAATTTTGTTGTTCAACACGGTTTTGCGCCAATAGGCCATGCGCGCGCCTGGTATTCATGAGAGCTCTAGAGACTAAGGCCAAAAGTCTCATAGGAACGACCTCATTCCACTTCTCATATAGGTGAATTCATCAAGTATACACTGCTTTAAATACACAATCCATAAGGACTATGAATTCATTAAGAGTCAATAACTCATCCCTCCATTTTAGTAGCAGTTTAAGCACTCTCAATAAGTGCGCAGAGTCAATATCGACTTGTTATTACCCATATGAACCTACTTCATGGGATCTCCAATCACATAGGTTGGGTTACCATCTCTATTGACAATCATATTGACCTTAACCCCATCTCTTTTGAGGTTTGAAGAATTAATTTTCTTCCCACAGATTTAGTCAGTGAATCGGCCGAATTCAATTCTGACTTCACATAATCAATGAAAATTATTCCATCTCTCAGCAGCTGCTTAACATCATGCCTCAATTTCATATGTCTACTTTTACAACTGTAAGATTTATTCTTCGCAATAGCAATTGCGGCTTGACAATCACAATGTATATGCACATGCGACATCAAATCATCCCTTTTTAAAGGGATATTAGACAACAAATCATTTTTTTAAAGGAATAGTAGACAACAGATCATCCTTTTTCAAAGGAATATTAGACAACAGATTATCCTTGTTCAAAGGGCTATTAGGCAACAGATCGTCCCTTTTCAAAGGGCTATGAGGCAACAGATCATCCTTTTTAAAAGGGATATTTGCTAAGAAATTTCTTAGTCATTCAGCCTCAGTACCAGCTAACTACAGAGCCACAAACTCTAATTCCATAGTTGATCTAACAATGATCGTCTGCTTAGCTGATCTCCATGATACTGCACCACCACCAAGCGTGAACACATAACCACTAATGAATTTTGTCTCGTCTGAATCAAAGATCCAATTCGCACCACAATAACCTTCTAAAGTTGAAGAAAATCCACTATATAAGATACCATAATTCACGGTTCCTTTCAAATATTTCATCAATCGCATTAATGCAGACCAATGCTCATTATTGGGATTATGAGTATATCACTCAATCTACATACGACATAGGCTATATCAGGCCTAGTAAAATTCATTAAATGCATTAGACTCCCAATAATTTGTGCATACTTAGATTGATCTACCCGGTCACCATTATTCCTTTTTAATTTAGAATTAACATCATAAGGAGTGGCTACCAAAGTTACCTCCCAACATTCAAACTTCTTAAGAAGTCTTTCCACATAATGTTTTTGTGACAACATTATACCATCTTCACTCCTCATAACTTTAATTTCCAATATCATATTCACTTCACCCAGATCTTTCATATCAAAGTTAGTAGACAAGAATAATTTGGTACTCTCCGCAATATTTAAACATGTACCAAATATAAGCATGTCATCAACATATAAGCAAATTATCACATAATCATTGTCTACCACTTTTGTATAAACACATTTACCCACCTCAATAGAAGAAAAGCCGTCTTTTATTAAGACTTGATCAAATTTCTCATGCCACTATTTCAGAGCTTGTTTAAGTCCATAAAGAGATTTAATTAATTTACAAATTTTATTTTCTTCTTCAGAAATTACACATCCTTCAGGTTGAACCATATAAATTTCTTCTTCTAAATCTCCATTTAAGAAAGTTGTTTTCACATCCATTTGATGGATAAAAAGCTTATGAATTGATGCCAAAACAATTAATACTCAAATAGAAGCAATTCTTGTTATTGGTGCAAATGTATCAAAGTAATCAATATTTTGCTTTTGATAAAATCCTTTAGCTACTAACCGAGCTTTATATTTATCTAAAGATCCATCTGAATTAAGTTTCCTTTTAAAAATCCACTTACAACCTATCAGTTTTGCACCAAGAGGTAAGTCAGTTAAAACCCATGTATTATTTTTCATAATTGAATCAAGTTCAATTTTTATTGCCTCTTTTCAAAATTTAGCATCAGAAGAAGATACAACTTCAAAATAATTTGATGGTTCATTATCAACAAGAAAAGTTTGAAAATCATTTCCATAAGGAAGATATTGTTTTCTAGGCCTTGTACTCCTTCTCAGTTCCTCAATATTAGAGGTAGATTCATTTTCTCTTTCAACAGGTGAATGGGAGATTTTATCACATAGTGGAAAAATATGTTCAAAGAATTTGGTATTCCTTGTCTCAATTATAATATTGATATCAAGTACATCACTTTTCAAGACAAGAAATCTGTATGCAACACTATGTTCAGCATATCCAATAAGCATGCAATCAGTAGTTTTAAAACCTATTTTCCTCTTTTTAGGTTCAGGAAGAAGAACTTTCGCAAGACAACCCCACACTTTTAAATATTTCAAATTAGGCTTATAACCTTTCCACAATTCATAAGGGGTTTTGCCAGTTCTTTTATGAGGAATTCTATTCTGTAAATGACATGCAGATAAAATAGCTTCACCCTACAAATTATCAGGAGCATTAGAGCTAATTAACATAGAATTTCATCATTTCTTTCAGTGTTCTATTTTTTCTTTCAGCTACACCATTAAACTCAGGAGAATAAGGTGGAGTTACTTCATGAATAACATGACTTTTTCTACTGAAAAACATGACTTTTTCGTAACTTTTTCACATTTATCAATATTACTTGAATCTAAACCAGATATTAGACCAAGTGATTGCGTATTCCTTACATATTTAATAGTAACATGTCCTAATCTAGCATGCCATAAAGAAATAAACTCAATCATATAAATAGAAGATGATGCATTATCATTGATAATATTAAGAGCATAAAGTCCATGATTACAACGTCCATTTTTAATAAGAATATCATATTTAGTTAATATGACCTCATTATTTTCAAATATAACCTTTATTCCAGCTTTTCCTAATAATGCCACATAAATTAAATTAATTCTGATATTAGGAACATGCAACACATTACTCAATGCCAAAGTTTTACTAGATGTGAGTTTGAGAAGAACTTTGCCTTTTTCAAGAACTTGAATAGTTCTCGAGGTTCCAAGATAAACAATTTCTTCTTCTTTCTCAACTTGAGTGTATGATATAAAATTATTTTTATTTATACAAATGTGCCTAGTAGCACCAGAGTCCACCACCCAATTTCTCACATTGTTTTCAATATTCATTTCTGAAATGACCGCAATAATTATATCAACCATTTCAGTCAAATTTATTTTTGACTTAGCGAGATTGTCATTTCTTTCACATATTCTCTTGCATTGAGATGCATTAGGCATGTAACCAAGATTATTTTCATACCTGTATGCTGCAGTACCTGCAATACCATAATCTTCTGACAAACTGACTGGAATTGAAGTAGCCAAAGCAACACCAATCTCAGTATTATCAACGGTCTTACGATCAAAATTATATGCCCTAGTTTCTTAGATTGTTGGGGAACAATGAAAAAATAATAATAACAACAATATTATTTAACTGTTAATAAAACCTTATATTAATAATATTAAAAAATTATTTTAAGTGATATATTAATTATACTTGAGTTGTGCTGGGCACTATCCTAAGAAACTATTTCAGCAGTGTGAAATGTTTCCCCAGGATTAAACAAGCACTTCCCTGATTAATTAAAGGATATTCTGAGATAAATAAATCTTCCCTAATTAATCAGAGGCTACACGAATCAACAAAATCATTAATACAAATATCAGCAAGTTAAACTATAGGTTTAAGTAATATCCAAAATCACTAAGTAGGATCCTAAGGAAAAAGAGTAAACTTAGAAAATCTTATTTTTAAAAACTTAAGAATTGCAGTAAGTTTAGAATATTTATAGAAAAGATTTAGCTTCTCAAGTACACCTCTTGATGGCTTCCAAAGTAAGCCTTCTCAAGTATATCTCTAGATGGCTTCTAGAGTAAGCCTTCTCAAGTATATCTCTTGATGACTTCTAGAGTAAGCCTTATCAAGTATATCTCTTGATGGCTTCCAAAGTAAGCTTTTTCAAGTATATCTTTTAATACATTTAAAGAAATAATTTTTTTCAATACACTTCAAATATAAATTATTTTAAAATAACTAAACAATTTTCCAACAAAAACGGTTGAAGAACTCAGATATTTTTTCTTCATCTCAATAAAGTCAGAAACTCTTTTCTTTCTCTTACTTTACTCTCTCGATTGTTCTAGGGTTCACAGATATCCATTGATGGTTTTCACCTTGTTTCTACCTTAACAATTTTAGAGGTAAGTATTGATACCATCACAATTAAGTGCACGTTTGTTTTGATAATTTTTTCTAAATATTGTCACATTCATCTTAAGTGCTCACTGATTAGTTTATATAGATTTGTCCTAATTTTTATATGTATATATAAAGTTCGACACAAAGTCAGTGAGTGCTCGAGCACTCGAAGGATCCTAGGTGGGTCCATCCCTGAGTGATGATGACTGGATTTATTATTTTTCTGTGTGTTTAAATGAATAAAATTATACATATCTCACAATAATAGTAAAATAGTATTATAGAGAATATATAAATTAAAACCGTCAAGAATAAGGGCACATGTTTTTACCATTAATAAACATATAGAGTGTGAATTTTAGTTTTTACTTGATTACAAGTGACATATCGACAAAGAGAGGAAAAAATATCTTGCCAGAAATAGCACTAAAATAAATATTAAAAAATTGGGAAGTTTAAGTTATGATTGAGAGCTTTAATTAGTGGAAGTCTTACTCCATGTTTTTTCTTTGTCCTTTTCATTTTAATATTATTATTATCATCCCTTCGCTTCCTAAATACTTATCACTTAAATAAAAATAAATATTCTATAATATTTTTTATTTTGAAAAATAAAAATATAATTAATTATTTTATATTTATACCTTTAACCATAAATATGAAGATATATATTTTTATTTATTATTCATAATAAATAAGAATATATATTTTCAAAAAAAAATATGATAAGTATTCAGAAATGAAAGGAGTAATATATATAATTATATATTACTCGAGTGAATTATTGAAGAGAGTTCCCTATGACGAGCATCCATGACGTTTGTATAATATAATCAGCAAGATATCATAATATATCCTGTCCCTCCGAAGATTTTTTTTTTTTATAGTAAAATTAGAAAGTGCTTAAAAAATTAAAAATTGATTCAAAAAAATAAAAAGTGAGAAGCTGAATATTCTCAACTTTTTACTTTTTAGATTTTTTTTTTTTTTTAGGTTTAATCAAAATATTTACCTTTTTATCCCTTATATTTTCTTCCAATTCCAACAATGCAACAAACCGGTAACCCTTAAGTATTCTCTTTGCCGCTTCTCTCGTCTCTTTCTTCCAATTTCTTCTTCACCTTTCTCCTTTGTTTTCAAACAATCATCATATATTGAAGGTTTGCTCAAAAAATTTATTTTAGAATTAAAAATTATAAATAATCACTTTATTTAATATATTGACAATTTTAAGGATATTTAAGTTATTTTAACAACATTTATTTACTAAACACATCAACACTTTTTTTAGAATCAACACTTCTATCCAAACACTTATTTTCTTAATTTATAAGCATTTATTTTAAATTTTTAATCACTTAAGGTAAAAAAAAACTATTTTTTTTAATCATATCCAAATGGGCTCTAATTACGTTCTTATTTCATGAATCAAATACGTGAGAAAGCATTTTTTTTATCTTTTGGATAGCTATGATGATTTGAATTCAAAACTTGATTAATCTCTATTGATACCATATTAAAGTGTGTCACTATCTTATTTAAAACTTTAAATTATTTAGAAAGATATAGAGTAACATATTTTTATTTATTTAAGAGAAAAGACATAAAGTACCCCTCGGTTTGTTTGATTTTTTCAAAAAGATATTTAAACTATACGGGCGACCTATTATCCCACGAAACTTACCTAAACCATTATAAATACACCATTTTGATCAAAATTTTATCTATGCGTGTATACTGCATAAAAAACGCACAATTACTTAAAAGTTGACTGAAATAACTAATTAAAAGATGCCACATATAATTTATCTAGGTTTGGTGGTCACTATAGCTCTTGTGGTCCTCATCTTTTTGTTCATATAAATTGACGCATTAGGTCATTCAATTTTGCATCCACCTTAAATAGCAAAAAAAAAATAAAAAATTTGCTTCTTAGAAATTCATAATATGGAGGCAAGATGTTTATATTTTACCCTTTTTTCTGCTAGCAACCTTCAAAATGTTCGAAAGTGTAAGAAAATGAAAGTCTATGCAAAGGTTTCGGTAGCAGGAAATAGTAAGTGTACGGAAGTGGATCTCGAGAATGGGACGAATCCCAAGTGGAATGCGCCGTTTAAATTCATCATACCTGAGGAAAAAATCATACAAGCACAGGGTAAAATTTCTATTAAAATCGAGTTGTTTTGTAAAAGAAGTTTAAAACTGGATAAATATGTTGGTGAGGTACACCTTAGTCTTGATTCTCAATGTGCAAAATCATGTAATAACACCAATAACACTTGCTCAGTAGATAAAAGTGGAACAAATTCTGAAAGTTCAAATTTTGGGACTTTAATGTATGCAAGTGTTTTAGGAGATAAATTCACTGAAGATTGCATCGACAAAAATCAGATGGCTCAAATTGGAGCCACTATTGGAACAGCTATGCTAACTGCAGCGGTTACCGTTGGTGTTGCAGTCCTTCTTTGATTTGTGGGGTGGGAGTGCGTCGGCGTTTTCTATTTGTGTATGTAGTTTCTTGTTTGTGGTCGTGTCTATGGTTTTCGAATAGATCGTTTGTAGTATGATCTTATAGCTATAGTATTATGTTGTGACTAGCGGTATTAGTTTATTATGCATACTGTACTAGTTTGTATGTATTTATATTTTGTGTTTGTTATACTGTTATCACTACTAAGTCAGGGTCTGTCAGTATTCACCTCTCTACTTCAGCTAAAGTAGTGGTACGATTTGTGTACACCTCTACTCCACTTGTTTGGAAACAATTGGAAACCGACAAGGCTGGAACTTCTTTATGTCGGGCCCCTTATGCCCATATCTCAAGATGTTTGTAATGTAAGGCGAGCTACGTCTGCTACTATGAATAACTAGCAATGTACTTTCTTTATTTCGGAATAAGTGAATTGTTGGAGTATTTATTACTGTTTTAAAAATAAGTGAATTATTTTTTGTTTTTTCAAATTTACTCTTATGGTTTGACAATCAGTTAACTTTTGAAAAGGTATTAATAAGGTCAGTTTTTTTTTTTCGAGGATAAAAATAAAAAATTATGTTAAATTTATGTTTTTAATATTTTTTTTAATCTGTGTGTCAAAATTTAACAATTCATTTATTATGAAACGGAGCAAGTATTAACTAATAGTGATAGGTTTGCTTCTCCACAGGCTAGCCTTAGGAAGCACGGTTGTAATGTTATTCCCTGTAGTTTTACTATAAATAAAATCCCTTATTACCAAAAAAAAAAAAAAAAAAAAAAAGAAACATTAACAATTTATGTTTTTAGTTTAAATTCAAACTCTTTTACTTGTCAATTCTATTCACGTGGACCTTATTACAGCTCATGCAACAGTATATTGGACTTATTGAATTACGTGAAACAAATCAAACAATGAAATAACAATCGTTTCTAACAAATTTTAATTGATGAAAAATAATTTTTAACTATAAATAAAATATAAAAAAACAAGAATTTTATTGATATAAATAAATGATATGAGTATAAATTTTTTTCTTCTTTAACTTTTTTCGTAATTCGAGGATCGTTAGTGGATCTTCTTCATATATTTGATTGTCAAGTAGAGCGGGTTTTGGTTTTGATTTCCTTATGAATATTTCATGAATTTATTGAGACTTTGGAGATACCTCTTCAACGAAATATTTGTCCCTTTATATAGGTATGATTCAGGGTTTAGGGTAGAGTAGCCTCCAAGTTAAATTTAGTATAAAATAGTCTCCAAAAATTTTAACAGAATTTGAATTTTTCTTGTACAGTCCCATAAATTTTAGATATCTATAGCAACCTTGTTATTGAAGTATGTGATCGGATTCGGGGTTGTCTTCCATTCCAAGGCATAACTTGTATCCATGCGCTTCATATTCTCCCAGAGTTCGCTCCCAGATCTCATATAAAAAAAATTAAAAAATATTTTCTTTATTTAATTATAAGAGTCAAATACAATAACAATAACATATTAAGTAAATTTTTACTAAGTTAAACTGGAGAGGGTAAGTGTACGCAGTTTATAACACTATCTCAGATGTGAGATAGAGAGGTTATTTCTGACAAGATACAAAAGTCTAGAAAATGAATAGTAAAGGGACAAAAAACAATAGGAATAACCACACCCAATAATAACATAAACAAAATTCATCAAATAATACGACAAATAATAACACAATCTGAAATAATACTAATACTATGGTTACAAGTACTGTTGGCACAACAAAGTCGTCCTACCTACTAATATTTTCACAATGATCTACTTGATTTAATTTTTTCATATTTTTTGTTAATAGATTTCTTCATTGTTTTGTTATTTAAGCTCTCTCTCTCTCTCTATATATATATGATCTTTCTTCTTCCCAACTTCTTTTTTTTATGATCCAAACTGCAATATGCACATTAATCTGTATATAGTGCTGATACTTTTAAAGAGATTCATGCTATTCAAATTGGTTTATATATATATATATATAGTCTTACCATCTTAGTGCATTTATAAGCACACATAAGTACATTATTTCAAATTAAGATCTTAACTTCATTGAATACGCAACAGAAATGGATTACAATGTGGGGAATCAAACCCTCACCAATAAGGTAGAAGTTCAGGTAACTAACCAACTAAGCTACTATTAGGGAATATATTTTAATTTATTGATAAAGAATATACTATTCACCATTTAATAAATGTTAAATTGTTATTTTTTTTATTTTTTTTATGAAACAAAATATTCTTCATGATATAATTATAACAAGTTATAATATTGCTATTAGATAACAAAGCTAAAGTGAATATAAAATCAACCAAATAAAATAATTTATTTATTAATACCGCATAAAGCGCGACTAATTTCTCTAGTTCTGAGTATAAATTAAAACCGTCAAGAATAAGGGCACATGTTTTTACCATTAATAAACATATAGAGTGTGAATTTTAGTTTTTTACTTGATTAGAAGTGACATATCGACAAAGTGAGAAAAAATATCTAGACAGAGATATCTCTAAAATAAATATTAAAAAATTGGGAAGTTCAATTAGTGGAAGTCTTACTCCATGTTTTTTCTTTGTCTTTTTTATTTTAATATTATTATTATCCCTTCGCTTTTTAAATACTTGTCATCTAAATAAAAATAAAAATTTTATAATATCTGTTATTTTAAAAAATAATACATAATTACTTTTTTTATACTATATCCTTAGTCATAAATATGAAGATATATTTTTATTTATTACTCATAATAAATAAAAATATATATTTATGATAAGTATTTAGAAATGAAGAGAGTAATATATATTACTCGAGTGAATTATTGAAGAGATCAGTTCCCTACGACGAGCATCCATGACGTTTGTATAATATAATCAGCATGATATCATAATATATCTTGTCTCTCCAAAGATAAAAGAAAAGAATCATCTCTTTTTTTTTTTTTTTTTTTAAGTTTTTCATTCGGTGTTCGGTACCTGTATTGAAGTTTCGATTAATTCAGTTCGCCCACTGCAGGGCCCATTTTGAGATTGATGCTCGCAACAAGATTTTCTCCATACCAAGAATTCGAATCTGAGACCTCTCGTTAAGGATTTCCTCCTTGCTTTCTCAGAAGACGATGACAAGTGTTCAATTTTTTTGAGTAAATTAAATTATTAAATGTATTTTATGATGAGGTATTTTTTAATGAAAGTTTGTGTTTTTTAATTTTAATCTTTCTATTTTATATTATTATAAAAAATAAAACCCCTCAAAATCGAGGGCCTAAGACGGCCGCCTATTATTTTCCAAGGTAGAGCCGCCCCTGCCTTTTATCATTTGATCTCAATTAATTCTATTTAAATGTAGATTGATTACTCGACATCAAGGGTCCAGAATTTATTTCCTTTTCCTATCTAGCTATCAGCCAAACAACAATGGGAGTCTTAAGTCCTAAAGCAAATAGTTAAGTTTGATTTGTTGTACTCTTTCCAAAAGATTAGTTGGTTAGGCTATTCCGTTTGATTTATAATATTGGTGTTTTTATTGAAAGTTCCACGCATGAGGCCGTAACTTGGAGTGATGGCCTGTGTGCCAGTAGTGATGGCCTGGACACAAGAGGGGTGTCAGTCGTGACCAACTATGCCCAGCCCGCGTGATCAACGAGAATTGATTTATGCATGGAGCCGCGACTCGGAGTGATGGTGGCTTGTATGCCAGTAGTGGTGGCCTGAACCCAAGAGGGGTACCAGCTGTGACCAACGAGGTTAGACCAAATGGGTTCTCCCACCTATCAGACAAGTTTTTTGGGTTGGGCTCTCCCATTTGGTTTATAACATTACGTTCTTCTTTCATGAATCAAATACGTGAGAAAATATTTTTTTTATCTTTTGGATAGCTATGATGATTAGAATTCAAAACTTGATTAATCTATATTGATACCATATTAAAGTGTGTGACTATCTTATTTAAAATTTTAAGCTATTTAGAAAGATATAACACATTTTTATTTACTTAAGAGAAAAGGCATAAAGTACCCTCAACTTGTCACTTTTTAAAAAAATGATATCTAAACTATACGGGCGACCTATTACCCCACGAAACTTACCTAAACCATTATAAATACACCATTTTGACCAAAATTTTATCTATGCATGTATACACGCATAAAAGACGCACGATTACTTAAAAGTTGATTGAAATAACTAATTAAAAGATGTCACGTATAATTTATCTAGGTTTGGTGGTCACTATAGCTCTTGTGGTCCTCATCTTTTTGTTCATATAAATTGACGCATTAGGTCATTTAATTTTGCATCCACCTTAAAAAGATCAATAGCAAAAAATAAAAAAATAAAAAAATAAAAAAAAATTGCTTCTTAGAAATTCATAATATGGAAGCAAGATGTTTATATTTTACCCTTTTTTCTGCTAGCAACCTTCGAAGTGTTCGAAAATATAAGAAAATGAAAGTCTATGCGAAGGTTTCAGTAGCAGGAAAGAGTAAGTGTACAGAAGTGGATCTTGAGAATGGGACGAATCCCGAGTGGAATGCGCCGTTTAAATTCATCATACCCGAGGAAAAAATCATACATGCACAGGGTAAAATTTCTATTAAAATCGAATTGTTTTGTAAAAGAAATTTGAAACAAGATAAATATGTTGGTGAAGTAAACCTTAGTCTAGATTCTCAATGTGCAAAATCAGGTAATAACACTTGCTTAGTAGATGAGAATGGTACAAATTCTGAAAGTTCAAATTTTGGGACTTTAATGTATGCAAGTGTTTTAGGAGATAAAATTATAATTGAGGACTCATCATCATCAGAAGATCAAGATTGCATCAACAAAAATCAGATGGCTCAAATTGGAACAACTATTGCAACAACTGTACTAACTGCAGTGGTTACAGTTGCTGTTGCAGTCATAGCCATCTAGGGTGTGGGGGTGGGAGTGCGTCCGGCGTTTTCTATGTGTTGTAGTTTCTTGTTCGTGATATTGAGTGATGCATGTCTATGATTTTCGGATAGATGGTTTGTAGTATTATCTTGTGGCTAGCGGTGTTAGTTTATGTTTGTATGTATTTATGTTTTGTGTTTGTTATACTGTTATTGGTACTAAGCTGGGGGTCTATCGATAATGATATGATTTACGTATACTCTATCTTTTCTGGACCCCACTATGTGGGAATATACTAAGTATTTTGTTGTTGTTGTAGGGTGTGCAAAAGAGGTTATTCCTCTCTATTTACTATTGTTGTGAGCTCACTACAAATCCTGTTTATTTGTTATTTGTTCCATGCTAAGTAGGTACACAGAGACTTTTTTTCTTTTGATTGTGTACATTTTGCTTTTATAATCTATAATCTATATAGGGGCGGATCTATTAAGACTCGTGGGGTGTCACGTCACCCGCAAATTTTGACGGGAGCTTTATATGTCAAAGGGGAAAGACAAAGAGTAAGTGAATGGACAAAGAGGAATATTTTATATTAGCCCAGACTTCTTAATGAATTTAAAAGAATTTGGAAAAAATATTAAAATAGAAATTCAGACTAAAGAATATAAAGAAATGAGTAATGAGAATAACTTATTTATGTGTGTAGGTTTTATAGGAAAAAATGACCTTAAGTAGTAATATCAAGTTCAAACTAAAAGTAAATGATGTAGTCGAAGTAACGGGTAATAAAGGAATAAAATTAATTAAACCAATAAAGATAAATTCAGAGGAATATGCAGGACGAGAATTGAATTTAGAAAAATTCAATGAGCCAAAGGTATTAACACCCGAAACTCATTTACTATATACTAGTAGTAAAGGAGAAACATCAGTTAGATTTACAGATTATAATTATACGAGTCAAGGAATTAGATAATAATGAAATCGAAAGTACCATAGATACGGAACAAGAATTAATGAATATAGAAATATTACATGAAGGATATGAAGTAGATCAAGCAATAGAAGAAGCACTAAGACTATATGAAGAACACAAGTATATAACTTTTAAGTGTAAAGGAGGTAAGCAAAGAAATATGAACATAACACAATCTATAAAACTTTAAAACTTGTTCAGAAAGAGATGATAATTTAGGATATAAAACTGAAAAGGTAGATACATACTATCTACACAACCTTTGAAAGAGAAGATGAAGACATAATATCTACAATAAGTTATAAAGAACTGACAGAAATGGAAACAACTAGCTCAACAAGTGCTAGTCCATTTCAACAAACTAATCCACATACTCAATCAATAGATTATAGTACAGGTAATGTACCAAGAAGAAGAGCAGTTAGAATAAATTCAGATACAAAAATAAAAGAAAATATAAGACCAGCAGGAAGAAGAATGCCAATAGAAGAACCTATTAAATTATAGGAAGGAGGTAATAAAGGAAAGATATTAAATATAGCAGCACATGATCCACAAATGTGGAATACAGTAATAGACTTATGGAAAGGAATAATAGTAGCAGACTATGTAAGACATTATACAGAAACAGATACAGAGACGATGTACAAATATATGGAAACTTTCTTAGGAGAATCGGCAAAGCCGTATGGGAAGCTTTCAAGTTAAACTCTCCACATGATTTTCAGGCATTAGTATCACTAGGACCAAACCCTCATAATTTTATAAATAAAATACATAATTTACTAACAGGGGAAGATCCGAATAGTGGTTTATTAGCATTACAAAGAAATGCCTTGATAAAATTAGAATAGTTAAGTATTTCAAGCTGGTTACATATAAAAAACTTCTTAAGAGACTACTTTTATTATTGTACAATTAGTGAAAATACTTTCGATGAAGAATTAGGTAAAAAACTCTTTCATAAATTACCAGAAGCTTTAGGAAGAGAAATAGAAGATAGATGATATAAAAGAGATGGTGTAGTTCAAAATCCATATGCTAAATGGACCATAGGACATAAAATACAACATGTAATGGATATCTTAACAGAAAAGTGTACAAATATACAAATACAAAAACAACTAAAGAAAAACGAAATGAACTTCTGCAAATCTATTATATATACAACTCAAAGTTATGATAATGACCTAAGGAAACCTAAAAAGTATAAAAGAAAATACAATAAACCATACTATCGTAAGAAATACTACTTGCGTAAATCATCAGCCAAGAAGCCATACCTAAACAAAGGCAGACATGTTAGAAAATATAGGAATGATAGAAATTATAAAAATAAATTAGAATGTTATACATGTGGAAGCATAGAACATTTAGCGAATATATGTCCAAAAAGAAATAATAGTAGAACTAGAAATTAGCAATTAGTGGAGGATTTTCAAGAGACCCTATTAAATGTAGATGAATATATGTCAGATACTGAAAGTATATATTCCATAATGAGCATAGAGATAGATGATAGACTTAAATCTGATTCATCAGACTCAGAAGAAGATAATTTAATAAATGAAATAGGACAAGAAACAAACGAGTTAAATTTAAATGACTTAATAATTAGCAATCTAATGAATGTTATACAAGGTTGTATACATGATTTCCAAAGACAAAAAGGAATAGACAGTAATCAATCCCACATATGTAACTGGTACCCGAGTAAAGAAAATAGAGCTAAATGCAACAAATTTTATATGGAGGCATGTGTAAATTGCATAGAAAGTAAGCTAAAAATAAAGGTAGGACCAGATGTAAATGGAGAACAAAAATAAGTAACTAATCAGACTATTAGCCTAAGAATTGCAACTTTAGAAGCTCGAGTAAATGAGTTAGAGCAAAGACTAGCTACATTGGAAAAAGGAAAAACTATAAAAAATGAAGATGAAATAAATACACAAGAAACAGTACACCTAGAACAACTAGAGACAGAACTTATGAATATAGAAGAAAATAACACTGGTCTAATATGTAACGAAGATAAAAACTTTACTACGATAAAAGTATTAGCTAGAATTAGAATTCAAGATACTGAAATAGAAACTCTAGGCTTGGTTGATACAGGATGTACCAATTGCTTAATAAACCAAAGAATAGTACCACAACATGTACTTAAAACCTTAAAAAACCAATAACAACAATACAAATGGACGGATCATATAATATCTATGATTACTATATCAAAAAGACACAAATAAGTTTTCTCAATACATGTAATGAATTCTATAAACCCATCTATAATTCTCATAAAATATTAGTAAGAGATTTAAATATAAAATAGATTTCGTAATTGGGTTACACTTCTTGTTAAAAAATAGAGGAGACTGTCTCATAACCAGAGATGGTATAATGTTATTTCGAAACAATACTTATACACCAGTACAAATTACTAATTACCCAACAATAGAAAGAAAATTCAAAACACACAATAAAGACCTAACTTTAAGCTCTAAATCATGCTGTGAAAATTGTAAACCTAGTGACCAATGTTCCTCTAAAAACCTATATGAGGAAAAGAAAGAGCTAGAAAAGGATAGTAATATAGAAAATTTTGAATACTTAGAAGACATAGAAAAGGATTATACTCTAATCAATATTGTGACACAATTTTATAATTTTCAGAAAGGAATAAATAGAATAGGTATGATAAATAGCCCAAAAGACTTGGATAATATAGTAGCAATTCTAGATGAAATGAAAATAATTGGAGAAAAACCTTTAGTACATTGGGATGCCAATAAAATAATTTGTAAATTAGATATTATTAACCATGAATATACAATAAAAACAGCAGCTATAGAAGCAAACAATGAAGATACTGAAGAATTTGATAGACAAATAAAAGAGTTATTAAAATTAGAAGTCATAAGAAGATCAACTTCAAAGCACAAATCAACAACTTTTATGGTAAAAAATCATAGTGAACAAGTAAAAGGTAAAGCTCGGATGGTAATAATTACAAAAGGTTAAATGATAATACTTGAACAGATGCATATAAGCTACCAGACAAGAGTGAACTAATCAATCGAATACAAGGTAAAAAGATATTTAGTAAATTTGACTGTAAATCATGATACTGGCAGGTAAAAATGCACCCAGACCGTATAGAATGGACAACGTTCACTTGTCCTGGAGGTAATTTTGAATGGTTAGCTATGCCTTTTGGTCTAAAAATAGCTCCACCCATATTTCAAAGAAAAATGAATGACATGTTTGGAGAATACAAAAGTTTTGTGCTAGTTTACGTAGATGATATCTTAGTGTTTAGTCAAAACATGCAAGAACATTTAGGGCACTTGCAAAATTTTTTTAGACTATTTGTTAAATATGAAATAATAATTAGTAAAAATAAAATGGAACTATGTAAAATTCATATTAATTTTTTAGGAGTAACTTTAGGAGATGGAAGGATAAAGCTCGAACCACACATTGCAAAAAAGGTGTTAGATATGCCAGATAAGCTAGATAATACAAAGGATTTACAAAAATATTTAGGTTTAATAAATTATGCAAGAAATTTTATTCAAGACTTAGGAAAAATAGCAGGACCTTTATATGCTAAAACAGGAAGTAAAGGACAAAAGCATTTTAATATAGAAGATATCAAACTAGTAAAACAAATTAAAGAAAGGATTAAAAATATTTCAGATTTAACGATACCTTTAGAATCAGACTACTTAATTGTTCAAACCAATGAAAGTAAATTAGGATGGAGAGCTATTCTAAAAGCCAGACCTAATAAATATAGTAATAGAAACGAAGAAAAATTTGTGCGTATCAAAGTGGTCAATACAAAGAAAAGGGAAATATGAGTAGCATAGAAGTATTAGCAATAATATATGGTTTAAATAGCTTCAAACTATATATCCTAAATAAAGAAGAAGTATTAGTAAGGACTGATTGTGAAGCAATAGTTAAATTTCATCAGAAAATAAATGATAAAGCTAGTAGTAAAAGAAGATGGCTCAATTTTATAGATACAATATCTGTTTATAAAAATATTGTATTTGAATATGTGAAAGGAAATGATAATGAGCTAGCAGATTAGTTAAGTAGACTACAGATTAAAACTAAACAGATTAATTAACCTTTGTTTCAGCATGAGACCAACTGGCCATCAGCCAACAGACAAGGGCAAGGGCATAGCCCCAGCTCAAGATTCCTACGCTCAGACACTACTAGGTAATGTTAATTTTAGACCACAAGACTATGCCAAAATGATGGAAAGAATTTATTTTGGTCAGGTTAATTTAATCTCATATCCATCATGTAATTTATCATTTAGAGTTAAGCCAGATTGTGCTTTAGATAAGACTCAGAGATGTCTAGTAGAAAATCTATGGATAACATATAATAAAAGAAACACTATATATTTTGTAGCTGTAGCAAATGCTTTATGTCAATATTTTTCAGACAAAAGTAGAGAAAACAAATTTAAATATTTCGTAGTTATACATGGCAAAACTAATGGAGTTTTTCAAACGTGGGTTGAAGTAGTAGACTCAATAAATAGGGTTAAAAACCCAATTTTCAAAGATCTTAGTGATTTTACTGAAGCTTTGGATTACGCTTGAGGATACCTTGGGCCTAATTACTATATATCTCCAGCCCTCAAATAAAGCCCAAACCAAATACCCCAATACATGATCCAATAAGATACAGGTAAAATAATTTTTTGTGATCACTGTTCTATAATGACTGAGGCCTTCAAAAGACTCAATGCCCATAAAGAAGCCCTTCTTCTTAAAAATGCTAAACTTATGGAGGAGGTGCAAATATTGAAGGATAAGATTATTGGTGCTTCTCAGACTAATGCAAACACTCAGACTCCGAGTTTTCATCTCAAAATAAAGTGAATGAGACGGGTGTGCATTTTCCACTGAATGCTAAGAAATCCACTGTATCGGATGTAGATACAGTTATTCTGGCTCAAACGATAGCCGGTAAAGACTTATCAAATCCGTTAATGGTTGTCACTTTGCCAAAAAGTGAAGATGAAGGTTGTTCTTAATCAAGACGGAGACCACCCAGAACTTGTACTCCGAAAGATACCTCTAAAAAGACTTTGATTTCAAAGAAGAAAAAATAACAAAATTGAAGCTATAATAAAACAGACTTTAGAAAAAAATTTCAATAATCAAGGACAAGACAAACATGTTGTTAGCAAAGATAGTCTAAGTACGAGTACACACAGAATAGTCCCAAAGATAGATAATCAGAACAACCCATATAATAACAATCCAAGTTCAGAAGATGAAGAAGATGAATTCCATTGAAGTTTTGCTTATCTCCAACATGCACAAGATCCTAATGAAGATGATGATTCAGGCATGAGCTTCGACTTTGTTGCACTTCACAATTTGGATACCTAATCAGACGGAGACAAACGAATGATAAAGAAGACGGATACGTGGTAAAATAAGAATCTAGTATTATGTTTGTAGGATGTGACATTATGATAAGGTGAGTCATGTGGGTATGCCCACATTAGCTATGTAAAGTGCTTCCTTTATCACTACCCTCCAAAAGAGGGAAAAATTGTTGAAGCACGCATCTGTCAAAAGAAAAATAATGCATGTTGTAGACACCTAATTTTGTACCTCCCGAAGTCTAATTTTATTCATTTTTAGTTCACCTTACCATGTGTCCAACCCCATGTAATTATATCCCACAAAAACACAAAAATAAACAAAAAAAAAATACCTCTAACTAATTTATCTTATCCTAACAACCTACCCAATCAAAAGCTTCCACCTACCCTAACTACCCATATGATCACCCCCCCCCTCCTTTTTCTTGTTCACAAAGAAAGAATATATGGGGGACCTACCAAAATTCCCACATGATAACAAATTCATGCCCATTATAAAAGAAAAATTCTAAGAGGAAAAGAGGCTCATTCTTGGATCATCATCTTCTCCACAATAACAAGAATCACCAAATAATCTTCCTCACAAGAACAAGAACAAGAACAAAAAAAAAAAAAAAAAAGAAGTGACCGGTGAACAGTGACCGGTGAACAGTACCGGTGAACGGGTCATAATTTGTCGAGTTGGATTGTTGGTGTTAAGGTTCGGCTCGAGGTTTCCGGGTGCGGACTCTCTTTATTCGAATAATATTGAGTTTGAAAGCTTCAAATTTAAGGTCCAATTCTTTCTTCTCTTTTATTTAATTCTTATGTGATTGTGATTGCGTGTGATTCGATACCGTGGTTTGTTTGTTGATGTGAACTGTTGGTGACATTTGGGTGTGTGATGTGCTAAGCATGATTGTTGAATTTTCGTTATTCTCGATTGGTGGATTGTGTATTGAAATGGGTTAATCACGTGGTTAAAAATGAATTAAGTTGGGGATTAAAAATGGAGGAAAATGAATATTGATTAATTTTGATGTATTGATAATGTTAAACATGATAGAATTGTGATATGTTGAACTTGGTAGGCAAACGTAGGCCGGTTAGGCAAATTTAGGAATAACGATTTATTGGAGTGTTTGAATATGTACGTGAATGGTACTTTCTACTTTATTGCACAAAAAGTTTAAATTGTACTCATTTGTCCGGGGAATGCCCCGAAGGATTTATATTGATTTATCCGGGGAATGCCCTGAAGTAGCATGTACGCAAAGAGGCTCGTGATCAAGGCCCGGAACGTCGGGTGGAGTTTAGTTTAGGATTAGTTTAGAATAGAATAGGTTTTATATTTCAGCACCTCTTTTATTTTGGATTGTATAATTTGGACTGAACATTATTTTTGTTTGTTTTGAATTTTGTGTGATTTATTTGTTTGCTTGTTTTGTGTGTTTATGTGGTTTGTACATTTGTAATGTCAAATTAGCCGATACGCTCCACCAAGCGACCGTGGTCGAACCACGGGATCGAGGAGTGCCTAACACCTTCCCCTCGGTCAACAGAATTCCTTAGCCGGAATCTCTGTTCGTAAATCGGTTTAAAGAGTCAAATGGTTTCGAAAAGGATTTTCCAATGGTGACTTGGCACACCAGATTATGCCAAGTGGCGACTCTGATTTTGAATGTAAAAACAATCTTTTTTCGGAACCAATCTTCATTTTGTCACTTTAATAAAAAAACCCTTTCAAACCTTAAAATACATATCTTTTTTTGGAGTCAAAAAAGGGGTGTGACAGCTCTGACGACTCTGCTGGGGACTATTTCAGAATCCGAGCTTTTTTTGGAGTCGTATAGGCTTTGTTTGGCATTACAAGTGTATAAGCATGGTTTGTGATTTTTGTTTGTGTTTTCACTTTTGTGCGTTTTCGTGCTCTTTATTTACAATATTTATCTTATGTGTTACCGCTTTATATCTGGCATCATTTGCATAACCCGAGTTAATTCTTTCCGCAACAAGTCTCGGAGCGCACGTCGTGCACACGAACTCTAGTTGAGTTACCTTTATTTTAGGGGGGGGGGAGCCGTTGTATATATGGAGTAGGTGGAAAGCAAAGCAGCCACTATCGACCATATGCTCCTCCGAACGGCCTTGTTAGTAAACCACAAACGTAGGTCAGCCTTTAGGTCATTCTTATGTGCATCATATTGAGACCTAGCGGGGCTCACATGGTCCTTTGTAGGAGACTCACCTTTAAAGCATCCCTACGTGTTAAATGTTGCATCTTTGAGAGTAACGTGGTCATTTGACGGACCGATTTGGGGAAAACATGTGTTAGAAGTAAAGTGTGTAAAAAAAAAGAGAGAGAGAGAAAAGGTGAATCAAATAAGAGTTTCGTAGTTCTTGTTTTCCACGATTCAAGAATTCAAAAAAAAAAATAAAAAAAAAAATTCCTTTTGCTTCCTTTAGCAAGCTTTCACAATTCGAAAACTCCAAAAAGATTTTTTTTAGGGGTTTTTTATAAAAGAAAAATTCAAAAAAAGGTGGTAGAAGTTTTGTACATTTCATTTAACGAAAATACCAAAAAGATTTTTTCTTTCATAGTTGTTGGTGTCATTTTTTATGTAAAGTGTCGAATTAAAAACTCAAAA
Organism: Capsicum pubescens; assembly: GCA_030864215.1. NCBI lineage: Eukaryota > Viridiplantae > Streptophyta > Magnoliopsida > Solanales > Solanaceae > Capsicum > Capsicum pubescens. The sequence goes on from CM061538.1 coordinate 44,329,349, forward strand.
AAAAAAGACTTTGTTATGTTGTTCATCATGTGTCTTTGGTCGTGTCTCAAGTCAGGGTGTCATCTGTTATTTAATCATTAATTGTCCAATCTGGACGAACTACGCACCCCTGATTCTCCTCTCTCGGGAGTGAGATACGTAGGCAACCTATTTTAGGTTCGGAGATCTTATTTAAAAAATTCAAAAAGATTTTCTTCACTTTTTATTTAGAGTAGGTGTTTCATACATACTTGAAAAGAAAAATACAAAAAAAAATGAGTTTCCTCAATAGTCGTAGGTTTCATTTTTGGTTGATCTTATTTAAAAAATTCAAAAAGATTTTCTTCACTCTTTATTTAGAGTAGGTGTTTCATACATACTTGAAAAAAAAAAAATCTTTGGTAATCATAGGTTTCATTTTGTATAGGAATTTTAAACGTGAAAATGCAAAAAGAGTCTATTCTTTTGACAATTTGTTATTTTCTTCTCTTTTTAAAGTTTCAAGAAAAGAAAAAAAAGAAAGGAAAAAGTTTAATTGGCCATTTTGGCAAAACTTCACGAACTACGCACACCTGATTCTCCCCTTTCGGGGGTGAGATACATAGGCGCCCTTCTTGGGTTCGGTGATCTTTTCAAAGAAAAAAAAAGAGGTTTTGAAAAACTGTTGAACTCTAACCATTTGCTATCTCTTGTCCAGCTAGTTTAAGGTGGTTGGTTGGTGGCATTTTGGCTGGTCCTCCATATTGCTCCAAGTCACAGAGGAAGTTATGGCCAACAAGGATACCGAGTTAGTTGTCACTAATCAGATAGGGAGTTCGGGGAATGAGAATGTAGGAGATAATGAAGAGATTCGGAAATTAAGGCGGCAAATAATAGAAATGCATCGAGCTTGGGCTAATGGGTTGCCGCCTCCTCCAGTTCCCACGGATAATCTAGAATATCTTTCTAGCTTGCCTCCTGTGTCACATGCACAATTTCTCATTTTTGTTGATATGGCACAACATGCATCAGGATCGACTCTGAGGCAACAATATCCAACCACTTCCAATGTTCATTTCCTCACTCCCCAATCCAAGGCTACCACATACTCGGCTCCAGCTGTTGTTCATGCTTTTGCGGCGCCACCCCCACCTCCTACTTTTGATGTTCATCCACAAGTTGTGCCTCCCTACTCTACAAGAGAACCTACATTGAATATTTTTAGTAATCAACATTATGCTCTCGAGCCTACATTTAAGTCGACTGGTCCTTACAATTGCCCTCAACCGCCTGAATTTCCTCCTAACAATGAGAAGCCTGTTATGACAGAAGAACAAGAGGAAATAGCCAGAAAATTGAGAAGTTTGGAACTGACTATGAAAAACTTGCAAGGACTTGGGGGGTACAAAAGTGTCTCATATAAAGATCTGTGCATGTTTCCTGGTGTACATCTTCCACTTGGTTTTAAAATGCCGAAGTTTGAGAAGTATGATGGATATGGCGATCCTGTAGCACATTTGAGACGCTATTGCAACCAGCTAAGGGGCGCTGGAGGGAAGGAAGAATTACTCATGGCATATTTCGGTGAGAGTCTTTCAGGTCTAGCTTCAGAATGGTTTGTTGACCAAGACATTGACAAATGGATTAGTTGGGATGACCTAGCTAACAAATTTGTGCAAAAATTTCAATACAATGTGGAGTTGATCCCTGACGAAAAATCCCTAACTAGTATAACAAAGAAAAATACTGAGAGTTTCAGAGAGTATGCAATTAGATGGCGCGAACAAGCTGCTAGAGTAAAACCGCCAATGAAAGAAAGCAAAATAGTGGAGGTGTTTATTCAAGCACAGGACGAAACATATTATCAACACTTGTTACCTGCATTAGGCAAGCCGTTCATTGAGGTCCTTAAAATGGGGGAGATGATAGAAGAGGGAATTAAGACTGGTCGCATTGTGAGTTTTGCAACATTGAAAGCGACTACTCAAGTAATTCAAAAGGGTTCAGGAAGTGTTGGGGAGGAAAAGAATGAGGAAGATGCATCTGCAACTATAGTTGGACAGCAAGAAAGGTCAAGAAGACCACGTCGTCGTCGATCTCAAGCTCAAGCTCAAGTTTATGCCCAGGCTCCACATAATCACTCCCAAAATCCATTGTACTCTGTTCCTCCACATCCATATCCAGTGTATAATACACAACCACATGATCAACCCTCATCTTACCCACAATGGCATACCCCAACGCCCCAGAGTCATCCTCTAACTCCACAAACATACCAAAACCCTTCTAAGCCAGATTTTCTATGCAAACCAAATAATGAAATGAGACAGAAGTCGAGAGAGCGCTTCACACCAATTGGAGTCATATGCCAGTTTATTTCAGAGATTGGTACAGAAAGGAATAATCACTCCTCTCCTTGGGCACACCCTTAATCGGCATTCAAGAAATTTTGATCCTAATGCACGATGTGCGTATCATTCTGAGGATCAGGGTCATAGTATTGAAGATTGTCGAGATTTGAAAAGAGAAATTGAAAAGATGATTCATAATGGATCAATTATGGTGCAGAACATTGATAGTGAGGGAAACTCTAGTCATGCTGATATGCAAATCAGTGGCTAAGATGTCAGGCTGAGCAATAAAGAAGTCACCCCTCTCCTTACCAGGAAGGGGTTTGGTAGCTTATTTTTTTTTATTTTCTGTTCTCTGAATTATTTCAGGGTTGTAGTTCGGGATTTATCTTGTTTTGTCTCTTTGTCGTTTATGTTCAAACCCTTCTATCTTTCATTTTTATTAAATGGAGTGTCCCCTTTTTCTTTGTGTTTTAAATATGTATTGTTTGTTTGTTTTTTTTACATAGTACATTTTATGTTGACTCTAGTGATATGATATGCTAGTGAAATTTACGGCTAGATCTTAACATCCAGTTTAAGAATGAACATTGAATCAGAGGGTTAAAGTTAGAAAAAGAGAGCATCTGAGGAAATAGATAGAGTGCTGGGGCATTTGGTGATCAAGTTGAAACCTTCTTTGAAAATTAAAGCTATTATTTTGAAAATCGTGAGAATAACTTAGTCATCAATTGAAAGACATGTCTTAATTAGGTCAAACAGTCTCTACGTGATCCTATCAAGAGGAACAGAAAGAAAATTAGCTCCACGAAGTCATGAGTCCTTCAGCATGAAGAATGTACAACAAAGTGGAGTTGTATGCTGGGCAAGTGTAGAAAAGAGGTGGCACACATGCTCGGGGCAAGTTAGTGTTGTAAAACATTTCATAAGTGATCTTGATCATGCACTTTCATATTGTATGATATGTACTTGCATTTTCAAAGATTGATATGACGAAGGCATTTCGTTCTGCCATCCAAACATCATGTCATCCTTTGTTTACCCCATTTGAACTTTAGTTTTATTTTCTTTCATACACCTCTTTTGGAATCAATATAGTCAGCAAAGCTCGAAGAAAAAATGTTGAGCAAAACAATAGTCAGAAAAGTTCAAAAAAAAAAAGAGAAGAGAGAAAAAAATGTGTCAAAAAAAAAGAGAAAAAAAAGAGTGAAGAAAAATAGAGTCGAAAAAATCCCCAAAAGAAAAAAAAAGAAAAAAAATCAGAATCAAGCAAAATAAGCTGTCAGAACTACGCATGACCTGATTCTCCTCTCTCGAGGGTGAGATACGTAGGCTGCCCTACTTAGGGATCGGTCCAACCAAATAAACAATTTAGATTCACCCAGTCAAAAGAAACTGGGGCATGAATTAATCCTCATTGTTTGAGTCGATTCCAAAAGTTGTAAGTCCTAACCCACTTTAAGTGTCGTTTGGTCCTCATGCCATCCTTTCTTTCTAACCCTATCCAAAAGCCAAGTTACAACCAAAGAAAGACCTTCAGATCAATCTTTGAGGATGTTAAGGCTATGTATGCAAGGGATATGATGATGCATTTGGGAACTACTTATCTTCCTCAGCATAAGAAATCAAGAGAGAAATAGAATGAGAGAGTCTTATTGGTGAAAACCCTTACGGGCACCATAAGGCGATGGTAAGTTGAGAGAAATAAAAATGAGAGTCTTATTGGTGAAAATTCTCACGGGCACCATAAGGCGATAGTGAGCCGAGAGAAAATGAAAGAAGCTTGTTGGAGAAAACCCTTCAAGGCGCCACTAGCCGAATGGGGTCTTAAATGTAATTGACCTAAGAAAGCAACTCAGTTTCAAGGTCATTAACTCAACAAAAATGGGTAGAAAGTTTGGATGAAAAGATCAAGCTGCTTAATCCAAAATGCATGGCATAATCATTAGTGTTGACTGTTATTTTTAGATGAATTTTTCATTTCGTTGTTTTAAAAGGGGATATTCATTGTCTTTTCTTTCTTCTCTTTATTTTAATTTTATCTTTCTTAAGTCAGTTATCAAAACAAAAATTGTCATTTTTATTTTTTATTTTTTTTTGTTTTGTTTGTTTGTTGTTTTTGTTGTTTCTTGTCTTTGAGTCAAGTCCGTGTCAAAACAAGTGAGAAAAGATTTCAAAACTGGCTACCAGCTTCTTTAATTGCACAAAGCAAGAAAAAAGCTAGCACATGAAAGAGACATGATTGTGAGCCCAAAAAAAAGGCATGCAAGAAGTTTTGTCAACAGAGAAGTCGGGGAACTCATGGAAATACCAAGGTTCAAAGGGTTTATTTGAGAAATACGACAAAGAAGAAATACTGTGTTTGTTTCAGAGTCACTCTTAATAAGCCGAGTTTGAGTCAATGATACAGCAAGTCAATGACATATGCTAATGGTTGGAAGCAAAGCTAAATGTGACGGAGGCAGGAGCAATTGCCTCAAAAGCCAAAGCCACAAACTAGCCACCATGTTTTTAAACTCACAAGTTTTATTTGTATGTAATAGGAATACATGTTGCATTCAGATCAAGAATTTCAGAGCCTAAACATCAAAGGCCGTAATTTCTCACCTCAATAAATGCAAGAGGCAAGGTTGCTGCACAGGATTGGTAATCAAAACCATGGTAAAATTCATAATTCAAGATCTCTAGGAGACACATTTCCTTGTTTTGGTAATTCAAACAGCTTTGGTAAGGAGACGCACTTTATTGTTTTGATAATTCCAACAAAATTGATAAGGAAACACACTTCCTTGATTGGGTAATTTGAATTTTGCTTCTTAGGTAATGAACTTCCTAACTTAAGTCTTGATTCCTATAAGACGTACCTTTTAGTCGAGTCATCCCCTTTGACCCCTAGAAGACGTACCTTTTAGTCGAGTCATTCCCTTTGATTCCTATAAGACGTACCTTTTAGTCGAGTCATCCCCTTTGACCCCTAGAAGACGTACCTTTTAGTCGAGTCATTCCCTTGATTCCTATAAGACGTACCTTTTAGTCGAGTCATCCCCCTTGATTCCTATAAGACGTACCTTTTAGTCGAGTCATCCCTTGATTGCTATAAGACGTACCTTTTAGTCGAGTCATCCCCTTTGATTCCTATAAGACGTACCTTTTAGTCGAGTCATTTCCCTTGATTCCTATAAGACGTACCTTTTAGTCGAGTCATCCCCTTTGATTCCTATAAGACGTACCTTTTAGTTGAGTCATTTCTTGATTCCTATAAGACGTACCTTTTAGTCGAGTCATCCCCTTTGATTCCTATAAGACGTACCTTTTAGTCGAGTCATTTCCCTTGATTCCTATAAGACGTACCTTTTTGTCGAGTCATCCCCTTTGATTCCTATAAGACGTACCTTTTAGTCGAGTCATCCCCTTTGATTCCTATAAGACATACCTTTTAGTCGAGTCATCCCCTTTGATTCCCAGAAGACGTACCTTTTAGTCGAGTCATTTCCCTTGATTCCTATAAGACGTACCTTTTAGTCGAGTCATTCCCTTTGATTCCTATAAGACGTACCTTTTAGTCGAGTCATCCCCTTTGATTCCTATAAGACGTACCTTTTAGTCGAGTCATCCCCTTGATTCCTATAAGACGTACCTTTTAGTTGAGTCATCCCCTTTGATTCCTATAAGACGTACCTTTTAGTCGAGTCATCCCTTTTGATTCCTATAAGACGTACCTTTTAGTCGAGTCATCCCCTTGATTCCTATAAGACGTACCTTTTAGTCGAGTCATCCCCTTTGATTTCTATAAGACGTACCTTTTAGTTGAGTCATCCCCTTTGATTCCTATAAGACGTACCTTTTAGTCGAGTCATCCCCTTTGATTCCTATAAGATGTACCTTTTAGTCGAGTCATTTCCCTTGATTCCTATAAGACGTACCTTTAAGTTGAGTCATCCCCTTTGATTCCTATAAGACGTACCTTTTAGTCGAGTCATCCCTTTTGATTCCTATAAGACGTACCTTTTAGTCGAGTCATTTCCCTTGATTCCTATAAGACGTACCTTTTAGTCGAGTCATCCCCTTTGATTCCTATAAGACGTACCTTTTAGTCGAGTCATCCCCTTTGATTCCTATAAGACGTACCTTTAAGTCGAGTCATCCCCTTTGATTCCTATAAGACGTATCTTTTAGTCGAGTCATTTCCCTTGATTCCTATAAGACGTACCTTTTAGTCGAGTCATCCCCTTTGATTCCTATAAGACGTACCTTTTAGTTGAGTCATTTCTTGATTCCTATAAGACGTACCTTTTAGTCGAGTCATCCCCTTTGATTCCTATAAGACGTACCTTTTAGTCGAGTCATCCCCTTTGACCCCTAGAAGACGTACCTTTTAGTCGAGTCATCCCCTATGATTCCTAGAAGACGTACCTTTTAGTCGAGTCATCTCCCTTGATTCCTATAAGACGTACCTTTTAGTCGAGTCATCCCCTTTGATTACTATAAGACGTACCTTTTAGTCGAGTCATCCCCTTTGATTCCTATAAGACGTACCTTTTAGTTGAGTCATATCCTTTGATTCCTATAAGACGTACCTTTTAGTCGAGTCATTTCCCTTGATTTCTATAAGACCTACCTTTTAGTCGAGTCATCCCCTTTGATTCCTATAAGACGTACCTTTTAGTCGAGTCATCCCCTTTGATTCCTATAAGACGTACCTTTTTGTCGAGTCATCCCCTTTGATTCCTATAAGACGTACCTTTTAGTCGAGTCATCCCCTTTGATTCCTATAAGACATACCTTTTAGTCGAGTCATCCCCTTTGATTCCCAGAAGACGTACCTTTTAGTCGAGTCATTTCCCTTGATTCCTATAAGACGTACCTTTTAGTCGAGTCATTCCCTTTGATTCCTATAAGACGTACCTTTTAGTCGAGTCATCCCCTTTGATTCCTATAAGACGTACCTTTTAGTCGAGTCATCCCCTTGATTCCTATAAGACGTACCTTTTAGTTGAGTCATCCCCTTTGATTCCTATAAGACGTACCTTTTAGTCGAGTCATCCCTTTTGATTCCTATAAGACGTACCTTTTAGTCGAGTCATCCCCTTGATTCCTATAAGACGTACCTTTTAGTCGAGTCATCCCCTTTGATTTCTATAAGACGTACCTTTTAGTTGAGTCATCCCCTTTGATTCCTATAAGACGTACCTTTTAGTCGAGTCATCCCCTTTGATTCCTATAAGATGTACCTTTTAGTCGAGTCATTTCCCTTGATTCCTATAAGACGTACCTTTAAGTTGAGTCATCCCCTTTGATTCCTATAAGACGTACCTTTTAGTCGAGTCATCCCTTTTGATTCCTATAAGACGTACCTTTTAGTCGAGTCATTTCCCTTGATTCCTATAAGACGTACCTTTTAGTCGAGTCATCCCCTTTGATTCCTATAAGACGTACCTTTTAGTCGAGTCATCCCCTTTGATTTCTATAAGACGTACCTTTTAGTCGAGTCATCCCCTTTGATTCCTATAAGACGTATCTTTTAGTCGAGTCATTTCCCTTGATTCCTATAAGACGTACCTTTTAGTCGAGTCATCCCCTTTGATTCCTATAAGACGTACCTTTTAGTTGAGTCATTTCTTGATTCCTATAAGACGTACCTTTTAGTCGAGTCATCCCCTTTGATTCCTATAAGACGTACCTTTTAGTCGAGTCATCCCCTTTGACCCCTAGAAGACGTACCTTTTAGTCGAGTCATCCCCTATGATTCCTAGAAGACGTACCTTTTAGTCGAGTCATCTCTCTTGATTCCTATAAGACGTACCTTTTAGTCGAGTCATCCCCTTTGATTACTATAAGACGTACCTTTTAGTCGAGTCATCCCCTTTGATTCCTATAAGACGTACCTTTTAGTTGAGTCATCTCCTTTGATTCCTATAAGACGTACCTTTTAGTCGAGTCATTTCCCTTGATTTCTATAAGACCTACCTTTTAGTCGAGTCATCCCCTTTGATTCCTATAAGACGTACCTTTTAGTCGAGTCATCCCCTTTGATTCCTATAAGACGTACCTTTTAGTCGAGTCATCCCCTTTGATTCCTATAAGACGTAACTTTTAGTCGAGTCATTTCCCTTTTGACCCCTAGAAGACGTACGTTTTAGTCGAGTCATTCCCTTTGATTCCTATAAGACGTACCTTTTAGTCGAGTCATCCCCTTTGATTCATAGAAGACGTACCTTTTAGTCGAGTCATCCCCTTTGATTCCTAGAAGATGTACCTTTTAGTCGAGTCATCCCTTTTGATTCCTATAAGACGTACCTTTTAGTCTAGTCATCCTCTTTGATTCCTATAAGACGTACCTTTTAGTCGAGTCATCACCTTTGATTCCTATAAGACATAACTTTTAGTCGAGTCATCCCTTGATTCCTATAAGACGTACCTTTTAGTCGAGTCATCCCCTTTGATTCCTATAAGACGTACCTTTTAGTCGAGTCATCCCCTTTGACCCCTAAAAGACGTACCTTTTAGTCGAGTCATCCCCTTCGATTCCTAGAAGACGTACCTTTTAGTCGAGTCATTTCCCTTGATTCCTATAAGACGTACCTTTTAGTCGAGTCATCCCCTTTGATTCCTATAAGACGTACCTTTTAGTCGTGTCATCTCCTTTGATTCCTAGAAGATGTACCTTTTAGTCGAGTCATTTCCCTGGATTCCTATAAGACGTACCTTTTAGTCGAGTCATCCCCTTTGATTCCTATAAGACGTACCTTTTAGTCGAGTCATCCCCCTTGATTCCTAGAAAACGTACCTTTTAGTCGAGTCATTTCCCTTGATTCCTATAAGACGTACCTTTTAGTCGAGTCATCCCCTTTGACCCCTATAAGACGTACCTTTAGTCGAGTCATCCCTATGATTCCTATAAGACGTACCTTTTAGTCGAGTCATCCCCTTTGATTCCTATAAGACGTATCTTTTAGTCGAGTCATTTCCCTTGATTCCTAGAAGACGTACCTTTTAGTCGAGTCATTTCCCTTGATTCCTAGAAGACGTACCTTTTAGTCGAGTCATCCCTCTGGATTCCTATAAGACGTACTTTTTAGTCGAGTCATTCCAATTAACTCATAGAAATTGCATTTCTTTATTTGGGATAATTTTCTTTTCAGTTTTGATGTGATTTCAGGAGCATACCCGAAGCACAGGGAGAATAAATGGAAAACCAAGCAACAAGGTGAAGATATTGAAAGTTAAACAGTTGATGAAATAGCAAGTTAGGAGCCCGCCTGCAGAACAGGGTGGAAAAATTAAAAGCATAGCAACAAGTTGATAAAAATAGCAAGTCAGGAGCCCGCCTGCAGAACAGGGTGCAGAAGTTGAAAGCATGACAACGAGTTGATGAAATAGCAAGTCAGGAACCCACCTAGAGAACAGGGTGAAGAAATTGAAAGGCAAGCAACAAGTTAAAGAAATAGCAAGTCAGGAGCCCGCCTGAAGAATAGGGTGATGAAAGTTGAGTCAAGAACCAATAGAAGCTGTATAGATAGGATTTTTGTAATTTCATTTATGTTTTAACTTGTAATTTTCATTTTTTTGATGTAATGATGGAGCCGCGGACCGAAACCTCGATGGAACCTCACTCGACTCTCCAACTCGGTATAGTCCATCTCCCTCTAAAAGTTGAGATACTTGTCACTCGATCCTCTCATAATGTGAGTAGGTGGGATGTCTTAAGTCAAGACCCGGTTGTCCTTCTTCCTTTTGTTTCTTTCTTTGAATAATGGTCGGGTCAAAATTTGGTCTCGATGTCTACTTCTTTGTCTGAAAACACTTTGTGTTTACATTCAAAGGGGGCATGATGTAGACACCTAATTTTTTACCTCCCGAAGTCTAATTTTATTCATTTTTAGTTCACCTTACCATGTGTCCAACCCCATGTAATTATATCCCACAAAAATACAAAAATAAACAAAAAAAAAATACCTCTAACTAATTTATCTTATCCTAACAACCTACCCAATCAAAAGCTTCCACCTACCCTAACTACCCATATGATCCCCCCTCCTTTTTCTTGTCCACAAAGAATGAATATATGGGGGACCTACCAAAATTCCCACATGATAACAAATTCATGCCCATTATAAAAGAAAAATTCTAAGAGGAAAAGAGGCTCATTCTTGGATCATCATCTTCTCCACAATAACAAGAATCACCAAATAATCTTCCTCACAAGAACAAGAACAAGAACAACAACGAAAAAAAAAAAAAGTGACCGGTGAATAGTGACCGGTGAACAGTGACCGATGAACAGTGACCGGTGAACAGTGACGGCGTGAAAAGTGACGGTGAACGGGTCATTATTTGTCGAGTTGGATTATTGGTGTTAAGGTTTGGCTCGAGGTTTCCGGGTGCGGACTCTCTTTATTCGAATAACATTGAGTTTGAAAGCTTCAAATTTAAGGTCCAATTCTTTCTTCTCTTTTATTTAATTCTTATGTGATTGTGATTGCGTGTGATTCGATACCGTGGTTTGTTTGTTGATGTGAACTGTTGGTGACATTTGGGTGTGTGATGTGCTAAGCATGATTGTTGAATTTTCGTTATTCTCGATTGGTGGATTGTGTATTGAAATGGGTTAATCACGTGGTTAAAAATGAATTAAGTTGGGGATTAAAAATGGAGGAAAATGAATATTGATTAATTTTGATGTATTGATAATGTTAAACATGATAGAATTGTGATATGTTGAACTTGGTAGGCAAACGTAGGCCGGTTAGGCAAATTTAGGAATAACGATTTATTGGAGTGTTTGAATATGTACGTGAATGGTACTTTCTACTTTATTGCACAAAAAGTTTAAATAGTACTCATTTGTCCGGGGAATGCCCCGAAGGATTTGTATTGATTTATCCGGGGAATGCCCTGAAGTAGCATGTACGCAAAGAGGCTCGTGATCAAGGCCCGGAACATCGGGTGGAGTTTAGTTTAGGATTAGTTTAGAATAGAATAGGTTTTATATTTCAGCACCTCTTTTATTTTGGATTGTATAATTTGGACTGAACATTATTTTTGTTTGTTTTGAATTTTGTGTGATTTATTTGTTTGCTTGTTTTGTGTGTTTATGTGGTTTGTACATTTGTAATGTCAAATTAGCCGATACGCTCCACCAAGCGACCGTGGTCGAACCACGGGATCGAGGAGTGCCTAACACCTTCCCCTCGGTCAACAGAATTCCTTAGCCGGAATCTCTGTTCGTAAACCGGTTTAAAAAGTCAAATGGTTTTGAAAAGGATTTTCCAATGGTGACTTGGCACACCAGATTATGCCAAGTGGCGACTCTGATTTTGAATGTAAAAACAATCTTTTTTCGGAACCAATCTTCATTTTGTCACTTTAATAAAAAATCCTTTCAAACCTTAAAATACATATCTTTTTTTGGAGTCGAAAAAGGGGTGTGACACATGTGACGATGGGCCCAATGTGTACCCGACTTGCATTATTAAGGAATCTTATCTTTTAGTGTCGGCCATTTGTCCTTAGGCCATGTATTGTGTGTAGATCCATTCATTTCTTTTCACTTATCTCTATATAAGGCTTAAGTAGTTAGTAGAAAAAGGTAGAACGAAGAAAAACCAAGTAAGAAAAACCTTCAACCCACAACATTTTCCTCTACCCTTTATGTTTAAAATCCCTCTCCCAAACCAACCTATCCTCAGTTTGTAATTCAGTTTGTGTAATAATAAGTGTGTTTAATAAAACTTTTAAGTCTTTGGAAAGTCCTTACGGGGTTCTCGAAAGGGAAACCTTTCTCAGTTATATCATGTAAGTCTTTATGATATGCTTTATTTTCCCCATAAAAAATATGTTTACTTTCGTTTAAATATTACCATTCTGTATTTCATATGAATATAATTCTTGCTTCCTTAAAATTATTACCCTTAGTATATGGTTAACCTCTTAACTTCTTAATAACAACGATGGATTAACCTGTAAATTTCTAGGAATCCTGGCTGTGAGAGTCCTCCTAAAATAAAGGATGAAGTTGATTGCCAGATGAATATTTCAGGGTGTGGTTAAAGAAGAAGTTGTTAGGAGAAAAGGTTAAGAGAGAGAGAAATGAACAGGGTAAAATAAAATAAAATAAAATAAAAAAAGGGGGAAAAATAGGCTAATGTAACAAACTAAACATGATAAAACTACAAGAGACGGAGAGTACTAAGTAGGATTTACAACACATTTGATTAAAACCGACTAAATAATTGCATATTTTAACAACTTATTTTGAAATAATATTTTTATTTAACAACTTATTTTGAAATAATACCTTTATCTAAACCTCTTCATCTATTGGTACTATTTAAGACATTATACAGAAACAGATACAGAGACGATGTACAAACATATGAAAACTTTCTTAGGAGAACCGGCAAAAGCCGTATGGGAAGCTTTCAAGTTAAACTCTCCACATGATTTTCAGGCATTAGTATCACTAGGACCAAACCCTCATAATTTTATAAATAAAATACATAATTTACTAACAGGGGAAGATCCGAATAGTGGTTTATTAGCATTACAAAGAAATGCCTTGATAAAATTAGAATAGTTAAGTATTTCAAGCTGGTTACATATAAAAAACTTCTTAAGAGACTACTTTTATTATTGTACAATTAGTGAAAATACTTTTGATGAAGAATTAGGTCAAAAACTCTTTCATAAATTACCAGGAGCTTTAGAAAGAGAAATAAAAGATAGATAGTATAAAGAGATGGTGTAGTTCAAAATCCATATGCTAAATGGACCATAGGATATAAAATACAACATGTAATGGATATCTTAACAGAAAAATGTACAAATATACAAATACAAAAACAACTAAAGAAAAACGAAATGAACTTCTGCAAATCTATTATATATACAACTCAAAGTTATGATAATGACCTAAGGAAACCTAAAAAGTATAAAAGAAAATACAATAAATCATACTATCGTAAGAAATACTACTTGCGTAAATCATCAGCCAAGACGCCATACCTAAACAAAGGCAGACATGTTAGAAAATATAGGAATGATAGAAATTATAAAAATAAATTAGAATGTTATACATGTGGAAGCATATAACATTTAGCGAATATATGTCCAAAAAGAAATAATAGTAGAACTAGAAATTCGCAATTAGTAGAGGATTTTCAAGAGACCCTATTAAATGTATATGAATATATGTCAGCTACTGAAAGTATATATTCCATAATGAGCATAGAGATAGATGATAGACTTAAATCTGATTCTTCAGACTCAGAAGAAGATAATTTAATAAATGAAATAGAACAAGAAATAGACGAGTTCAATTTAAATGACTTAATAATTAGCAATCTAATGAATGTTATACAAGGCTGTAAACATGATTTTCAAAGACAAAGGAATAGACAGTAATCAATTCCGCATATGTAACTGGTACCCGAGTAAGAAAAAATAGAGCTAAATGCAATAAATATTATATGGAGGCATGTGTAAATTGCATAGAAAGTAAGCTAAAAATAAAGGTAGGACCAGATGTAAATGGAGAACAAAAACAAGTAACTAATCAGACTATTAACCTAAGAATAGCAATTTTAGAAGCTCGAGTAAATGAGTTAGAGCAAAGACTAGCTACATTGGAAAAAGGAAAAACTATAAAATATGAAGATGAAATAAATACACAAGGAACAGTACACCTAGAACAACTAGAGACGGAACTTATGAATAGAGAAGAAAATAACACTAGTCTAATATGTAACGAAGATAAAAACTTTACTACGATAAAAGTATTAGCTAGAATTAGAATTCAAGATATTGAAATAGAAACTCTAGGCTTGGTTGATACAGGATGTACCAGTTGCTTAATAAACAAAAGAATAGTACCACAACATGTACTTAAAACCTTAAAAAAACCAAGAACAACAATACAGATGGACGGATCATATAATATCTATGATTACTATATCAAAAAGACAAAAATAAGTTTTCTCAATACATGTAATGAATTCTATAAACCCATCTATAATGCTCATAAAATATTAGTAAGAGATTTAAATATAAAAACAGATTTCGTAATTGGGTTACACTTCTTATTACAAAATAGAGGAGGTTGTCTCATAACTAGAGATGATATAATGTTATTTCGAAACAATACTTATACATCAGTACAAACTACTAATTACACAATAATAGAAAGAAAATTCAAAACTAACAATAGTTCCATTTTCTTTTTACTAATTATTATTTCATATTTAACAAATAGTCTAAAAACTGTTTGCAAGTGCCCTAAATGTTCTTGCATGTTTTGACTAAACACTAAGATATCATCTACGTAAACTAGCACAAAACTTTTGTATTCTCCAAACATATCATCCATTTTTCTTTGAAATATGGGTGGAGCTTTTTTTAGACCAAAAGGCATAGCTAACCATGCTACTACTATTCCTTTCCATAAGTCTATTACTGTATTCCACATTTGTGGATCATGTGATGATATATTTAGTATTTTTTTCTTTATTACCTCCTTCCTGTAATTTAATAGGTTCTTCTATTGGCATTCTTCTTCCCGCTGGCCTTATATTTTCTTTTATTTTCGTATCTGGGTTTATTCTAACTTCTTTTCTTCTTGGTACATTACCTGTACTATAATCTATTGATTGAGTATGTGGATTAGTTTGTTGAAATGGACTAGCACTTGTTGCGATAGTTGTTTCCATTTCTGCCAGTTCTTTATAACTTATTGTAGATATTGTGTCTTGATCTTCTCTTTCAGAGGTTGAGTAGATAGTATCTACCTTTTTAGTTCTATATCCTAAATTATCATCTCTTTCAGAATAAGTTTTAAAATGTTTTATAGATTGTGTTATGTTCATATTTCTTTGCTTACATCCTTTACACTTAAAAGTTATATACTTATGTTCTTCATATAGTCTTAGTGCTTCTTCTATTGCTTGATCTACTTCATATCCTTCTTGTAGTATTTCTATATTCATTAATTCTTGTTCCGTATCTATGGTACTTTCAATTTCATTATCATCTAATTTCTTTTGACTCATATAATTATAATCTGTAAATCTAACTGATGTTTCTCCTTTACTACTAGTATACAGTAAATGAGTTTCGGGTGTTAATACCTTTGGTTTATTAAATTTTTCTAAATTCAATTCTCGTCCTTCATATTCCTCTAGATTTATCTTTATTGGTTTAATTAATTTTATTCCTTTATTACTCATTACTTCGACTACGTCATTTACTTTTAGTTTGAACTTGGTATTACTACTTTAGGTCATTTTTCCTATAAAATCTACACACATAAGTAAATTATTTCCATTACTCATTTCTTCATATTCTTTAGTCTGAATTTGTATTTTAATATTCTTTTTAAATTCTTTTAAATTCATTAAGAAGTCTAGGCTAATATAAAATATTCCTACGTTATTTGTCATATCTACTTCGGTTAGTCCTATTATTGATTTTTTAATATCTGACCATCTATCATCATATATTACTATTAATACCTTGGATCCTAGATTTTTTCTAGTTAGTCCTATGACTATTAGTCCCATATGCATTAATAGCATTCTATTATTTCTTATTCTCTTTAGAGATTCAGGATTTACTAGATTTAAGGTTGTAAAGTTCTCTCCTATAGCTGATATTTGTTCTTCTCAATAATGCCTATATAGTTGATTATCTGTGAAAAAATACTTAGCATTATATAATGTCTTAGGGTTCAATAATTTTAATTGATTTTACTGAAAAATCTGTAGGTCTTTGTCTATATCTATTATTTCATTTAATTCCTGGTCTTGTTTAATATCTGAGTGTCTTTTAGATAATATACTGGAAATAAGATTATTTCCAACTCTATTGTCGGAAAAACTTACTCTTTGTCTTTCTCCTTCGATGGTTCTTCTTGATCTAGTTGAAGGAGGTGCAAATATTGAAGGATAAGATTATTGGTGCTTCTCAGACTAATGCAAGCACTCATACTCCAAGTTTTCCATCTCAAAACAAAGTGGATGAGATGGGTGTGCATTCCCCAATGAATGCTAAGAAATTCACTGTATCGGATGTAGATACAGCTAGTCCGATTTAAACGGTAGCCGGTAAAGACTTATTAAATCCATTAATGACTGTCACTTTGCCAAAAAGTGAAGATGAAGGTTGCTCTTCTTCAAGATGGAGACCACCCAAAACTTGTACTCAGAAAGATACCTCTAAAAAGTCTTTGATTTCAAAGAAAAAAAATGACAAAATTGAAGCTATAATAAAACAGACTTTAGAAAAAAATTTCAATAATCAAGGACAAGACAAACATGTTGTTAGCAAAAACAGTCCAAGTACGAGTACAGACAGAATAGTCCCAAATATAGATAATCAGAACAATCCATATCAAGCAATAGAAGAAGCACTAAGACTATATGAAGAACATAAGTATATAACTTTTAAGTGTAAAGGATGTAAGCAAAGAAATATGAACATAACACAATAGAGAGAGAGAGTGCTTGCATTATTCTGAGAAGCACCAATAATCTTATCCTTCAATATTTGCATGTCCTTCATAAGTTTAGCATTTTTAAGAAGAAGGGCTACTTTTTGGGCATTGAGTCTTTTGAAGGCCTCGGTCATTGTAGAACAGTGATCACAAAAAATCATTTTACCTGTATCTTTTTGAATCGTGTATTGGGGTATTTTGTTTGAGCTTTGTTTGAGGGTTGGAGATGTATAGTAATTAGGCCCAAGGTATCCTCTAGCGTAATCCAAAGCTTCAGTAAAATCATTAAAACCTTTGAAAAGTGAGTTTTTAACCCCATTTATTGAGTCTACTACTTCAATCCATGTTTCAAAAATTCCATTAGTTTTGCCATGTATAACTACGTAATATTTAAACCTGTTTTCTCTACTTTTGTCTGAAAAATATTGACATAAAGTATTTGTTACAACTACAAAATATTTAGTGTCTCTTTTACTATATGCTATCCATAGATTGTCTACTAGACATCTCTGAGGTTTATCTAAAACACAATCTGGTTTAACTCTAAATGATAAATTACATGATGGATATGAGATTCAATTAACCCGACCAAAATAAATTCTTTCCATCATTTTTGCAGAGTCTTGTGGTCTGAAATTAACATTACCTAGTCGTGTCTGAGCGTAGGAGTCTTGAGCTGGGGCTACGCCCTTGCCCTTATTTGCTGACCGATGGCCAGTTAGTCTCATACTGAAACAAAAGTTAATTAACCTGTTTAGTTTTAATCTGTAGTCTACTTAACTTATCTGCTAGCTCATTATCCTTTCCTTTCACATATTCAAATACAATATTTTTATAAACAGATATTGTATCTATAAAATTGAGCCATCTTCTTTTACTACTAGCGTTCTCATTTATTTTCTGATGAAATTTAACTATTGCTTCACAATCAGTCCTTACTAATACTTCTTCTTTATTTAGGATATATAGTTTGAAGCTATTTAAACCATATATTATTGCTAATACTTTTAAGTCTATGCTACTCATATTTTTCTTTTCTTTGTATTGACCACTTTGATACTCAAAATTTTTTTCTTCATTTTTATTACTATATTTATTAGATTTGGCTTTTAGAATAGCTCCCCATCCTAATTTACTTTCATCGGTTTGAACAATTAAGTAGTCTGATTCTAAAGGTATCGTTAAATCTGAAATGTTTTTAATCCTTTCTTTAATTTGTTGCACTAGTTTGATATCTTCTATATTAAAATGCTTTTGTCCTTTACTTTCCGTTTTAGCATATAAAGGTCCTGCTATTTTTCCTAATTCTTGAATAAAATTTCTTTCATAATTTACTAAACCTAGATTTTTTTGTAAATCCTTTGTATTATCTAGTTTATCTGGCATATCTAACACCTTTTTTGCAATGTGTGGTTGGAGCTTTATCCTTCCATCTCCTAAAGCTACCCCTACAAAATTAATATGAGTTTTACATCGTTTATATAGATAGATAGATAGATAGATAGATAGATAGATAGATAGATAGATAGATAGATAGATAGATAGATAGATAGATAGAGAGAGAGAGAGAGTCAAATATTAAATTTGCCACCCACAATATCAAAGCACTCTCTAGTGCAAGTGGCAAGGCGCTTTTGTGGTTCATAGGTCGTGGGTTCGATGTTTGTAGCATGTGATTTTTAAAATTTTATTTTTCTTATATAATTAATATAGTAAAATATTAAATTTGTCACCCACAATATTAAAGCACTCTCTAGTTCAAGTGGCAAGACGCTACTTTTGTGGTTCATAAGTCGTGGGTTCCAAATCATCATATATCGACCTTTCTGATCACTATACTCAAGGTTCGTTATCCTCTGTTGCATGTTGCAGCTGGCCAATAGATCGAAAAAATGAATAATCTGATTAATTTAATCGATAAATTTATTTGGCATCCGGAGAGTTCGGATCCTGGATCTGCCTCTAAATCTATATTTGTAATCTATAATATATTAAAAGTGTGAAGAAACTTAGAGATGTTATTTAAATTTTTTAGAAATAAATAAAAATAAAATATTAACCTAGAATATTTTAAAAAAGGAACTATTTAGAAGTGTAAAATATTGGTAGAGGGTTCAAATTATGTCTGCAATAATGAAGTCATGAAAATGAAGTGTGCAAATGAATTTTTGAAACATTAAGAATTTGTGTTTTAGTTTCAATTTCAGGGGGCCTATTACCCTTTAACTCATTTTTAGTGTATTTTTGTTATTCTTTTATGCTGACGTGATATATTTTGTCAACTTTTTTGGCTGACATGAAACTTTTGATGTGAATCCCAATTTATGTTAGAAAGTTGTCATGTCAGTATAAAATGATGACAAAAATACTCTAAAATTGAGTTAAGGAGGCAATAGAACCCCTGCGAAATTAGAGTATGTCGTAGTAACTTTAACCATAGTTCGAGGGGGTATTGGATGCTTATTTATTTATTTATTTATTTATTTTAATTTAAATTACACAAATACACAACTTATGTTTTCAATATTATAAAAAAATCCCAACTCCCTAAATATATTACAAAAATTCAACATATACGCAAAGTGCTATGTATATGTCGATTATGTTATGTATATTAATAGAGGGAGATTAAAGTAATTTAAAAAATGGAAAAAAATATAATTACTTCCAAAAGGTTGGTATTTATGTTGTTTATACTTTATTTGATATTGTTTACATAGCCCATGCTTTCAGCTTCCACAACTTGTATTAAAATTTCGTCTTCCTAATTTTATGTCAGGTCAGGTGATTCTCTCGGGCCACACGTAGTTTCAATGATTTTCAATGATTTTTAAGTACGTAAATCAATAATTTTTTAAGGATTTAATTTTAAAAAATAAAATAAAAAATTTATATATAAAAAAATAATTATAACACAAATATGGTGTAAATTGATGCGTCTCTCTTATCTGTATTATATGACAAATGCAAGTGATGATTCATCAACCATTTAGAACTTGTAGTGGTAATATATGTATATATATATTTTGAAAGAAATTTGAAAAGTGATTTGAAATTTTACACTTTATTAAATTTTTTTATAATAAATAAAATTATTTAATTTTAAATAATTAAATATTACACATACAAAGCATCTGTAGTTAAACTAGTAAAATAAAATAACATCCACTCTCAATAGAGTTGGATGATTTTATATAATATAAAAAAAAAAAAAACTAGTAGTAGATATACACCATTATAAATAATGTCTTGCTATGTTTTGTCCTTTCATTTTTTTTTTTTTTAAATAATTGGGTCCTCATTAAGATGAACAGTTCATTTTAGATAAGTATTGTTTTTTCTTTTTATCTTTAATTTGATCGATTATTCTCTTAAAATTTTGTGACACATTGAAATCATTATTCTACTTTTATCGCCGTAAAAGTTTATATAGTCAAATTAATACCTACAATTAAACGAGTTTAAGTTTGGTGCATCGTTCGTGTATTTTTTTACACTATCATATGACTTTTATCTGTTGTAGCAGGTCATTCATTTTTATATTTTTACCTGAGAAATAAATGACCTGCTACAGCAGGTAAAAGTTACCTGATAGTATAAAAAAATACAACGATGATTCACCAAACTTAAATTCATTTTGATTATTCCCTAAACTAACAAAGAAATAAGTATTTATATATTAGGTGGCTTACAAGTCATTTCCATCATAATCTGATTAATTAGTCCTTATATTTTATATTAATTAATTAATATAATATACAACTCAATTTGACTTTTGGAATATTTAACAGACAAAAAAAAAGTCAGACATTGTATTTTCTCCTTGAATCTTCAACTAATAGGTTTTATATTAATTAGGCCTCACAAAGAACAATTGGTACCTAGTTTTTTCCCTTCTTTGTGCAATAAAATTTTAGACCTTTTATCAATTTTTTTGGTCCTCTTTCATATCGAGCCATTGAAGCAGCGCATCGTACTACGAGCGGACAATTTCAAAGAAATGATAAGATATGTGTAAGATTTTTCGCAGATATCCTTATTACCGTTATCTTACCTTAGTTGAGTCTTATGATCGTTCAACATTCCTATTCATCTTACCTCGTCTTGGGCACAACAATATCCTAGCTAGTTGATCTTGATTCGACATTAGAAGTATATCCTGTCTATTCATCTTATGTTCGTTCAACATTCCTATTCATCTTACCTCATCTTGGGCACAACAATATCCTAGCTAGTTGATCCTGATTCGACATTAGAAGTATATCCTGTCTATTCATCTTATGTTCGTTCAACATTCCTATTCATCTCACCTCGTCTTGAGCACAACAATATCCTGGCTAGTTGATCCTGATTCGACATTAGAAGTATATCAAAATGGCACAAAACCAAACAACACTTGTGAATCAAAAGCTAGTGTTTTTTGAGAATACTAAAAGGGAATATGATTTAGTTGACTTGTTGAAATCAGAAGCAACACTATTGGGAAAGGGAACTTTTGGAAGTAGCTACAAGGCAGAATTAGAAAATGGAAAATTTGTGTTTGTTAAGAGGTTAAAAGATTGTTGTTTGGTTGAAAATGAATTCATACAAAAGATTCAAGAATTGGCAAAATTGAGTGATCATCATCAAAGTTTGCTTCCTCTAAGAGCTTATTATTATTCAAAAGATGAGAAACTTCTTGTATTTGATTACATGCCTATGAGTAACTTGGCTTCTCTTTTACATGGTAAGTCTTCTAACTCCTTATGTCTAAGATAATAATTTTATTTGACATATTGTATTAGTTAGAGTTGGGATCCGAATTTTGTTGATCCGGCCCAGAAAATTTTGCGATGGGATCCATGTTTGCGATTTTTAATGGGGTCTGTCGTGGTAGCGTAGGGATTGGGCCTATCGGTCCGATCCCGGAGCCCACCACTGATCCCGATGGGGGTGCGGAGTGAAGCCCCTGCGGTATAGACCTTTATGTTTTGGGCCCAGGACTTATTTGTATGCACGTATTATATAAGTGCATTTAGTGGGTTATTTTGAGTATTCAGAAAATACTCATTCTCCCCATTGTACTCCTCTTCTTTTATTATAGTGAAACATCCTCTGCCTCTGCTCGTGTTTTTTTCCGCAAGGATTTTCATGTAAATCTGTGTGTTCTTATTTATTATTTTGCTTGTGGTTTCCTTTATTCTGTCCGATTCTAACAGTCTTCTTATATGATTTTGAATAATTCGTATCTCATAAAGTAATTTTGAAATCGAGTTAGATTATATTTCACGTGCGTTTTCTTCACATGGTATCAGAATCATACTCTACATATAGATGTTCAAGACTAGGGCGCATCGATAGGGCGTCAAATATGTTAGAGTTTGTGACCCGAATTTTCTTGATCCGGCCTTGAAAAGATTGTGGTGTGATCCATGTTTGGGATTTTTTGGGGGATTTGTGGTGGTAGCGTACGGATCGGGGTATGGACCTGTATGTTTTGGGGCTTAGACTTTTCTTGTACGCACGTATTATATAAGTGCGACTTAGAGGGTTGGTTTTAAAATGACGGTTTTAGTGTGTTATAGAGAACTTTGGATCTTCTTTGTATTCCTCTCCGATATAGTGAATTTCTCCTCCTCTGCCCATGGTTTTTTCCGTCAAGGGTTTCCACGTAAGTCTGTGTGTGTTCCATCTTTTTTTTCTTTTGCTTATCATATTGCTTATTCTTGTTTCATTTGATAACAAAATATTCTATGGTGAGTAAAAGAATGAGGTATTAATTCCTTATAATAGTATGGGACAATCTATCGTTAATGAGTTAATTTTTGAAGTTGAGTTAAGTTTAAGGTGCATTTTCTTTACATATACTTTTATTTATAAAAATTCATGAATATTTCTTACTATATTATTGTTGAATTAACTTAACGTGTTACATAGAAGGTGTAGGAGTGGCTAAGAAATCTCAACTCGCATGGAAAGTAAGGGCTCAAATCGCTTATGAAGTCGCTCGTGGCCTAGAATTTCTCCATACTCAGGGCCCTGGAGTTTGTCATGGTAACATAACGTCATCCAATGTTCTACTCACCAATTCTTTTGATGTTCGTCTTTCAGACCAGGGATTATTCGGACTTTTCATGTCAAACGCCATGTTACTTGTCCTCAACGCGGGCTATCAAGCACCGGAAGTGGGATATGCCTACGACATTTGTCAAAAATCAGATGTTTACAGCTTCGGTGTCTTGTTGTTAGAATTACTGACCGGTAAAGCCCCATTAGACGCCGCCATTGGCAAGAACAAAGGGATTGATTTGCCTAGTTGGGTTCGAATAATGTTTCAAGAAAACCCTATTGTTGATGTTTTTGATAAGATTATGGTGCAAAATTACCGTGAATTTGGAGATCAAATGGTTCAATTGTTACAACTAGCAATTTGTTGTACTTTCAAGAATCCTACTAAAAGGCCCTCAATGGTTGCAGTGGCTAATCAAATAAAAAGGACATGTAGTTTTAAATCATGATGATTATTACAACAACAACAACAAATCCAGTATATTCCCACATAGTGGGGTCTTGGGAGGGTAAAATGTACGCAGTTCATACCACTACCTCCGAAAAAGTAAAAGGGTTGTTTCTGATAGACCCCCGGCTCAAGACAAAAGGATAGTAAACAAAATCATGATGATGTACTAGCGGTAATACTTTGTAATTGATGTCATGTATAATCTATGTATAATATGTGTATACAGTGTTTATCTTAGCTTAAATTTGTAAAAATTAAAGATGAGGATTATTTTTGTCGAGTTGGGGTTACTACGTATGTATAATATAAAAACTCGAAATTATATTACACCAGAGACTGATTACAATGAATTTCAATTTAATTTTGCCTGTCTTTGTGCGTTGAGTAAATCAGAGCTTAAACATATACTCCCAAGTTGAGAAATTTTTCTCATATATATATTTTTTTCAAGTAAAAACTAACCCCATTTATATAAAGGTTGGATTTTTATTTTTTTTTAGATAAACATTCAGTACCCCTCGAACTATGGCCAAAGTTGCTACGATACACTCCAACTTCACATAGGTTCTATTACCCCGAACTCAATTCTAGCATATTTTTGTCACCCTTTGTGCCGACATGACATAAAAGTGAGGTCCACGTCAAAGATGTCACGTCACCTAAAAAGGTGCCATATAAGCTAAAAAGGATGAAAAAAATACACTAAAATTAAGTTCATGGATAATAGGACTTGTGAAGTTGGAGTGTGTCGTAGCAAATTTGGTCATAGTTCGGGAATACTGGATGTTGTATTTTTTTTTCTTGATATTGATTTGTGTTGAATCTAAGCAAAAGGGTGTTGTTGAAAAATGGATGATATGAAGGATACGATGAAAGGATTCATGAAAGAAGTCAACTTTTCTTCATCATCAGGTAAATTTAAAGGTCAAGGTAGAGTTTTGGATAATGGTAGTAGTAGTAGTTCTTCCTCAAATCATTTGCATGCAAATTCAAGAACTTTGGCACGAAAATCAAGAAATTATGATTCAAGAATTAATAATAATAAGGATGGGGAATTTGAAGATTAAGGAGGCTATAGGTGATGTTGTAGGTGGAGTGGAGTTATTGGAATTTGTTGGATTTGAGTTGAAAGAAGGTGGGAAATTTGGCTTGTACTCTCTTGTTTGTGGATTTTGATGGTTTCGAATAGATAATTTATAGTATTACTTGTGGGTATCTTATTTTTTTTATTATCTAGGCAGTGTGATATCTCTTTTCGTTGTTTGCTTTATACTTTTTGTTTGTTATACTGTTATCTGTCCTGAGTCGGAAGTCTATCGAAAACAGTCTGTCTATTTCATCTGAGTTAGTGATATGAACTGAGTACATTTTACCCTCCCCAGACCCCACTTTCTGGAAATGCACTGGATATAATGATTTCTCTATTGGAGCCAAAGAAGGTTGACGAGTTGGCATCAGCATCCCAAGTTAAGGCGAGTGAACCATTTGAGCCGAAGAAGATCGATAGACAAGTAGAATTTGGAATATTTTGTTGTAGTGCTATTCTGTAATTATGTGTTGCTTTTGTCACTAGCTATTGTTTCTTGTACTGCCATTACTATCTGATGTTTTTCCTTGAGTTGAGGATCTAACAAAACCCTCTCTACCTCTGAGGTAGGGGTAAGTAAGGCCAGTTTACACTCTACCCTACCCAGACCCCATTCTATGGATATATTGTTGTTGTTGAAGTTTGGTCTTTTAGTTTCTATGTTCTATTAAATTCCTATATAGAATGTCAAAGCTTTAGTTTACTAATGCTCGATTAGAGAAATCAAAACAATACAATTAAATGTAACTTTTATATAAAAAATCTCTCAAAAGCTAACCAATATTTAATATCACATTTAACCTACAACAAAACAATATGATAATAGAGATATTAAAATAATACAAGTAAGCCTAACCTTTACAGAAAAATTACCTCAAAGTCGCCAGACTTCTATCTACCACCTGCAAATTACAATAAAATAATATAATAATCGAGATATCAATACCTCTTAATATCTCTACAGAGAGATTTTACCATCTAAAGGACATAAAAAGTAAGTCAATGTCATAGGAATATTTTTCGTCCATGTAACAAATATTGTCATAAAATAAAATCAACATGTTAATGAATCTATCTTGAAACAAAACACACCTTATGATCTAATTGAGTTCTACTCTTCTCTTATTTTTGGAGTTCTTTTCTAGTTGAGAGAGAATATTTATTATCTTTCTTTTCATATATTTTGAAGTCTAGTTAATACAATAAAAATATTTAAATAATAAATTAATGAAAAAGGGTGAAAAGACGATTTTGTCTAAAATAAAGTTTTTTTAATGAAGGGCAAAAAGTGTGAATCACTTTTCTAAGGGTCTTCACACTTTTAATATTTTATAATTTTTTTACTTTTTTAAAAAAGTAATAAAATCAAGTAAAACAGGAAATTAGTTAATAAAATATCTCAATGGTTCCACCTAAGTTTGAATCCTTGTAATTGTGGTAAATAACAGGTTTCTAGAGTTAAATGCACGACCACTTCAAATTAACATTTTTAACTTATTCTATCTACCCCGTTTTCAAAAAGTTGAATTTTAAACATTGAAAGTGATATTCACATCCGCCTTATCATGCCTATCATTAATAATTTGTAATTGAGGTATCATAGAAGCCCGCTCCCTATAAATAAAAATAACGTAAGATAAAAAGGTCAACCAAAAATAGGGAGTAAAAGGAGATAGAGAAAAGTAGTTGTAAATTGGAAAAACATTAAACCTTTATAACTTTGTGCTCGAATATTCGTTTGAGGTGATTTTTTTTTTGAATATGCATATTTTTTCAAGAGCTATGTGGAAAAACTGCCGCAAGGCGGTTTGGTCAAGCCGATTTTCTAAAAAATGGCTTTTATCCCATTCAATCGACACTTTTTCTCAATTCGGTACGAAATGTTCATTCTTATTTAGCCAAAAAAAGTGATGAAAAGTAAACGGTTTGAAGAACAAAATATCATGGTAAGGCAGATGTGAATGTCAAGTTCAACATTCGAAAGTCAATTTTCTAAAATGAGGTGGATCGCAAAGGTGAACAATATAAAATTTAAAAAGTGTTTACATTTTAACACAAGACCACGTTGGCTTGGTGATCTTACATTTGACTTTAGGAACTTGTTCTTTTACCACAACAACAAGGGTTCAAACGTAGAGATCGACCAGGGCGTTCAAGGGAGGTTGCGGAGCGTTTCAGTGTGGTTCATTTGTATGGGCGGGGCCATTTGGGCGGTCAAACGGGCGAAACGACGCGAACGGGGCATTTTCAAGCTAAATCGGTGTGCTAAAACCCACGGTTCCGGGGGTGGGCCCGGGGTTTGGGCGTTCTTTGGGTCGAAAATCGATCGGGGCATGCCAGGGAGGTTAGGAAGCGTCCCAGTGTGGTCTGTTTGTATGTGTGGGGCCATTTGGGTGGTCAAACGGGTAAAATGGCGCGAATGGGGTATTTTCGGGCCAAATCGGTGTGCTATAGCCCAAGGTTCCGGCGGTGGGCCAGGGATTCGGGCGTTGTTTGAGCAATAAATTAATCGGAGCGTGCCAAGGAGGTTGGAGAGCATCCCAGTGTGGTCCGTTTGTATGGGTGGGGCCATTTAGGTGGTCAAACGAGCGAAACAGAGCAAACGAAGTATTTTCGAGCCAAATCGGTGTGCTATAGCCCACGATTTCGGGGGTGGGCTCGGGGTTCGAGCATGGTATGGGCTAAAATATCAACCGACGCGTGCTAAGGGGGTTAAGGAGCGCCCAGTGTGGTCCGTTTGTATGGGAGGGGCCATTTGATTGGTTAAATGGGCGAAACGGCGTGAATGAGGCATTTTCAGGCGAAATCGGTGTGGTATAGCCCACGGTTCTGGGAGTGGGCTTGGAGTCCAAGCGTGGTTTGGGCCAAAAATTTACCGGGGCGTGCCAGGGAGGTTGGGGAGCGTCCCAGTATGGTTCGTTTGAATGGGCGGGGCCATTTGGGTGGTCAAACGGAGGAAACGACATGAATTAGGCATTTTTGGGTTAAATCGGTGTGCTATAGTCCACGGTTTCGGGGGTGGGCCTGGGGTCTGGGCGTGGTTTGGACCAAAAATCGATCGGAGCCTGCCAGGGAGGTTGGGAGCGTCCCAATGTGGTCTGTTTGTATGGGTAGGCCCATTTGGGTGTTCAAATAGGCGAAACGACGCTAGTGGGGCATTTTCAGGCCAAATCGATGTATAGCCCACTGTTTCGGAGGTGGGCTCAGTGTACGAGCGTGGTTTGGGTAACAAATCAACCAGGGCATTCTAGGGATGTTGGGGAGCATCCTAGTGTGGTCCGTTCGTATGGGCGGGGCCATTTGGGTGGTCAACGGGCGAAACAACGTGAACAAGGCATTTTTGGGCCAAATTGGTGTGTTATAGCCAACGGTTCTGGGGTGGGCTCGGGGTTCGAGCGTGGTTTGGGCGTGGATCGGGGCGTGCCAAAGAGGTTGGGAAGTGTCCCAGTGTGGTCCTTTTTATGGGCGGGGCCATTTGGGTGGTCAACGGACGAAACGACACGAACAAGGCATTTTTAGGCTAAAACGATGTGCGAACAGGGCATTTTTGGGCTAAAATGATGCGCGAACATACCCACAGTTCCGACAGTGGGCCTGAGGTTCGGGCCAAAAATTGATCGGGGCATGCCAAGGGGGTTGAGGAGCGTCCCAGTGTGGTCCGTTTGTATGGAAGAGGCAGTTTGGGTGGTCAAACGGATGAAAAGTCACGAACGGAGCATTTTCAAGCTAAATCGGTGTGCTATAGCCACGATTCTGGGGTAGGCCCTGGGTCCGAGCATGGTCTGGGCCAAATATCAATTGTGGCATGCCCGGGAGGTTGGGGAGCATCCTGATGTGGTCCGTTTGTATGGGCAAGACCATTTGGGTGGTTAAACAGGTGAAACGGCGCGAACGGGGCATTTTCGGGCAAAATCAGAGTATAGCCCACTGTTTCGGGGGGGGGGGGGGGGTGCCCAGGGTCCGAGCGTAGTTTGGCTTGTAAATTCACCGGAGCATTCCAGGGAGGTTGGGAAGCGTCCGAGTGTGGTCCATTTGTATAGGCGGGGCATTTGGGTAGTTAAACGAGCGAAACGGCCCAAACGGGGAATTTTCGGGCTAAAACAGTGTGGTATAGCCCATGGGCTCCGAGTTTGGGCGTGGTTTGGGCCAAAAATTGATCGGGGCGTGCCAGGGAGGTTGAGGAGTTTCCCAGTGTGGTCCGTTTGTATGGGCGGGAATAATTGGGTGGTCAAACGGGTGAAACTGCATGAACAGGGCATTTTCGGGGCAAATCGTTGTGCTATAGCCCACGGTTCTTGAGGTGGGCCCGGGGTACAGACGTGGTTTGGGCCAAAAATTGACCGGAGCATGCCAGAGAGATTGGTGAGCATCCTAGTGTGGTCCGTTTGAATGGGCGGGGCCATTTGAGTGGTCAAACGGGCTAAACGACGCAAACGAGGCATTTTCTGGAAAAATTTGTATGTTATAGCCCACGATTCTGGGGGAGGTCCCGCTGTCTGCGCGTGGTTTGGGCTAAAAATCGGTCGGGGCGTGCTAGGTTTATTGGAGAGCGTCCCAGTATAACCCGTTTGTATGGGCGGGGCCATTGTGGTGCTCGAACGGGCAAAATGGCATGAACGAGGCATTTTTGGGCTTAATCAGTGTTCTATAGCCCACGGTTTTGGGGGCGGGCCTGGGGTACGGGTGTGAGTTTAGCCTAAAATCGATTGATGCATGCCAGGGAGGTTGGGGAGCGTCCTAGTGTGGTCTGTTTGTATGGGTTGGGCTATTTGGGTGGTCAAACGGGGATAACGGCGCGAACGAGCATTGGTTAGCTAAATCAGGTGAAACGGCATAAACGGGGTATTATTGGGCCAAATCGGTGTGCAATAGCCCACGTTTCCAGGGGTGGGCCCGGGGTACGGGCGTGATTTGGGTTAAAAATTGACCGGGGGATGCTAAGGAGGTTGGGGAGCGTCCAAGTGTGGTCTTTTTTTATGGGCGGGGCCATTTGAGTGGACAAACGGGAAAAATGGGGTGAACGGTGCATTTTTGGACCAAATCGATGTTCTATAGGCCACAATTTTGACGGTGAGTCGAGGGTCCGGGCATGGTTTGGGCTAAAAATCAATCGAGTCGTGCCAGGGAAGTTGGGGAGCATCACAGTGTGATCCATTTGTATGGGCGGGGCCATTTGGTGGTCAAACGGCCAAAACGGGGCGAACGGGGCATTTTCTGGCCAAATAGGTATGTTATAGCCACGGTTTTGGGCGTGGTTTGGGTCGAAAATCGATCGGGGAATGCCAGGGAGGTTGGGAAGCATCCAAGTGTGGTCTGTTTGTATGGGCGGGGCCATTTTGGTGGTCAAACGGGCGAAACATCGCAAACGAGGCATATTCGGGCCAAATCGGTATGCTATAGCCCATGGTTCCGGGGGTGGGCCCAAGGTCGAGGCGTGGTTTGGGTGAAAAATCGATCAGGGCGTGCTAGGAGGGTTGAGGATCATCCCAGTGTGGTCTGTTTGTTTGGGCAGTGGCATTTGGGTTGTCAAACGGGCGAAACTGAGAGAACAGGGCATTTTTGGGCCAAATCGATGTGCTATAGCCCACAGTTGTAGGGGTGGGCCCGATGTTCGAGCGTGGTTTGGGCCAAAAATTAACCGAAGTATGCCAGCGAGATTGGAGGCGTTCCAGAGAGATTGGGGAGCGTACCTGTGTGGTTCATTTGAACGGGTGGGGACATTTGGATGGTCAAACGGGCAAAACGGCGCGAACGGGACATTTTTTATCAAAATTTGTGTGTGCCAGGTTGGTTGGGGAGCATCCCAATGTGGCCCGTTTGTATAGGCGGGGCCATTGTGGTGGTCAAACGGGCGAAACAACGTGAATAAGGCATTTTCGGGCAAAATCGATGTGTTATAGCCCACAGTTTCGGGGGTGGGCCTGGGGCCCGATCATGGTTTGGTCCCATGATATATCGGGGCATGCCTGAGAGATTGAGGAGCATCCCAGTGTGGTTCGTTTGTATAAGAGGGGCCATTTGGGTGGTCAAAAGGGCAAAATAGTGCAAAAGGGGCATATTCAGGCCAAATCGATATATAGACCACGGTTTTGGGGGTGGGCCTAGGGTCCTGGCATGGTTTACATCGAAAATCGATCGGGGCATGCCAGGGAGGTTGAGAAGCGTCCTAGTGTGGTCCGTTTGTATGGACGGGGCCATTTGGGTGGTCAAACGGGGAAACGGCACAAATGGAGCATTTTCGGGCCAAATTAATGAGTTATAACCCAAGGTTCCTGGGGTGGGCCCGGGGTTCGGGCATGGTTTTGGCCAAAAATCGATTGGGGCGTGCTAGGGAGGTTGAGAAGCATCCCAGTGTGGTCCGTTTGTATAAGTGGGGCCATTTGGGTGGTCAAACGGTCAAAACGGCGTAAATGGGGCATTTTTGGGCCAAATTGGTGTGCTATAGCCCTCAATTCCAAGGGTGGGCCCGGGTTCCGGGCTTGGTTTTGGCTAAAAATCAATCGGGGCATGCCAGGGAGGTTGGGTAGCATCACAGTTTGGCCCGATTGTATGGGCGGGGCTATTTGGGGGATTAAATGAGCGAAATGGTGCAAACGAGGCATTTTCGAGCCAAATCGTTGTGCTATAGCCCAAAGTTCCAAGGGTGGCCCCGGGGAACAACGTGGTTTGGGCCAAAAATCGATCGGGGCATGCGGGGAGGTTGGTGAGCGTCCAAGTGTGGTTTTTTTGTATGGGCGAGGCCATTTTGATGGACAAACGGTCAAAACGGCGCGAACGGGGCATTTTCAAGACAAATCGGTGTGCCATAGCCCACGATTTTGGGGGTGGCCCCGGGTCCAGGTGTGGTTTGGGCCGAATTGACCATAGCATACCAGGGAGGTTGGAGAGAGTCTCTGTGTGGTCCGTTTGTATGGGCATGGCCATTTGGGTGGTCAAACGGGAGAAACGACACGAACAGGGCATTTTCGGGCTAAAATAGTATGCAATAGCCCACGGTTTCGAGGGTGGATTCGGGGTCCGGGCGTGGTTTGGGCAAAAAATTAACTGGGTTATGCCAGGGAGGTTGGGTAACGTCCTTATATGGTCCGTTTGTATGGGCAGGACTATTTGAGTGGTCAAACGGATGAAACGGTGCGAACGAGGCATTTTCAGGCCAAATTAGTGTGCTATAGCCCATGGTTCCTGGGGTGGGATCGGAGTCTGGCGTGGTTTGGACTGAAAATCGAGTAGGACATGCCAGGGAGTTTGGGAAGCATCCCAGTGTGGTTTGTTTGTATGGGCGGGGCCATTTAGGTGGTCAAATGGGCGAAACGGCACAAATGGAGCATTTTCAGGCCAAATCGGTGTGCTATATAGCCCATTGTTCTGGGTTTGGCCCGGAGTTTGAGCGTGGTTTGGTTCGAAAATAGACCGGGGCTTGACAAAAAGGTTAGAGAGCATCCCAGTATGGTCCGTTTGTATGTGTGGGGCCACTTAGGTGGTCAAACGGGTGAAACGACGCGAACGAGGTATTTTGGGCCTAGTTGGTGTACTAAACCCTACTGTTTCGGGGCTGGGCCCATGGTTCGGGCGTGGTTTAGGTCGGAAATCAACCAAGACATGCCAGGAAGGTCGGGAAGCATCCTAGTGTGGTCCATTTGTATGGGCGGGTCCATTTGGGTGGTCAAACAGGCGAAACAGCGCAAACGGTGCATTTTTTAGCCAAATCGGTGTGCTATAGCCTATGGTTCTGGGGGTTGGCCCGGGGTCCGAGCGTGATTTGGGCTAAAATTTGATCGGGCATGTTAGGGAGGTTGGGGATCATCCCAGTATGGCTCGTTTGTATGGGCGGGGCAATTTGGGTGGTCAAACGGGTGAAACTGTGCGAACGGAGCATTTTCGGGCCAAATCGATGTGCTATAGACCACGATTTTGGCAGTTGGACCGGGGTTCGAGCATGGTTTGTGCTAAAAATAGACTGGGGCGTGACTGGAAGGTTGGGGAGCGTCCCAGTGTGGTCCATTTTTATGGGCGGGGCCATTTAGGTGGTCGAATATGTGAAACGGAGCCAATGATGAATTTTCAGGCCAAATCGGTGTGCTATAACCCACAGTTCTTGGTTTGGGCCCTAGGTTTGGGCGTGGTTTGGTTAAAAAATCGACTGGGGCATGTCAGAGAGGTTGGAGAGCGTCCCAGTATACTCCATTTGTATGTGCGGGGCCACTTGGGTGGTCAAACGGGTGAAACGGTACGAATGGAGCATTTTTGGGCCAAATTAATTTGCTAAAGCCTACGATTTTGGGGGTGGGCCCAGGGTCGGGAATGGTTTGGGCCAAAAATCAACCAAGGCGTGCCAGGGAGGTTGGGAAGCGTCACAGTGTGGTCCGTTTGTATGGGCGGGTCTATTTGGGTGGTCAAATAGGAGAAACAGCGCAAACGGGGCATTTTTGGTCCAAATCGGTATGCTATAGCCCATGGTTATGGGGGTGGGCCCGAGGTTCGAGCGTGGTTTGGGTCGAAAATTGATCGGGGCATGCTAGAGAGGTTGGAGAGCGTCCCACTATAGCCCGTTTGTATGGGCGGGGCTATTTGGGTAGTCAAACGTGCGAAACAGCGTGAACAGGGCATTTTTAGGCAAAATTGGTGTGCTATAGCCCACGGTTCCAGCGGTTGTCCAGGGGTCCAAACGTGGTTTGGGACGAAATTAGACCGGGCCATGCCAGGAAGGTTGAGGAGCGTCCCAGTGTGGTCAGTTTGTATGGGCTGGAGCATTTGAGGGTTAAACGGGCGAAATAGCACGAACGGGATATTTTTAGGCTAAATCGGTGTGCTATAGCCCACGGTTCCGGGGGTGTGCCTGGGATTCGGGAATGGTTTGGGCCAAAATTCGATTGGGGCGTGCCACGGAGGTTGGAGAGTATCCCAGTTAGGTTCGTTTGTATGGGCGAGCCCATTTGGTTGGCCAAACGAGCAAAACGGCATGAAAGGTGCATTTTCGAGACAAATCGATGTGCTATATCCCACGGTTCCGGGGGTGGGCCTGGGATCCGAGAGTGGTTAGGGCCGAAAATCAAACGGGGCATACCAGGGAGGTTGGAGAGTATCCTAGTGTGGTCCATTTGTAAGAACGGGGCGATTTGGGTGGTCAAACGGGAAAAACCATGGGAATAGGGGATTTTCGGGCCAAATCGGTGTGCTTGAGACAACGGTTCTGGGAGTGGGCCCGGGGTCTCGACGCGGTTTGGGCTAAAACTTGACCGGGGTGTACCAGGGAAGTTAGGGTGCTTCCCAGAGTGGTCCGTTTGTATGGATGGGCTATTTGGATGGTCAAACAGGCGAAATGGCAAGAACGGGGCATTTTCAGGCCAAATCGGTGTGTTGTAGTCTACGGTTCCGACGGTGGGCCCGGGGTTAGGGCGTGATTTGGGTCAAAAATTGATCGGGGCATGCTAGGGAGGTTGCGGAGCGTCCCAGTGTGGTCCGTTTGTATGGGCGAGTCCATTTGTGTGGTCAAATGGGAAAAACAGCGCTAACATGGCATTTTTGGGCCAAATCGGTGTGCTATAGCCCACGGTTCAGAGGGTGGGCCAGTGTCCGGGCGTGGTATGGTTTGAAAATCCACTGGGGCGTGCCAGTGAAGTAGCAGAACATCCCAGTGTGTTCCGTTTGTATGGGCGGGGCCATTTGGGTGGTCAAACAGGCAAAACGGCGCGAATGGGGCATTGTCGGGCCAAATCGATGTGCTATAGCCCACGATTCCGGGTGTGGGCCTGGGGTTCGGGCGTAGTTTGCGCTAAAAACTAATTGAGGCATGCCAGGAAGGTTGGAGAGCGTCTCAGTGTGTTTCTTTTGTATGGGCAGGGCTATTTGTGTAGTCAAATAAGCGAAATGGTGAATGAGGCATTTTTGGGGCAAATCAATATGATATAGCCCACGGTTCTGGGGTGTGACCGGGGTTTGGGCGTGGTTTGGGCCAAAAATCAACCGAGGCATGCCAGAGAGATTGAGGAGCATCCAAGTGTGGTCCGTTCATATGGGCGGGGCTATTTAGGTGGTCAAACGGGTGAAACGGCGCAAACGGGGCATTTTCAAGCTAAATTTATGTGCTATAGCCCACGGTTCCGGGGGTAGGCCCGCTGTCCGGGCGTGGTTTGAGCCAAAAATCGGCCGGGGCATGCCCAGTTGTTTTAGAAGTGTCACAGTGTGTCCTGTTTGTATGGACGGGTCTATTTGGGTTGTCAAACAGGAAAAACGGCACGAACGAGGCATTTTCAGGCTAAGTCGGTGTGCTATAGCCCACGATTTCGAGGGTCGGCCTGGGGTACGGGCGTGGTTTGGGAATAAAATCGACTGGGCATGCCATGGAGGTTTAGAAGCATCCTAGTGTGGTCCGTTTGTATGTGCGAGGCCATTTGGGTGGTCAAACAGGTGAAACGACGCGAACAAGGCATTTTCAGGCTAAATTGGTGTGCTATAGCCCACGATTTCTGGGGTAGGTCTTGGGTTCGGGAATCGTTTGGGTTGAAAATCGACTGGGGCATGCCAGGGAGGTTGGGGAGCATCTCAGTGTATTTTTTTGTATGATCGGGGCCATTTGCATTGTCAAATGAGAGAAACGGCACAAATGGTGTATTTTTGGGCCAAATTGGTGTGCTATAGACCACGATTTCGGGGTTCGGGCATGGTTTAGGCCAATATTTAATCGGGGCGTGTCAGGGAGATTGGAGATTGTCTTAGTGTGGCCCGTTTGTATGGACGGGGCCATTTGAGTGGTTAAATAGCCGAAACGATGTAAACGGGGCATTTTCAGGCTAAATAGGTGTGCTATAGCCCACGGTTCTGGGGGTGGGTCCAGGGTACGGGCGTGGTTTAGGCCAAAAATTGATCGGGGCGTGCCAGGGAGGTTGGGGAACATCTTTGTGTCGTCCGTTTGTATGGGAGGGACCATTTGGGTAGTCAAACGGGCAAAATAGTGTGAACGGGACATTTTCAAGCCAAATCTATGTGCTATAGCCCTTGGTTCTGGGTGTGGGCCTGGGGTTTGGGTGTGGTTTGGGCTGTAAATCGATCGGAGGCGTGCCAGGGAGTTTGGGGAGCGTCCCAATGGGGTCCGTTTGTATGGGAGAGGCCATTTGGGTTGTCAAACGAGCGATACGACGCGAACTGAGCATTTTTGGTCTAAAACGGTGTGCAATAGCCCACGGTTTGGGGGTGGGCCCGGGGGTTGGGCATGATTTTGGCCGAAAATCGATCGAGGCGTGCCAGGGAGGTTGGGAAGTATCCCTGTGTGGTCCGTTTGTATTGGCGGGGCCATTTGGGTGGTCAAACGGGCGAAACGATGCGAACGGGGCATTGTTGGGCTTAATCGGTGTGCAATAGGCCACAGTTCCAGGGGTGAGCGCGGGCTCCAGGCGTGGTTTGGTCTAAAAATCAACAGAAGTGTGCCAGGGAGGTTGGAGAGCGTCCCAGTGTGGTCCAATTGTATGAGCGGGACCGTTTGGGTGGTCAAACAGGTGAAACGGCGGGAATAGAGGATTTTCGAGCCTAATCGGTGTGCTATAGCCCACAGTTCTGTGGGTGGGCTCGAGGTCTGAGCGCAGTTTTGGCCGAAAATTGATTGGGGCATGCCAGAGAGGTTGGGGAGCGTCCCAGTGTGGTCCGTTTGTACGGGCGAGACCACTTGGGTGGTCTAATGGGCGAAACAACACAAATGGGGCATTTTTGGGCCAAATCGGTATGCTATAACCCACGGTTCTAGGGGTGGGCTTAGGGTCCAAGCATGGTTTGGGCCAAAAATCAACCGAGGCATGCCAGGGAGGTTGGGGAGCATCCCAGTGTGATCCATTTGTATGGGCGGGTCTATTTGGGTGGTCAAACGAGCGACACAGCGCGAACGGGGCATTTTTTGGCCAAGTCGATGTGCTATATCCCATGGTTCCGAGGGTGGGCCCAGGGTCTGGGCGTGGTTTGGGCAAAAAATCGATCTATGCATGCCAGAGAGGTGTGAGAGCATCCTAGTGTGGCCCGTTTATATAGGCGGGGGCTATTTGGGTGGTCAAACGGGTGAAACGGTGTGAACGAGGCATTTTCAGGATAAATCGGTGTGCTATAGCCCACGATTCCCGCAGTGGGCCCAGGTTTCGAGCATGGTTTGGGCTAAAAATAGACCGAGGCATGCCAGGGAGGTTGGGGAGCGTGCTAGTGTGGTTCGTTTGTATGGGCAGGGCGATTTGGGTTGCTAAATTGGCGAAGTGGCGCGAATGGGGTATTTTCAGGCTAAATTAGTGTGTTATAGCCCATGGTTCCGAGGGTGGGCCCGGAGTTTGGGACAGTTTGGGCCGAAAATCGACCGGGGCGTGCCAGGGAGGTTAGGAGAATCCCAGTGTGGTCCGTTTGTATGTTCATGCCTATTTGGTTGGTCAAATTGGCAAAACGACATGAACAGAGCATTTTCGGGCCAAATCAGTGTGCTATAGCCTACGGTTCCAGGGGTGGACCTGGGGTCCGGGCGTGGTTTGGGCCGAAAATCAGTCGAGGCGTGCCAAGAAGGTTGCAGAGCGTCCTAGTGTGGTCCGTTTGTATGGAAAGGGCCATTTGGGTGGTCAAACGGACGAAACAACGCGAACGGGGGATTTTTGGGCCAAATTGGTATGTTATAGCCAACGGTTCCGGGGATGGGCCCGTGGTTCGGGCGTGGTTTGGGCCGAAAATCGATCGGGGCATGCCAGGGAGGTTGGAGAGTGTCCCAGTGTGGTCTGTTTGTTTGGGCGAGGCTATTTGGGTTGTCAAACGGGCGAAACGGTGTGAACGGGGCATTTTGGATTGGTGGAAGAGTAATGAAACACAAAATCCTGTGCTTTCAAGATTAGTTAGAGATATCTTGAATGTTCCAACGTCAACCGTTGCATTAGAGAGCACTTTTAGTTAGGGACGACAGCAACTTGGAGACAACCGACACTCATTGGGAAGCAATGCAATGAATGTTCTAGTTTGCCTCAGAGGTTGGAT
Organism: Capsicum pubescens; assembly: GCA_030864215.1. Taxonomy (NCBI): domain Eukaryota; kingdom Viridiplantae; phylum Streptophyta; class Magnoliopsida; order Solanales; family Solanaceae; genus Capsicum; species Capsicum pubescens. Next base: position 44,366,716 of record CM061538.1, read on the forward strand.
TAGAGCGGAAAGAAGAAATCAAGGAATGGAACTGGAGCCGAACGACGAGCAGAAACTTTAAGAAACTATGTCTTCACGGGAGAACTCAGCAGAATCAAGTCCAATGCAAGTTCCCGTTAATATTAATATGAATGAGTTGGAAAGAATGTTGCATAATTTGTAGATTTTTCAATCATGTAAATTATAATTTTTGGATCTTTTCGCAATCAATAATATTCAACATTCATTCACTCCTTAGTCCTTACTTTATAATTTTTTTCATTTAATGATTTAAATTGAATTTCTAGTTTAAATTATAAACTTACTTCTAATATATTATTAATTTACTATCAAGTATTATTAATTTATTATATTAAGTAGAATATGTTTTATATATTTGTGTATATATCTTCTATAGATGTGTATATTTAATCTATACATGTGTATATGTTTTATAAATTGTATACATATTGTAGTATATATATATATATATATATATATATATATATATATATATATATATATATTGTAGTATATGTTTTATTTAAAGTAGTACATATATATTGAATGGTGCGTATATATGTGTATATATCTTCTATAAACGTGTATATTTAACGTATACATGTGTATATGTCTTATAAATTAGTATATAACTATATATATATATATATATATATATATAATGTATATATATTGTAGTATATGTTATTTAAAGTAGTACATATATATTGAGTGGTGTATATGTGTATATATCTTCTATATGCGTATATATTTAACATATACATGTGTATATGTTTTATTGATTAGTATATAACTATATATATATTTTAATGTATATATATTGTAGTATATGTTTTATTTAAAGTAGTACATATTTATTGAATGGTGCGTATAAATGTGTATATATCTTCTATTGACGTGTATATTTAACGTATACATGTGTATATATTTTATAAATTAGTATATAACTATATATATATATTGTAGTATATGTTTCATTTAAAGTAGTATATATATATTGAATGGTGCGTATATATGTGTATATATCTTCTATAGACGTGTATATTTAACATATACATGTGTATATGTTTTATAAATTAGTATATAACTATATATATATATATATATATATATATTGTAATGTATATATATTGTAGTATATGTTATTTAAAGTAGTACATATATATTGAATGGTGCGTATATATGTGTATATATCTTCTATAGATGTGTATATTTAACGTATACATGTGTATATGTTTTATAAATTAATATACAACTATATATATATATTGTAATGTATATATATTGTAGTATATTTTAGTTAAAGTAGTACATATATATTGAATGGTGCGTATATATGTGTATATATCTTCTATAGACGTGTATATTTAACGTATACATGAGTATATATTTTATAAATTAGTATATAACTATATAACTATATATATATATATATATATATATATATATATTGTAATGTATATATATTGTAGTATATTTTATTTAAAATAGTACATATATATTGAATGACGCGTATATATGTGTATATACCTTCTATAGACGTGTATATTTAACGTATACATGTGTATATGTTTTATTAATTAGTATATAACTATATAACTATATATATATATATATATATATATATATATATATATATATATTGTAATGTATATTTATTGTAGTATATTTTATTTAAAGTAGTACTTATATATTGAATGATGCGTATATATGTGTAATTGTGTATATGTGTATATATTTTTTAAATTCTAATGTAGTATATATTATATATATAGTGTATATATATTGTTTAACGTATTTAAAATGTATATAGGTGGGTATATATAGTGTATATTGAAAAAAACTTTTTTAGTTTTTTTGATCGGTTTGACCGGATTTAGGTGGGTTTGACCGGGTTGGGTTAAGTGGACCGGGTTACGGCTACTTTTAAAAATTTTACTGTTGAACCCGGCCCACTTTACCCCAATCCAGACCCAGCCCGTCCCACAACCGACTAAATTTAATGGGTTGGTTTCGGGTTGACCCGATCTGGCCCACTTAACACCCTTAATTTAAACTAAAACACAAATTCTTCTTGGGAATGTTCGAAGAAGTCATTTGCACATTTCAATGTCATTAAGAAAAAATCTAGTAACATTTATAATGACTTCATTATTGTAGACACATAATTTGAATCCTTTCCTTTTGCATTATTTTTAGAATTAAATAGTTTATTTTTTAAAATATTTTAGGATAATATTATACTTATATTTATTTCTTGTATCCTACTCAAAGAACCTACACACTATATGCACACCTCACCACACTATATCACTCTGGTTTTCTTTCTCTTCCACACAAAAAAATTAACCTTTCTTTCACTGTCGCGCTCCGAACCTACACCCTGAATACAATAGTCATTTGAAACTACGAGTGATAGGTCATAAAACTAGAAAAGTTGATTTATAAATGTGTCATTTAACTTGACCTCAGTTGACATACATGTTCTTCAACTTTGAATATGTATAAATAGACACTTAACTATCATGAAATTGTATGAGTAGACACACATATCTTACATAGTTTTTTTTTTACACGATTTGACATTGTAGGACGAGTGTATCTCATGCGATTTGTTATGTAGATTGCGTGCATCTCAGCTGGCATACATGCCCTCTAACAGAGACCGAGATAAATAATTAGTTGAATTTATTATTTATCTTTTTAGTAGGTATGTATTAACTATATACAATTGCTGGCTAGAGTTGTCGTAACTTATGGCTATAGCAATGGAAGAACCCCATGAGAGAGAGGTTACACTAACTATAATATGAATATTATACATTCGTCGATCATAAAAGTGTTAGGAGAGGCGGATAAAAGATTTTAACTTTGATAAGTTAGACTTTTAAAAAATCTAGCATTAAATTTATTAGTATATATACTCTTAAAATTAAATATTCACTTATGATATAAATTAGTTTAATCATACGTGCTTTGCACATGTAATGTTTGATTATTTAAAATTAAATAATTTTATCTATTGCGGAAATTGTTAACAAAGCGTAAAAATTCAAATCACTTTTCAAAAATCTCACACTTTAATAGAATAATGTAAACATAAACATATACACATATATATTTTACCACCAGAAGTTTCAATTGGTTGATGGATCATCACTTTTGCGTTTGCCATATAGTACCTCTTTTCCTTTTGCTACTGGCTTAGAGAGACGCATCAATTTAAACCATATTTGTGCTACGATTATTTTTCTTTTTTATATTTAAAATATTTTCTTATTTTTAAAGTCAAATGTTTATAAAATCATTGATTACACTCTTATTACGTACTTAAATTTTTTTTAATCTGGTACTTCTTAAATTTTTCTTGTTCCAACGGATTTATATTTAGATTGTTCAATCTTCTTAAAATCAAATTTAGTTGATTTAGAATTCTTAAACTGATTAAAAAAGTATTAGATGACATTAATTTTGATGACTTCCAATAAGGAAAGATTTTACTATAAATATATTTAATTAATTTTAATTTCCAAATTAGTAAAAAATAGTAAAATCATGATGAATTCTAATAAGGAAAGGTTTTATCAGAAAAAGATTTAATTAATTTTCAATTCTTAAATATTAGGAAAAAATAGTGAAAAGACGATTTTGTCTAAAACAAAGATTTTTAATGAAAGATAAAAAGTTCAAACAACATTTCTAAGACCCTTCACACTTTTAATATATTATAGATTATAGATATAGATTATAAAAGCAAAATGTACACAATCAAAAGAAAAAAAAGATTATGTGTACCTACTTAGCATGGAACAAATTAAACAAATATTCGTTTGGTAGAGAGTATTGAAAAATTAATGCATGCATTAGTTTAATGTGTACTACTAATACCTTATTTGGTATACTTTTTTACCCTATGTATAACTAATGCAGTTATACACTCTTTTGTGTATTGAGTTGTGTATTATTAATAACTCAAAATTCATGGTATTAGCAATGCAGTGGATCCAATGCATGCATTAATATAATTAAAGACAGTATTATCCCTCAAAAAAATTTTTTGCATCCTTTCCAACATATATATGGAAGATATTTTTGTAATTTTTTTTATTTTTTTTAGAAATTATTTAATTCATCATATTATTTTTAATATATCAAACCAAATACCGCATAAGAAAAATACAAGCATAACTAACACAAGCATAACTAATACAAGCGTTACTAACACACAATATTTTACATTATTTTTATATACTCTACCAAACGACCCCATTTAGGATTTGTAGTAAGCTCACAACAATAGTAAATAGAGAGGAGTAACCTCTTTTGCACACCCTACAACAACAACATCATACCCATTGTAGTCCCATATAGTGGGGTCTGGGGAAGGTAGAGTGTACACAGATCATATCACTACCTCAGGTGAAGTAGAGAGACTGTTTTCGATAGACCCCGGCTTAATACCAATAACAGTATAACAAACACAAAATATAAATGCATATAAACTAGTACAATATGTATAATAAACTAACACTGCTATCCACAAGATAATACTACAAACTATCTATCCGAAAACCATAGACATCACTCAACACCACGAACAAGAAACTACAGACACAAATAGAAAATGCCGACGCACTCCCACCCCACACCCTAGATGGTTATGACTGCAACAACAACTGTAATTATTGCAGTTAGTATAGTTGTTCCAATTTCAGCCATATGAATTTTGTTGATGTAATCTTTACATGGATGTCCAAGGGAGAGTGTTGTGGAATATTAGTAGACACCCACTTAATGACTAAGTGGAAATTTATGGACATTCATTTTACTAAGTGGAAAATTAATCCCTACCAGTTTATGTAAAATAATACTATCTATCACTTGAAATTAGGCTATAAATAGCCATGTATTAATCTTCATTTTGAATATACAAGCAAGAAGAAAATTATCTATACGAAGCTTTCCTCCATTTTCATTTCTTACTATTTACCACTTTATCTATACAAATTCATAACACGTTATCAGCACGAGGTTCTACCAATCCAAGCAAATACAGGTAATAAAGGTTAGTATTTTATTTTCTTAAATTATGGCTAGTATTTTCAGATGCGATTTTAGTGTCCTAGACATATCTGGAAAATCTTATATGTCCTGGACACTAGACGCAGAAATTCATTTAAATGCAATGGGTCTGGCAGACACCATTAAAAAGGATAATAAGGCATCTGAACAAGATAAGGCCAAGGCTATGATGTTCTTTCGTCATCATCTCTACGAAGGGTTAACAATGGAATACCTCACGATCAAAGACCCGCTTACATTGTGGAATAATTTAAAAGAAAGATACGGCCACTTGAAGATGGTCATCCTTCCATAAGCTCGTAATGAATGGACATATTTGAGGTTCCAGGACTTCAAAAAAGTAACTGAAGATAATTCTGTGATGTTTAAAATTAAATCGCAGTATGACTTATGCGGGGAAAAGACCACAGATCACGACATGATAGAAAAAACACTTTCTACTTTTCTCTCCTCGAATATGGTCCTGCAGCAGCAGTACCAAGAAATGGGTTTCAAAAAATATTCTGAATTAATTGGTCATCTTCTTATTGCTGAACAATATAATGATCTTATAATAAAAAATAATGAAACTCGGCCTCCTGGTACTGCTCCATTCCCAGAAGTGAATGCTGCAAATTTTCACCCAACTTGGCGTGATAGAAATCCTGACCCCAGTCGTGGTCGAGGTCGAGGACGTGGTAGTGGTCATGGTCGTGGTCGTGGCAGGTATTTCAATTAGGGTAATCGTCTTGCAATAAATAATAACCCTCAGCACCAACAGTGCAAAAAGAGGGGTAAAAGTCCTAAAGTAGCACCAAGGACGAACCCTGAAACAAGATGTTATCAATGTGGAGGAAAGGGGCATTGGGAGCGTGCCTGTCGTACGCCTAAGCATCTGGTATAACTATATCAGGCGTCCCTGTAAAGGCCAGAAAATGATGCTGAAACAAACTTCCTCCTAGAAGATAACATTGAGCCCATGGACCTGGATGTGTCAGATTTCCTTCCAAATTCTGAAGAACAAGTAAATCACCCTATAGGTGACAATAATGATATAATCCGATTATGTTAATTTTCTGTTAAATTTGTATTAGTTTATTTTCTCTTGTTTGTTTAAGTTAAATTAATTTACGTTCCTACTATTAATATTTTACTAATCTTATAAAGTTTATATAATATATTATGTGCCATAGTATAGTATTATAATCATTAAGTAATTTGATTTTGTAGTACGCACATAAAGTTTTAACAGTGTGAGCTATTCATATAATGTTATAGTACATATATTATGCTAACATTATAACTAGAATTATTTATTGCAGTAATAAATATCCATAAAAGACATTTTATGAAATTAACTTGAATAGCAAAACTATTATATAATAGAGATGTTAATTGTTTAGAACACAGCTGCAATTAATATATGGATATTAAATAATATAATGTGTAAATGCTTGATATTATGTGCTATTTATATCATAATATTTATTTTGTTTATATTTTTATTTTGAAGAAAATATGGATACTCCTCAAGTCTTATTTGGATCAATAATCGATCATGATGATATTTGTGTAATTGATAGTGGGACAACACATGCAATATTTAAAGATGAAAAATACTTTTCTCACTTACTAAGAAAAAGAGCAAATGTTACAACAATTGCTGGAAATTCAAAATTGATCGAAGGCTCCGGAAGAGCTATTATATTTCTGCCTAAGGGGATAAAGTTAATTATAGAAGATGTATTGTTCTCTTCTAAATCCCCAAGAAACTTATTGAGTTTTAAAGATATTCCCAGAAATGGATATCATGTTGAGACGATAAATGAAATGAATGCCGAATATCTTGGCATTACAAAGAATGTCTCAGGACAAAAACAAATGTTGGAGAAATTACCAACTTTGTCTTTCGGCTTATACTATGTCGAAATCAGTACAATTGAAGCACACTCTATTGTAAACAAGAAGTTTACTGATATAAATATATTTATGCTCTGGCATGATCGAATAGGTCATCCTGTCTCAATAATGATGAGATGAATCATTGAAAATTCAAAAGGGCATCCGTTAAAGAACCTGAAGATTCTTACACCGGATGAATTTTCATGTGCTGCTTGTTATCAAGGCAAATTGATAACTAGGCCATTGCCACTGAAAGTTAGCATCGAATCACCTCAGTTTCTAGAACGTATAAACGAGGATATATGTGGGCCTATTCACCCACCTAGTAGGACATTTAGATATTTTATAGTTCTAATAGACGCATCTTCAAGATGGTCGCATGTGTGCCTATTGTCATCTCGCAACCTGACGTTTGCGAAATTATTGGCACAAATAATAAGATTAAGGACGCTATTCCCAGATTATCCTATTAAGGGTATTCGCCTAGATAATGCTGGAGAATTTATATCCCAAGCTTTTGATGATTATTGTATGTCAGTTGGGATAAAAGTTGAACATCTTGTTGCTCATGTTCATACTCAAAATGGCCTTGCTGAGTCATTTATTAAGCGCCTACAATTGATAGCAAGACCACTGCTTATGGAAACAAAATTACCCACTACTGTTTGGGGTTATGCTATCTTACATGCAACATCACTTATTCGTCTCAGGCCAACGCATTATAATAAATACTCCCCGTTTTAATTGGCTCTGGTCCATGAGCCAAATATTTCCCATTTATGAATTTTTTGATGCGATGTATATGTGCCAATTGCACCACCTCAGCGTACTAAGATGGGCCCCCAGAGAAGGTTAGGAATATATATGGGTTTTGAGTCACCCTCTATAATTCGCTACCTTGAACCATTGACGGGAGATTTATTTACTGCTCGATTTGCAGATTGTAGATTTGATGAAATAAATTTCCCGCAATTAGGGGGAGAAAAATGTGATCTTAAAAGAGAAATTGCGTGGAGATTTTCATCATTATCTCATTTTGATCCACGTACCCCCATATGTGAAAGTGAAATTCAGAAGATCATTCACTTACAAAAATTAGCAAATCAAATGCCAGATGCATTTACTGATTTGAAAAGAATAACCAAGTCACATATCCCTGCGGTGAATGTGCCTGTCCGAATTGAAGTTCCAAATGAACCATCTTCTAATGTCATAGATTCTGAATCCCAAGCACGCCTGAAGCGTGGCAGACCATTGGGTTCAAAGGATAAAAATCTTAGAAAAAGAAGCGCGAAAAATGATAAAGATAGTATTATAAAAGATTCTCCTGAAGAGACTCAAAATCTGATTAATCATGATATTCCTGAAGAAATCAGTGAACTCGAGACTCAAGTGAATGAAGAACTTTTATTAAGTTCTACAAATAATTAGGTAAATTTAGATCGATTGAAAATTATGGTGGATAATGTTTTTGCATATAATGTTGCACTAAATATCATGCAAGACAATGAGGACCTTGAACCTCTATCTGTCGAAGAATGTCGACGAAGAAAAGATTGGCCAAAATGGCAAGAGGCGATTCAATTTGAATTGAACTCACTTGATAAACGGGAGTTTTTTGGACCTGTAGTCCAAACCCCAAATGGTGTAAAACCAGTTGGCTATAAATGGGTCTTCATACGTAAAAGAAATGAGAAAAATGAAATTGTAAGATACAAGGCACGCCTTGTTGCACAAGAATTTTCTCAAAGACCGAGTATTGACTATGAAGAAACATATTCACCTGTCATGGATGCAATAACGTTTCGATACCTCATCGTTCTAGCTGTACATGAAAATCTTGAAATTCATCTAATGGATGTGGTTACAGCTTATCTTTATGGTTCACTTGATAACGATATTTCTATGAAAATCCCAGAAGGATTAAAAATGTCTGAATCATATAGTTCAAATTCTCGAAAATTATATTCAATCAGATTACAAAGATCATTGTACAGTCTAAAACAATCAGGGTGGATGTGGTATAATCGCCTAAGTGAGTACTTGAAAAATGAAGGATACATAAATGATGTTATTTGTCCTTGTATTTTCATTAAGAAAACGGTGTTGGGGTTTATTATACTCACCATTTATGTGGATGATATAAATCTCATTGGGACTCCAGAAGAGGTCCAAAAGGCAATCAAATATCTAAAGAAAGAATTCAAAATGAAAGATATTGGAAAGACAAAACTTTGTCTTGGTCTTCAAATTGAACATTTAGCAGACGGAGTATTCATCCACCAAACTGCCTATACCCAGAAGGTATTGAAACGATTTTACATGGAAAAAGCATATCTATTAAGTACTCCAATGGTTGTTCGAGAACTTGAAGTGGGTAAAGATACTTTCCGACCCCTGAAAGAGGGTGAAGAAATTCTTGGTCCTGAAGTACCATATCTCAGTGCTATTGGTGCACTTATGTACCTCACTAATGCTACAAGGCCGGATATAGCATTTTCTGTTAATTTTCTAGCGAGGTATAGTTCTTCCCCTATGCGAAGACACTAGAATGGAGTTAAGAATATATTGAGGTACCTAAAAGGGACTATTGATATGGGTGTGTTTTATACTAACAAAGCTTTTCCAGATCTTATTGGTTATGAAGATGCAGGTTATTTATCTGACCCACATAAAGCACGATCCCAAACAAGCTATATATTTATATATGGAGGTACTGTAATATCATGGCGATCGACAAAGCAGTCCATCGTTGTTACTTCTTCTAATCATGCTGAGATAATAGCAATCCATGAAGCAAGTAGAGAATGCATATGGACGAGAGCAGTAGTACATTCCATCAAAGAGAGATGTGGCCTGAAGCTTGATATCAAGGTACCCACAGTCATATTTGAAGACAATGCGGCATATATAGCTCAATTAAAAGGGGGCTTTATAAAGGGAGATAGAACGAAGCACATTTCACCAAAGTTATTCTTCACACACGACCTTCAGAAGAATGGTGATATTGATGTGCAACAGATCCGCTCCTGTGACAATCCAGCAGATTTGTTCACCAAGTCTTTACCAACTTCAACCTTTGAGAAGATGGTATACAGGATTGGGATGCGAAGACTTAGCCGGTTGAATTAGGGTCTTCATCAGGGGGAGTAAGAATACGCGCTGTACTCTTTTTTCCTTATACAAGATTTTTATCCCACTGGATTTTTTCTGGTAAGGTTTTTAATGAGGCAGCACTCAAATGCGTATTCAATAAATTTTTCAAGGGGGAGTGTTGTGGAATATTAGTAGACACCCACTTAATGACTAAGTGGAAATTTGTGGACATTCATTTTACTAAGTGGAAAATTAATCCCTACCACTTTATGTAAAATAATAATATCTATCACTTGAAATTAGGCTATAAATAATCATGTATTAATCTTCATTTTGAATATACAAGCAAGAAGAAAATTATCTATACAAAGCTTTCCTCCATTTTCATTTCTTACTATTTGCCACTTTATCTATACAAATTCATAACAATTCATTCAAACATCAAAAAAAAAAATCCAGTCATCACCACTCAAGGACGGATCCACTTAGGGTCCTCCGAGTGCTCGAGCACCCACTGACCTCGTATCGAACTTTATATATGCATATAGAAATTAAGATAAATCTATATAAACTAATCAGTGAGCACCCATAGGAAGATTTGATTGGTTGGTATAATGATTGTTTGTGGGTGCGTAAGGTTGTTCACTTTTTAGCTTAAGTGATTAAAAGCTTGAAATAAATGCTTATAAATTAATCAGATAAGAGTTTGGATAGGACTGAAACTGAAAAAAATTGTTGATGTGTTTGGTAAACAAGTGTTGTTAAGCACTTTTGTTGTCAAAATGACTTAAATGTCCTTTAAAGTTGTTAACACCATAAATGAAGTGATCGAGTTATTTACATTTTTAATTCTAAAATAATTTTTTTTAGCAAACCTTCGATGTATGATGATTCGTTGAAAATGAAGGAGAGAGATCAAGAAAAAAATTGGAGGAAAGAGACGAAAAGAAACGGTAAAGAAAAAAAGAAAGAAAAATCATATATTTAAGGCTACAAGTTCAGGATATTGTTGGAATCTGAAGAAATAAAATGAATAAAAAAGTAAATATTTTGGTCAAAGCTAAAAGCATTTTAATCTAAAAAATAAAATGATCGGGGTACCCAGCTTCTCACATTTTGCCTTTTTAATCAGTTTTTAGCTTTTTCTAAAGCATTTTTAAAATTTATCAAACACCTAAAAAAGAGATTAAAAGCTGATTTGACCAGATTTTAATCCTATCCAAACAGGCTCTTAGTATCAACATAAAATACTAATTGCATTGAGGCACAAATAAAAATATTTATAATTTAATTAATATTATCTCATACTTCAATAACGTGGCTATGAATTATGATGTCATTTTCACATAATTCAATGTGTCCAATGTATAGTTGTCAAAATGGGCTGGCCCAATCCTACCCAGCCCAAGCTTCACGGGCCAAAGAATTTGATGGGTTAGGACGGGCCGACCCTTCACTTTAAAGGGCCTTAAAATGTATGGCCCAACCCAACCCTAATAGGGTCGCGAGTTGGGGCGGGCTAGCCCTTTATTTTTATCGATTTTTTGTTAGATTTTCTTTTTCAATTTGAACTAATGACAATCCATTCACACTTCTAACATATTATTATATAAAGTGCATAATTCTACGATGATTTATAATATTTCAATACCAATACATTGTCAAACATATTTGAATTCATTGATTACATTATCTTAATTAACATCAACATTCATCTAAATTCCTATGGATATTTAATAAGTTGAACAATATCAATAAATTATATATCAAAAATTAATAATTTAAAATTCACTTGAAAATGTTATCGCTTTGAATTTGGGTAATGTTGTGCAATTAATTTTGAGTAGCTGCAACAAGTGTTTGAATGTTTCATGATGGATGCATTTTTTATGTTTATGATTAGAAATTTTAATATTTATCATTTAATGCTCAATGAGTAAAATATTGTGTAAGATACTAGGTAAAATTTATTGAGTAATCACTATTTATATTTTTAATTCTTTTTACTTACAATTTTCTTTAATTTTAAGTTTAAATTGAATAACAATAACAAATGAAACATCAATACTTGATGATTAAGGTTTAATACTTAATAAGTTAAATATAATGTAGGATATTAAGCTTATTCAATAACTACTATTCTTAATCATTACTTTTTTTTTACAATATTCATCTATTTTTAAATTAAATTAAATAATATTTTGACCCACGGGCCGGCCCAACCCAGCCTCAGTCAAGCCTCAAGGGCCAGCGGACTGACTTTGGCTGGGCTTATAAGCCCAATTTTAAATGAGTTCAAAAATCACAATCCAATCCAATCCTTATAACGGGTTGGGTTGGGTCAGCCTCAAGGATCAAACCCATTTTTACGACTCTAGTCTATGTACTCTTTGCATGAGTTGTAATAAGGTCCACATGAATAGAGACTTGACTAATAAAGGGTGTGAATTAAGAGTGTCAAACGGGCCGGGCCGGGCCAACCCGGAATCGGCCCATCTATTTTAATCGGGTTGAGGGCCGGTTAAGGACCGGGTTTGGCGCTAGCCGGGCCGAGCCCTACAGTGAAAAAAATTAAAATCCACCCGAACCCGGCCCACTTAACTCAACCCGGTCAAACCCACCTAAATCCGGTCAAACCCGGTTAAAAGATCGGTCAAACCCGATCAAAAATATAAAAAAAAAACCTTCTTTCAATATACATTACATATACCCACCTATATACATTCTAAATACGTTAACTAATATATATAGAATATATATATAGTATATACTACATTAGAATTTATAAAATATATACACATATACACAATTAGTCAATTACTCATATATACGCACCATTCAATGTATATATACTACTACTTATAAAATATACTACAATATATATACATTACAATATATATAAATATACTTATATACTAATTTATAAAACATATACACATGTATACGTTAAATATACACTTCTATAGAAGATATAAACACGTGTACACGCACCATTCAATGTATATATACTACTACTTATAAAATATACTACATTATATATACATTACAATATATATAAATATACTTATATACTAATTTATAAAACATATACACATGTATACGTTAAATATACACTTCTATAGAAGATATATACACGTGTATACGAACCATTCAATGTACATATACTACTACTTATAAAATATACTACATTATATATACATTACAATATATATAAATATACTTATATACTAATTTATAAAACATATACACATGTATACGTTAAATATACACTTCTATAGAAGATATATACACGTGTATATGCACCATTCAATGCATATATACTACTACTTATAAAATATACTACAATATCTATACATTACAATATATATAGATATACTTATATACTAATTCATAAAACATATACACATGTATATGTTAAATATACACTTCTATAGAAGATATATACACGTGTATACGCACCATTCAATGTATATATACTGCTACTTATAAAATATACTACAATATATATACATTACAATATATATAGATATACTTATATACTAATTTATAAAATATATACACATGTATACGTTAAACATACACTTTTATAGAAGATATATACACGTGTATACGCACCATTCAATGTATATATACTACTACTTATAAAATATACTACAATATATATACATTACAATATATATAAATATACTTATATACTAATTTATAAAATATATACACATGTATACGTTAAATATACACTTCTATAGAAGATATAAACACGTGTACACGAACCATTCAATGTATATATACTACTACTTATAAAATATACTACATTATATATACATTACAATATATATAAATATACTTATATACTAATTTATAAAACATATACACATGTATACGTTAAATATACACTTCTATAGAAGATATATACACGTGTATACGAACCATTCAATGTACATATACTACTACTTATAAAATATACTACATTATATATACATTACAATATATATAGATATACTTATATACTAATTCATAAAACATATACACATGTATACGTTAAATATACACTTCTATAGAAGATATATACACGTGTATACGCCTATGTTAAATATACACTTCTATAGAAGATATATACACGTGTATACGCACCATTCAATGTATATATATACTACTACTTATAAAATATACTACATTATATATACATTACAATATATATAGATATACTTATATACTAATTTATAAAACATATACACATGTATACGTTAAATATACACTTATATAGAAGATATATACACAAATATACACACCATTCAATGTATATATACTACTACTTATAAAATATACTACATTATATATACATTACAATATATATAGATATACTTATATACTAATTTATAAAATATATACATATGTATACATTAAATATACACTTCTATAGAAGATATATACACGTGTATACACACCATTCAATGTATATATACTACTACGTATAAAATATACTACATTATATATACATTACAATATATATAGATATATACTAATTTATAAAACATATACACATGTATACATTAAATATACACTTCTATAGAAGATATATACACAAATATACGCACCATTCAATGTATATATACTACTACTTATAAAATATACTACATTATATATACATTACAATATATATAGATATAGTTATATACTAATTTATAAAACATATACACATGTATACGTTAAATATATACTTCTATAGAAGATATATACACAAATACACAAAACATATGCTACTTAATATAATAAATTAATAATATATTATAAGTAAGTTTTTAATTTAAAGTATAAAACTAGAAATTCAATTTAAAATTTTAAATCGTTAAATGAAAAAATATATAAAAAGCAAGGACTAAGGAGTGAATGAATTTGGGAAATTTTATTGATTGCAAAATAATCCAAAATTTATAATTTACATGAATGCAAAATCTACAAATTATGCATCATTTTTTCCAACTCATTCATGTTAATATTAACGAGAACTTGCATGGGATAGTCGAAGTCAACGGGGGCAAAACCATGCATTGGACTTGATTGTGCTGAGTTCTCCCGTGAAGTCATAATTTCTTCAAGTTTCAGCTCGTCGCTCGGCTCCGGTTCCATTCCTTGATTTCTTCTTTCCGCTCTAATCCAATCTCTGAGGCAAACTAGAATATTCATTGCATTGCTTCCCAATGAGTGTCGGTTTCCAAGCTGTTGTCGTCCTTGACTAAAGGTGCTCTCTGATGCAACGGTTGACATTGGAACATTCAAGATATCTCTAGCTAATCTTAAAAGCACAGGATATTGTGTTTCATTACTCCTCCACCAATCCAACATGTTGATCCATCGTCTGCGATCCTCTGGTGCCGTCCGAAGATAATATTTCAGCTCTTCCCGATAAGTTGATGTGTAAGTTCTCTCATCAATACTGTTCCAACAATTTAAATCAAAAAACGAATCAGGAAAACCACTATGTGCCGGCCTTTTAGAAGATAATGGCTCCTCGGGAGGATGAGGAGCGACAGTTGGAGTGATATTTGTAGGTACGGCTAAATCAAATAAATTAGCATAGTGATTATATAATTTTTCCATGTAATCCTTTGCATCAGCCATAGCCGTCCACAAATCAGGTTGTACTTGTTCAGAATCATGGTTAGTATTTATTTCTAAGTTAGTATAAATAAGAGTACTAAAGTGGCACATATTATTATATTTCATACATGGATTTAGCATAGCACCAACCAAGTAAATAGGGGAAATCGGAAAAAAATATTTTTTAAATTTCGTAAACATGACACTAACAGCTTCTTTATAACCTTATTTATTTTTATATTCTTTGAGCAAACCAGAAATATCGGTTATATATGCCAAAATATTACAAACAGTAGGATAATAAGCACCAGAAAATTCAACCGTAGCTACATAAATTTTTTCTAAAAACTTAACAAGATCATTAATTACAACCCAATCTGAATCATGTAGCATGCAATCAGCAGAATCAGCAAATGAACCGCAATATTGGTTAAAAGCTAATGTAAAAGGAATTCTATATTTATAACAAGTTTTTAAAAAATCATATGTAGAATTCCATCTAGTATCAATTTTCTCAGGCATCAATATCGGTGTACGTCCATTTTCTTGACATTTAACTTTAAATTCTCTAATTCTCGATCTACGATTATTTCCTTGAATAAAACCAACAGCAAGACGATTTTTTTCAATATAAAGCTCAAAAAACTCAAGACCATCTTTTACAACTAAGTTATATATATGATATGCACACTTAATATGAAAAATTTCAGGCAACGGCGGAGATAGCGTAGATTTTAATTTTTTTATAGTAGTCTTGTTGTTAGAAGCATTATCAAAAGCAATACATAAAATTTTATTTTCGATACCATAATATTCGGCAATTTTAACAATAGAATCACTAATAAATTGTCCAGTATGTTTACGATCTTCATCATATAAAAAAGCAAGAATATGTTTTTGCATCACGAAATTACTATCCATTCAGTGACAAGTAACGATTAAATAATCATTTTTATTTACAGCACGACCAAGATCCGAAGTTAGGGACAATCTGCATTGAATATTTTTTAACAATGTTGATAAATAAAAATAATATTGTGAATGAAGTCTAAAAATATCAGACCGACAAGTACTTCTAGGAATACCGTTAAACATAGGATTATAAATTGCTTGTATATAATGAATAAAGGCATCAGAAGAAGGAAAACTAAAAGGCAAACAACCCACAACTACCATTTTAGCTATTTCTTTCCGGTCCCTCAATTTATTATACTTCTTCGCTATGTGACCGGTTGCTGGGTCCATCCTAGTTTGCGTTGGCCCACCAACATCCCCACCACCTTGTGCAATATTTAACTCTCTTTTGTGAGCTTCAGTTATATGTCTCATTAATGTACCCGTACCCCCTTGCTTGCCTCCACTTCTATGCTTATATATTTGTTGACAAATATTGCATTGCACCTCAATATTTGATATACGTTCAAAAAATTGCCATGCAACACTAGTTATTTTACGAGGTCTTGGGGCACGGGGAGGACGGGGAGGAGGATTAACCGATTCAGATCTAACGTTAGCATTTCCTACTGCGGGTGTCTCATTAATATTTTCATTATCTTCGTCTAAATTAACTGCATCTACTTCATTTTCTTCTTCTATACCGTAATTTTCCTGAGCTTCTACATAATCTATATCGTGAGCATCTACACCTAAAGGTACACCTACTTCTTCCTCAAAAGGTTGACTAAGCGGTGTCGGAGGCACACGGGTATATGTACTACTTGAACTACCTCTACCGCTAGTAATTCGCTTTTTACTACCACTACCGCTTCCGGGACAAAAAATTTTAACACCTTTAGTAGCGAGGTTTCTTAATTTATCCATAATATAAATTAAATTAAACTAAAAAAATTCAAAATACACAAATATAATAAAATTAAATATTAAACAATTAATACAATAAATAAAAATTAAACGTAAGAGATGGAACGACAATACCAAATTTTGGAAGTATACGAAGGTTGCGACTTTAGAAACTTCTGCTTGTACTTTGTAAACGAAAAATTCAAAAATTAAAGTGAACACTTTAAGAAATTAAATATATTGAATATTTGACAATTGAGATTTGAGAGAGAATGAGATTTGAGAGAGTGAAAAATTGTGTGAAAAATGATTTGAAGTTGTAGGGTACTTATAGAATTTATTTTGGGATTAAATTTTTTTTTCTTTTTAATAAAAGAGCCCAAACTAGCCGTTTGGACCCAAAAACGGCCATATAGCCGTTGGGCCAACGGCTAGTTTGGCCCAAAATTAAAAAAAAAAATTAAAAAAAAAAATAAAAACTCAATCCGGGCCGGGCCGGTTAACCGACGGGCCTGGACCGAGCTTGGTCCGGTCGTGGCTAACCGGGCCCAAAATTAAAAAAAAATGGCCCGGGACCCGGAACCCTACAACCTTAGGGATTTCCGGGCCGGGTCAAATCGGGCCGGGCCATTTTAGTGGGCCGGGTAGGACCGACCCGGCCCACTTGACAGGCTTAGACTGTGAATTTAATTCCAACACTAGTTCTTTTTACTGTTGTTCCAAAAAGTCATTTGCATACTTTCAGTTTTATTAATTAGTAGAAAATAACATTTTTAATGACCTTCATTATATTATATTTCGACAAATTTAATTAAACAAAACGATGATCTTATTCTTGAAAAACTAGATAGAACATTAGTAAATTAAACCCTCGTTTGATTAATAACATGTTTAGTAAAGCTTTTTATAAAACACTACCTAGCTAGAAATTCAGGGGCGGATCTATGCGGAATAGATAAAATTACATAAAAAATATACGAAAATTGGTATATAATGTATTAAAGCACCCACTGAAACAAAAAGTTGATTGGATGCATTGACATTTAGGTTGCCCCCTAAGGTTCTCCACTGGAAGGGATTCCCGAGTTCGAACCTCATTGAGGCGAATTTTTATTTTTTTCAGTTTTCAAATTTTTTAATCACTCACTATTCTTATATTCTGAGTCCGCCATGGCTAGAATTCCCTTTTATTAGTATCCATAGTGGAGAACCCCATGAGGGACTCTTCACACATATAGTTGGTTGAATTCATTATTTATCTTTTAGTAGGTATGTTTTAATTATAAATAATTTATGGCTACAATAATGGAAGAACCCCATGAGGGAAAAAAGTTAGGTAGATAGTAATTATAGTATGAATATACGTACGTATTAATTGACAAATTCAACAAAAAAATGTAAAAATGATAATGATCGGTAGAGGGGCCAGAGGTAGGAGTGTAATTGTAGTAATAAAATCGATCTGTATTTTTTACAAGAACTTCAAATATTTTTTGAACAACCACGAGAAGTTCAAACTATTTCTCAAAATTGTAAAAGAAAGAGATGAAGAAAGAAAGAATTCAGTCCATCGAATTCACGAGGTGTCCTTAAGGAAATTTTTTTCCTCAAGTACCCGATGTAATGGATAAAATGATTCACTTCAGCAAATAGTGGTACGTTAAATTTGCTGAACTATGAACTCACTCAATGATTTGCAAATCAAAGTTGAATTTTCAGGAAGAAGAAGAGTTTATAACTTCAAAATTTCTTGTCTATCTCTGAGGAAAAAATCAGATATTTATAGCCAAAGTGTTACTTCGGAAAGGAAGCAGTGGTTCATGATAGTCACATTGTTTCGGACCGTCGGCTCACATGTGGACCCACATGCGTCCGCACATGGACCACATGCGGCCTCATGTCAACTTGTTGACAACAATATCAACATTTTTGTTCGCAAATGGAGAAATTTCAGATTAGATTTTTGGATCATTAACACTTATTTCAAGTGAGGTTGGTCCAAAAAGTTAATCTCTCAATCATTTAAGAAATTCAAATTTAAATTCGAAGTCGAGCTAATGACGACAACGACGATGGAGAAAATACAATTTACTTTTCCCTTCATTTTCCTTCCTCCATTTTTCACACATTTTATACAATATTCCTTATTTTGTAATATTCCCTAAACTAACATAGAAATAAGTATGTAATACATAGTAGGTGGCTTACAAGTCATTTCCATCTTAATCTGATTAATTAGTCTTTATATTTTATATTAATTAATTAATATAATATACAACTCAATTTGACTTTTGGAATATTTAACACATAAAAAAAGTCAGACATTGTATTGTCTCTTTGAATCTTCAACTAATAGGTTTTATATTAATTAGGCCTCACAAAGAACAATTGGTACCTAGCTTTATCCCTTCTTTGTGCAATAAAATTTCAGAACTTTTATCAATACGAGTGGGATTCTAATCGAGCCATTGAAGCAGCGCATCGTAATACGAGTGGACAATTTCAAAGAAATAATAAGATATGTGTAAGACTTCTCGCAGATATTCTTATTACCGGGAGTCTTACCTTACTTTAGTTAACCTTATGTCCATTCAACATTCCTATTCATCTCACCTCGTCTTGAGTACAACAATATTCTAGCTAGTTGATCGTGATTCGACATTAGAAATATATCGAGATGGCACAAAACCAAACATCACGTGAATCAAAAGCTAGTGTTTTTTGAGAATACTAAAAGGGAATATGATTTAGTTGACTTGTTGAAATCAGAAGCAACACTATTGGGAAAGGGAATTTTTTGAAATAGCTAAAAAGCAGAATTAGAAAATGGAAAATTTGTGTTTGTTAAGAGGTTAAAAGATTGTTGTTTGGTTGAAAATGAATTCATAAAAAAGATTCAAGAATTGGCAAAATTGAGTGATCATCATCAAAGTTTGCTTACTCTAAGAGCTTATTATTATTCAAAAAATGAGAAAATTCTCGTATTTGATTACATGTCTATGAGTGTCTTGGCTTCCCTTTTACATGGTAAGTCTTCTATTAATTTTATTTGATATATTGTCTTTCTTATATGATTTTGAACAATTCGTATCTCATAAAATAATTTTGAAATTGAGTTAGATTATATTCTATGTGCATTTTCTTCACGTGGTATCAGAATCATACTCTATATATAGATGTTCAAGACTAGGGTGCATCGATAGGGTGTCAAATATGTTAGAGTTTGTGACCCGAATTTTGTTGATCCGGCCCTGAAAAGATCGCGGTGCGACCCATGTTTGAGATTTTTTAGGGGCTCTGTGGTGGTAGCGTAGGGATCGGGGTATGGACTTGTATGTTTTTGGGCTTAGAGTTTTCTTGTACAACAACAACAACAACAACACCCAGTATGTTCCCACACAGTGGGGTCTGGGGAGGGTAGATTGTACGCAATTCATACCGCTACCTCTACAGAGGTAGAGAGGCTGTTTCCGATAGATCCCCGGCTCAAGATAAACGGCAGTATACCCAAGCATCAATAGCCTAGAACACGATAAAATAGCATGGGGACGACATCCACAAAAAAGTACATTGCCAAACAAGGACATCAAAGTCCACCTAAATACTGCCTACGACTCAACCACACCCTTAGCCCTCTATCCTAATGCTTTTCCTCCATATCTTGCTATCTAGGGTCATGTCCTCAGTCAACTGTAACTGTTCCATGTCACGTTTAATCACTTCTCTCTAGTATTTCTTCGGCCTACCCCTACCCCGTTTAAAACCTTCCAAGGCCAACCTCTCACACCTATGAACTGAGGCATCCGTGCCTCTCCTTATCACATGACCAAACCATCTCAACCTCACTTCCCGCATTTTATCTTCCACTGACACTAATCCCACCTTCTCCCGAATAGTTTCATTCCTAACCCTGTCAGCCCTTGTGCATCCACACATCAAACGTAACATCCTCATTTTCGCCACCTTCAACTTTTGGACATGCGACTTCTTAACCGGCCAACACTCCGCTCCATATAACATGGCAGGCTGGACTGCAACTCTATAGAATTTGCCTTTTAGCTTAGGGGGCACCTTCTTATAACATAAAATTCTCGAAGCGAGCCTCCATTTCATCCAACCTGCCCCAATACGGTGAGAGACATCCACTTCTATTTCTCCATTTCCCTGAATCATAGACCCGAGATACTTAAAACTATCCCTCTTGCACACCGCTTGAGACTCCAACTTCACTACCACTTCCTCCTTTTGCCTCGAGTCACTAAAATTGCACTCCAAGTACTCCGTCTTGGTCCTACTCAACTTGAAACCTTTAGACTCCAGGGTTTGTCTCCATACCTCTAGCTTATCATTAACCCCTTGTCGCGATTCATCAATCAAAACTATGTCATCCATGAAAAGCATACACCAAGGCACCTCACCTTGTATATTCTGCGTCAACACATCTATCACCAAAGCGAATAAAAATGGACTAAGAGTTGATCCCTGGTGTAACTCTGTCAAGACCGAAAATGCGCAGAATCTCCTCCCACTGTCCTTACTCGGGTCTTTTCTCCCTCATACATGTCCTTAATCGCTCTGATGTACACCACCGGGACCCTCCTTGCCTCCAAACATCTCCAATGAACCTCCCTAGGGACCTTGTTATACGCCTTTTCCAAGTCAATAAACACTATGTGGAGTTCCCTCTTCCTCTCTCTATACTGCTCTACCAGTCTCCGCACAAGGTGAATTACCTCAGTCGTGGAGCGACCGGGCATAAAAGCAAATTGATTCTCCAAAATAGACACAATCTTCCTCAACCTCCGCTCCACCACCCTTTCCCAAATCTTCATCGTGTGACTCAACAACTTAATATCCCGCTAGTTGTTACAACTCTGAATGTAACCCTTGTTCTTACATAGAGGAATCATGGTGCTCCATCTCCACGCCTCAGGCATCTTGGCTGACTTGAAAATATTGTTAAACAAGTTGGTCAGCCACCTCAACCCTAACTCACAGAGAACTTCCAAAAATCCACTGGAATCTCATCGGGCCCCGTCGCCCTGCCACTTCGCATCTTGCGAATAGCCTCACTGACCTCATCTACCTTAAAACCCCGATAAAAGCCAAAGTCGCGACACTCCTTGGAATGCTCCAACTCCCCTAACACCACACCTCTATCCCTCTCATTATTCAAGAGCCTATGGAAATAGGACTGCCATTTATTCTTAATAAGGCTGTCTTCTACCAACACTCTGCCATCCTCTCCCTTAATACACTTCACCTGGTCCAGATCACGACCCTTCTGTTCCCTAAACATGGCAAGCCTAAACATCCTTCTTTCCCCGCCTTTCTCCTCTAACCCCTTATACAAACTCTCAAAAGTTGTTGTCTTAGCAGCCGTGACTGCTAACTTAGCCTCATTTTTTGCTAACTTGTACTCCTCCCTGCTCACCCGCTTCTCATCTTCATCCTTACTTTCCACCAACTTAGCGTAAGCCTTCTTCTTCTTCTCGACCTTTTTCTTAACATCTTCATTCCACCACCAATCCCCCCGATACCAACCAGACCCACCCCTCGAAACACCCAACACCTCTCTAGCAGACTTCCTGATGCAAGTAGCACCCCTATCCCACATACTATCCACGTCCCCCCTGCACTCCCACACCTCCATCTCCTCCAACTTTGCCCCTATCTCCAAAGCACTAACCGGAGTCAGGTTGCCCCAGCTAACCCTAGGCCGACCCTTCCCTCCCCGCCTCATCTTGCCCTTCTTGATGACCAAGTCCATCACCAGGAGTCTATGCTAGGTCACAAGATTCTCACTCGGGATTACCTTACAATCTCTACACAATGCTCTATCCCCCTTCTTAAGCAGGAAAAAGTCAATTTGAGTCTTGGCTATCCTACTGCGGAAAGTAACTAAGAGTTCTTCCTTCTTCGAAAAGAAGGAATTCACTACCACCAACCCAAAGGCCCTCGCAAAATCCGAAAAGAGCATCTCCCTCATCATTCCTAACCCCAAACCCAAATCCCCCATGCACCTAGTCTTACCCTAACGGCAGAGACCCTATGTGCCCATTGAAATCCCCGTCTATGAAAATCTTCTCCGAACTAGGCACGCCTCTAACCACCTCATCCAAAACCTCCTAAAAACTCTTTTTCTCCTCCTCGTCCAAGCCCACCTGTGGTGCATACGCACTACAGATGGACAAAGTAAACCCCCCAAGACCAACTTAATAGTCATAATCCTATCACTAACCCTGTTAACCTCCACTTCTCACTCCCTAAGCTCTTCGTCCACTAAGATACCTACTCCATTCCTACGCCTATCACTACCTGAATACCACAATTTATAGCCATCTACATCCCTAGCCTTGGAGCCTACCCACTTGGTCTCCTGGACACACGTAAGATCAATTTTTCTCTTCGTAAGAATCTTAACCAGCTCTATCGACTTACCCTGCAGGTCCCAATATTCCACGACCCTACCCTCAAACTATCACCTCTCGTATCCCCTCCCTTAATACCTCACACTCCTCCTCTCCGACCTACCCCAACACCAGCCCCCGATCGCACCCCCAGCCCCCCAGGACCCCCCGGACATGACCCTATACCACCATGAGCCACCCAAGCCACTACTCAACACCAAGTAAAGCGAAGACTAAAAAAACAGCAATAAGTCAATACCACAACAGGCACATGCAAAGCACAAAATGCAAACCAATATTCAAACACAACAGATGCTAATAGAATACAGAAACAAATAACAGGAAACAGAGGTATAAAAACAGCACAACACAGCAGTAATAGGCCCGTGCAGAGCACATAAAACCCCCAAATATTCAAAGAACCACAAATACTAGTCACCAAATTGACAAACAGGATAAACCACACAGAAATTCAGGCTGTAACGATACCAAAAATAACGTGATAAATACAGTTCAAGGATAGAATTCACCGAAGCTACAGAATTGATTCGCCGGTTCAAGATTTTCTTGTACGCACGTATTATATAAGTGCGACTTAGAGGGTTGGTTTTAAAACGACGGTTCTAGTGTGTTATAGAGAACTTTGGCTCCTCCTTGTATTCCTATATAGAATGTCAAGGCTATAGTTTACTAATGCTCTATTAGAGGAATCAAAACATTACAATTAAGTGTAACTTTTATATAAAAAAAGTTTCAAAGCTAACCAACATTATATTTAATATCATCTTTAACCTACAACAAAACAATACGATAATAGAGATATTAAAATAATAAAAGTAAGCCTAACGTCCTTTACAGAAAAATTACCTCAAAGTCGCCAGACTTCTATCTACCACCTGCAAACTACAATAAAATAATATAATAATCGAGATATCAATACAATACAAACTCTTAATATCTCTAGGACATAAAAAGTAAGTCAATGTCCTAGGAATATTTTTCGTCCATATAACAAATATTGTCATAAAATAAAATCAACATGTTAATGAATCTATCTTGAAACAAAACACACCTTATGATGTACTAATAAAACTTGAAAGAGGCAAGCCTAAAGAAACTGCAAATTTTATAAAAGAGAGAGAGAAAAGAAAATTTTCCCCAAGCTAAAAAAGAAAAACGAAAAATCTGACCAACAACTAATAGTTAGAATATGTATAAGCGAATAAATATTTATAGATATATTTTCTAATTGAGCTCTACTCTTCTCTTATTTTAGGAGTTCTTTTCTAGTTGAGAGAGAATATTAATTATCTTTCTTTTCATATATTTTTGAAGTCTAGTTAATATAATAAAAATATTTCAATAATAAATTAAAGAAAAAAGATGAAAAAACATTTTGTCTAAAATAAAGTTTTTTTATTGAAGAACAAAAAGTGCTAATCACTTTTCTAAGAGTCTTCACACTTATAATATATTGTAAATATAAGTTTTTTACTTTTTAAAAAAGTAATAGAACCAAGTAAAACAGGAAATTAGTTAATAAAATATCTCAATGGATCCACCTAGGTTTGAATCCTTGTAATTGTGGTAAATAACAGGTTTCTAGAGTTAAATGGAAGACCACTTCGAATTTACATTTTTAACTTATTCTATCTACCTCGTTTTCAAAAAATTAAATTTTAGACATTGAAAGTGACATTCACATCCGCCTTATCATGCCTATCATTAATAATTTGTAATTGAGGTATCATAGAATCCCTCTCCATATAAATAAAAATTAATTAAGATTAAAAGGTCAATCAAAAATAGAGAGTGAAAGGAGATAGAGAAAAATAGCTGTAAATTGTGAAACATCAAACCTTTATAACTTTGTGCTCGAATATCCATTTGAGGTGATTTTATCTTAATTTACATATTTTTTTGAGAGCCATGCGGACAAACTGCCTCAAGGTGGTTTGGTCAAGCTGATTTTCTGACAAACGGCTTTTATCTCATTCAATCAACACTTTTTTCTAATTCGGTACAAAATATTCATTCTTATTTAGCCAAGAAAATGATGAAAAGTAAACGGTTTGATTATCAACAATATCATGGTAAGGCGGATGCGAATGTCAATTTCAACATTCGAATGTCAAATTTCTAAAATGAGGTGAATAGCATAGGTGAACAATATAAAATTTAAAAGGTGTTTACATTTTAACACAAGACCACCTTGGCTTGGTGGTCTTACATTTGACTTTAGGAACTTGTTTTTTACCTCAACTACAAAGGTTCAAACGTACAGATGGCTAAATCGGTGTGCTATACACCACGATTTCGGGGGTGGGTCCGGGGTCCGGGTGTGGTTTGGGCGAAAAATCAATTGGGACATGCCAGGGAGGTTGGAGAGTGTCCTAGTCTGGTCCGTTTGGGTGGACGGGGCCATTTGGTTGGTCAAACGGGTGAAACGGTGAGAACGGAGCATTTTCGGGCCAAATTGGTGTGCTATAGCCCACGATTTTGGGGGTAGGCCAGGGGTTCGGGCGTGGTTTGGGTCAAAAATTGGCCGGAGCGTGCTAGGGAGGTTGGGGAGTGTCCCAGTGTGGTCCGTTTGGATGGAAGGGGCAATTTTATTGATCAAATAGGAGAAACGGCATGAATGGGGCATTTTCGGGCCAAATCGGTGTGCTATAGCCCACGATTTTGGGGATGGGCCCGGGGTCCGAGCATGGTTTAGGCCAAAAATTGACAGGGGTGTGTCAGGAAGGTTAGGGAGCGTCCCAGTGTGGTTTGTTTAGGTGGGATGGTCCATTTGATTGGTCAAATGGGTGAAACAACACGAATGGGGCATATTCGAGCCAAATCGGTGTGCTATAGCCCACGATTATGGGGGTAGACTCGGGGTTCGGGCGTTGCTTGGCCAAAAAATTGATCGGAGCATACCAGGGAGTTGGGGAGCATCCCAGTGTGGTTTGTTTGGGTAGGCCGGACCGATAGGTTGGTCAAACGGGAAAAACGATGCAAACGGAGCATATTCGGGCCAAATTGGTGTGCTATAGCCCACGATGTCGGGGGTGAGCTCAGGATCCGGGTGTGGTTTTGGCCAAAAATCAATTGTAGTGTGCCAGGGAGTTGGGGAGCATCCCAGCGTGGTACAATTGGGTGGACGAGGCCATTTGGTTGGTCAAACGAGCAAAACGGCACGAACGGGGCATTTTTGGTCCAAATCGGTATGTTATAGCCTATGATTTCGAGGGTGCGCCTTGGGTTCGGGCGTGGTTTGGGCCAAAAATCGACCATAGCATGGCAGGGAGGTTGGGGAGCATTCTAATATGGTACGTTTTGGTGGGCGGGGCTATTTGGTTGGTCAAACGGGTAAAACAGCGCGAACAAGGCATTTTTGGTTCAAATCGGTGTCCTATAGACCACGGTTTTGGGGGTGAGCCCGGGTTTTGAGCGTGGTTTGGGATAAAAATCGACCGAGGCATGCTAGGGAGGTTGGGGAGCATCACAGTATGGTTCGTTTGGGTGGGCAGGGCCATTTGGTTGGTCAAACAGACAAAACAGCGCGAACGGGGCATTTTTGGGCCAAATTGGTGTGCTATAACCCACAATTTTGGAGGTGGGCCCGGGTCTGGGCGTGGTTTATGTCGAAAATCAATCGAGGTATGCCAGAGAGGTTGGATAGTGTCCCAGTGTGGTTCGTTTAGATAGACGGGGTTATTTGGTTGGTCAAACGGGCAAAATGGCTTGAACGGGGTGTTTTCGAGCTAAATTGGTTTGCTATAGCCCACGCTTTTGGGGGTGAGTTCGGGGTCCTGGCGCGGTTTGGGCTAAACATCGATTGAGGCATGCCAGGGAGGTTGAGGAGCATCTCAGTATAGTCTATTTGGGTGAGAGGGACCATTTGGGTTGTCAAATGGGTGAAACGGCGAGAATGGGTTATTTTCGAGCCATATCGGTGTGCTATAGCCTACGAATTTAGGGGTGGGCTCGGGGTCCGAGCTAAAAATCGACCAGGACATGCCCGGAAGGTTAGAGAGCATTCCAGTGTGATCCGTTTAGGTAGGAAGGGCCATTTGGTTGGTCAAATGGGTGAAACAGCGTGAAAAGATACATTTTTCAAGCCAAATCGGTGTGCTATAGCCAACGATTTTGGGGGTGGACCCGGGGTTCGAGCATGGTTTGGGCTGAAAATTGGCCGAGGCGTGCCAGTATGGTCCATTTGGATGGGCGAGGCCACTTGGTTGGTCAAACAGGTAAAACAGCGCGAACGGGGCATTGTCGGGCCAAATCGGTGTGCGATAGCCCACAATTTTGGGGGTGGGCCCGGGGTCAGGGCGTGGTTTGGGCTAAAAATCAATCGGGGCATGTCGGGGAGGTTAGGGAGCGTCCTAGTATGGTCCGTTTGGGTGGACGAAGCCATTTGGTTGATTAAATAGGCAAAACGGCGTGAATGGGGCATTTTTGTGCTAAATCGGTGTTCTATCGCCCACGGTTTTGGGGGTGAGCCCGGGGTCCAGAAGTGGGTTGGGCTGAAAATTGAGTCATGCCTGCGAGGTTAGGGAGCATCCCAGTGTGGTCCGTTTGGGTGGGCGGGGTCATTTGGTTGGTCAATCAGGCAAAACGGCTTGAACGTGGCATTTTTGGGCCAAATTGGTGTGTTATAATCCACGGTTTCAGGGATGGGCCCAGGGTTCGGGCGTGGTTTGGGACGAAAATCGATCGACACGTGCTAGAGAGGTTGGGAGGCATCCTAGTATGGACCGTTTGGGTGGGCAGGGCCATTCGGTTGGTTAAACGGCCGTAACGGCGTGAACAGGGTATTTTTAGGTCAAATCGGTATGTTATAGCCAATGGATTCGGGGGTGGGCACGTGGTTCGGGCGTTATTTGGGCAAAAAATTGATCGAGGCATATCAGGGAGGTTGGGAAGCGTCCCAGTGTAGTTCGTTTGGGAGGGAGAGTCTATTTGGTTGGTCAAACGGGCGAAGCGGCACGAACGAGGCATTTTTTGGCCAAGTAGGTGTGCTATTACCCACGATTTTGGGGATGGGCATGGGTCCAGGCATGGTTCGGGCTGAAAATTGACTGGGGCATGCCAGGGAAGTTGGAGAGAGTCCCAGTGTGGTCCATTTGGGTGGGCAGAGGTATTTGGTTGGTCAAACGGGCAAAACGGCGCGAATGAGGCATTTTCCAGCTAAATTGGTGTGTTGTAGCCTACGGTTTTTGGGGTGGACCCAGGGTTCCAGTGTGGTTTGGGCCAAAAATTGACCGGGGAATGCCAGAGGGTTGCGGAGCATCCTAGAGTGTTTTGTTTGGGTGGGTGGGGACATTTGGTTGGTCAACCAGGAAAAATGACGTGAAAAGTGCATTTTTAGCCAAATCGTGTGCTATAGCCCACAATTTTGGGGGTCAGCCTGGGTCCCGTGCGTGGTTTGGGTCAAAAATCAACCAGGGCATGCCAGGGAGGTTGGGAAGTATCTCAGTGTGGTCCGTTTGGGTGGGCGGGGAAATTTGGTTGATCAATCAGGCAAAACAGCACGAACGCGGTATTTTTAGGCCAAATCGGTGTGCTATAGTCCATATTTTCGGGGATGGGACAGAGGTTCGAGCGTGGTTTGGGCCAAAGATCGATCGATATATGCCAGGGAGGTTGAAAAGCATCCTAGTATGGTCTGTTTGGGTGGGCGGGGCTATTTGGTTGGTCAAACGGGCGTAACGGCACGAACGGGGCATTTTTGGGCCAAATCGATGTGTTATAGCCCACATTTTTGGGAGTGGGCACGGGGTTCGGGCGTGGTTTGAGCCAAAAATTGGTCGAGGCGTGCCAGGGAGGTTGGAGAGTATCCCATTGTAGTCCATTTGAGAGGACGAGGCCATTTGGTTGGTCAAACGGGCAAAACAGCATAAACGGGGTATTTTCGGGCCAAGTCGATGAGCTATAACCCACGGTTTTGGGGGTGGGCACGGGGTTCGGGCGTGGTTTAGGACAAAAATTGACCGGGGCATGTCAGGGAGGTTGAAGAGCATCCCAGTATGGTCCGTTTGGGTGGGCAAGGCCATTTGGTTGGTCAAACGAGCAAAACGGTGAATGAGGTATTTTGGGTCAAATCGGTGTGTTATATCCCACGGTTTCGGGGGTGGACCCGAGGTTCGGATGTAGTTTGGGACAAAAATAGAACGGGGCATGCCAGGGATGTTGGGATGCATCCCAGTATGGTCTGTTTGGGTGGCGGGGCCATTTAGTTGGTCAAACAGGAAAAACGGAATGAACGAGGCATTTTTGAGCCAAATCGATGTGCTATAGCCTACGATTTTGGGGGTTGGCCCGAGTCTGGGCGTGGTTTGCGCCGAAAATTGATCTGGGCGTGCCAGGGATTTTGGTAGCGTCCCAGTGTAGTCCGTTTGGGTGGCCAGGGCTATTTGGTTGGTCAAACGGGCGAAACAGCGGGAATGGGGCATTTTCGGGCCAAATAGGTGTTCTATAACCCATGATTTCGGGGGGTACGCTCGGGTTTTGGGCGTGGTTTAGGCCAAAAATTGACCGGGACTTTCTAGGGCGGTTGGGTGCATCCCAGTGTGGTCCGTTTAGGTCGACGGGGCCAGTTGGTTAGTCAAACGGGTGAAACAGCTTGAAAGGGGCATTTTAGCCCTAATCTGTGTGCTATAGCCCATGGTTTTGGGGGTGAGCCCGGGGTCCGGGCCTGGTTTGAGCCAAAAATTAATCGGGGCGTGCTAGGGAGGTTGGGAAGCATCCCAGTGTGGTCCGTTTGTATGGGTGGGGCCATTTGGTTGGTCAAACGGGTGAAATGCCGCGAAAGTGACATTTTCGGGACAAATCGATGTGCTATAGCTCACGGTTTCAAGGGTGGGCCTGGGGTTCGGGCGTGGTTTTGACCAAAAATCAACCAGGGCGTGCCAGGGATATTGGGAATCATCCCAGTGAGGTCCGTTTAAATTTTCGTAGGCATTTGGGTGGACAAACGGGAGAAATAGGGCATTTCCAGGCCAAATCGGTGTGCTATATCCCACTGTTTCGGGGGCGAGCCCGGGGTCCGGGCATGCTGTGGGACAAAAATCGACCGAGGCATGCCAGGGAGGTTGGGAATCATCTCAGTGTGGTCCGTTTAAATTTTCATGGGCATTTAGGTGGACAAACGAGCGAAACAGCAAGAACAAGGTATTTCAGGGCCAAATTGGTGTGCTATAGCCCACGGTTTTGGGGGCGAGCCCGGGGTTCGGGCGTGGTGTGGACCAAAAATTAACCGAGACATGACAGAGAGGTTGAGATCATCCCAATGTGGTCCGTTTAAATTTTTGTGGCCATTTGGGTGGACAAACGGGCAAAACGGTGCGAACGGGGCATTTTCAGGCCAAATTGGTGTTCTATAGACCACAGTTGCAGGGGTTGGCCAGGGGTTCAAGCGTGCTGTGGGCCAAAAATCAAACGGGGCATGACAGGAGGTTGGGTATCATCCCAGTGTGGTCTCTTTAAATTTTTGTGGGCATTTGGGTGGACAAACGGGTGAAACAGTAAGAACGGGGAATTTTTGGGCGAAATAGGTGTCCTATAGCCCACGATTTTGGGGGCGGGCCCGAGGTCCGGGCGTGCTGTAGGTCAAAAATTGAACAGGGCATGCCTGGGAGGTTGGGGATCATCTCAGTGTGGTCCGTTTAAAATTCCATGGCCATTTGGGTGGACAAATGGACAAAACGGAGCGAATGAAGTATTTTTGGGACAAATCGGTGTTCTATAGACCACGGTTTCGGGTGTGGGCAAGGGGTTCGTGCGTTCTGTGGGCCAAAAATTAACCAGGGCATGCTAGGGAGGTTGGGAATCGTCCCAATGTGGTCCGTTTAAATTTTTATGGCCATTTGGGTGGACAAATGGGAAAAACGGCGCGAACGGGGAATTTTTGGGCCAATCGGTGTGCTATAGACCACGGTTTTGGGGGAGGGCGCAGGGTACGGGCCAACTGTGGGCCAAACAATGACTGAGGCATGACAGGGAGGTTGGGGATCGTCCTTGTGTGGTCTGTTTAAATTTTCGTGGCCATTAGGGTGGACAAACGGGCGAAACGGCGTGAATGGGGAATTTTTAAGCCAAATTGGTGTGCTATAGCCCATGGTTTAGGGGGCAGGCACGAGGTCCGAGCGTTCTGTGGGCCTAAATCAAATGGGGCGTGCCTGGGAGGTTGGGGATCATCTCAGTCTGGTCCGTTTAAATTTTCATGGCCATTTGGGTGGACAAACGGGCAAAACGGTGTGAACGGGGCATTTTTGGGTTATATCAGTGTGCTATAGCCCATGGTTTAGGGGGTGGGCCTGGGGTCCGGGCGTTCTGTGGGCCGAAAATCGACTGGGGCGTGCCAGGGAGGTTGGGGATCGTCCAAGTGTGGTCCTTTTAAATTTTCGTGGGCATTTGGGTGGACAAAAGGGCGAAACGACGCGAACGGGGCATTTTCGGGCAAGGTTGGAGTGCTATAGCCTATGGTTTTGGGGGTGGCCCCAGGGTTCGGGAGTGATTTTTACTAAAAATTGACCGGGGCGTGCCAGAGAGGTTGTGGATCATCCCAGTATGGTCCGTTTAAATTTTTGTGGCCATTTGGGTGGACAAAAGGGCGAAACGACGCGAATGGGGCATTTTCGGGCAAGGTTGGAGTGCTACAGCCTATGGTTTTGGGGGTGGCCCCAGGGTTCGGGAGTGATTTTTACTAAAAATTGACTGTGGCGTGCTAGGGAGGTTGGGGATCGTCCCAGTGTGGTATGTTTAAATTTTCATGGTCATTTGGGTGGACAAACGGGCGAAACGGAGCGAACAAGGCATTTTTGGGCTAAATCGGTGTGCTATAGCCTATGGTTTCGGAGGAGAGCCCGGGGTTCGAGCGTGCTACGGGTCAAAAATCGACCGGGGCATACCAGGGAGATTAGGGATCATCCCAGTGCGGTCCGTTTAATTTTTTTTGGTCAATTGGGTGGACAAACTGGAGAAATGGCGAGAATGATACATTTTTAGGCTAAATTGGTGTGTTTTGCCCACGATTTTGGGGATGGGCTAGGGGTCCGGGCGTGTTTTGGGCTAAAAATCGACCGGAGCATGCCAGGGAGGTTGGGAATCGTCCTATTGTGGTCTGTTTAAATTTCTGTGGCCATTTGGGTGGACAAACGGGCAAAACGACGCGAACAGGGCATTTTTGGGCCAAATCAGTGTGCTATAGCCCACAATTTTGGGGGCGGGCCCGGGCGTGCTGTGGGCCGAAAATAGATAAGGGCAAGACAGCGTGGTCGGATATCTACCTAGTGCGGTCTATTTAAATTTTTTTGGCCATTTGGGTGGACAAACGGGCGAAGCGCTGTGAATAAAATATTTTTGGGCCAAATCGGTGTGCTATAATCCACGGTTTTGGGGGCGGGCCCGGGGTCAAATTGTACTGTGGGTCAAAAATAGACCGGGGAGTGCTAGAGAGGTTGGGGATCATCCCAGTGTGGTCCGTTTAAATTTCGTGGCCATTTAGGTGGACAAACGGGCGAAAAGGGGCGAACGGGGCATTTTCGGGCTAAATCGATGTGCTATGGCCCATGATTTCGGGGGTGGATCCATTGTCCAAGCATGCTATGGGCTGAAAATCGACCGGGGCATGCCAGGGAGGTTGGGGATCATCCCAGTGTGGTCCGTTTAAATTTTTGTGGTCATTTGGGTTGAAAAACGGGAAAAACGGCACGAACGGGGAATTTTTGGGTCAAATCGGTGTGCTATAGCCCACGATTACGGGGGTGGGCTTGGGTTCCTTGCGTGTTGTGGGCCGAAAATCGACGGGGTCATGCCAGGGAGGTTGGGGATCATCCCAGTATTGTCTGTTTAAATTTTGTTGGCCATTTGGGTAGACAAACGGACGAAACGGCGCGAACGGGGCATTTTTGGGCCAAATCGGTGTGCTATAGCCAACAGTTTCGGGGGTGGACCTGGATTTCAATCTTGCCGTAGGCCGAAAATTGATCGGGGCATGTCAGGGAGGTTGGGGATCTTCCCAGTATGGTATGTTAAAATTTTTGTGGCCATTTGGGTGGACAAACGGGCGAAACGGCATGAACGAGGCATTTTTGGGCTAAATTGGTGTGTTATAGCCCACGATTTTAGGGATGAACCAGGGGTCCAGGCGTGCTGTCGACCAAAAATCGATCGGGGCGTGCCAGGGAGGTTGGGGATCGTCCCATTGGGGTCCGTTTAAATTTCCGTGGACATTTGGGTGGACAAACAGGCGAAACGGAGCTAATGAGGCATTTTCAGGCCAAATCGGTGTGCTATAGCCTATGGGTTCGGGTGCGGGCTCGGGGTCCTGGCGTGCTGTGGGTCAAAAATCAACTGGGGCGTGCCAAGGAAATTGGGGAATGTCCAAGTGTGGTCCGTTTAAATTTTTGTGGCCATTTGGTTGGACAAACGGGCAAAACGGTGCGAACGGATCAATTTCGGGCCAAAACGGTGTGCTATAGCCTGCGATTTTGGGGGCGGGCCCAGAGTTCAGGGGTGTTGTGGGTCAAAAATTGACCGAGCCATGCCAGGGAGTTTGGGGATCATCCCAGTGTGGTCCGTTTAAATTTTTGTGGCCATTTGGGTGGACAAACGGGCGAAACGGCAAGAACGAGGCATTTTCGGGCCAAATCGGTGTGCTATTACCCACGGTTTTGGAGACGGCCCGGGGTTCGGGTGTGTTTTGGGATAAAAATTGATCGGGGTGTGCCAGGGAGGTTGGGTATCGTACCAGTATGGTCCGTTTAAATTTTCATGGCTATTTGGGTGGATAAACGGGCGAAACGCCGCGAACATGACATTTTCGAGCCAAATCGGTGTGCTATAGCCCATGGTTACGGGAGAGGGTCCGGCCGTGCTGTGTGCCGAAAATCTACCGGGTCGTGCCAGGGAGGTTGGGGATCATCCCAGTGTGGTTCGTTTAAATATTCGTGGTCATTTGGGTTAAAAAAACGGGCGAAACGGCGTGAACGGAGCATTTTCGGGCTAAATCGGTGTGCTATAGCCCACGATTACGGGGGCGGGCCCTGGTTCTTTACGTGCTGTGGGCCAAAAATTGACAATAATAGAGATATTAAAATAATACAAGTAAGCCTAACCTTTACAGAAAATTTACCTCAAAGTCGCCAAACTTCTATCTACCACCTGCAAATTCCAATAAAATAATATAATAATCGAGATATCAATACCTCTTAATATCTCTACAGAGAGATTTTACCATCTAAAGGACATAAAAAGTAAGTCAATGTCATAGGACTATTTTTCGTCCATGTAACAAATATTGTCATAAAATAAAATCAACATGTTAATGAATCTATCTTGAAACAAAACACACCTTATGATCTAATTGAGTTCTACTCTTCTCTTATTTTTGGAGTTCTTTTCTAGTTGAAAGAAAATATTTATTATCTTTCTTTTCATATATTTTTGAAGTCTAGTTAATATAATAAAAATATTTAAATAATAAATTAATGAAAAAGGGTGAAGAGACAGTTTTGTCTAAAACAGAGTTTTTTAATGAAGGGCAAAAAGTGTGAATCACTTTTCTAAGGGTCTTCACACTTTTAATATATTATAATTTTTTTACTTTTTAAAAAAAGTAATAAAATCAAGTAAAATAGGAAATTAGTTAATAAAATATCTCAATGGTTCCACCTAAGTTTGAATCCTTGTAATTGTGGTAAATAACAGGTTTCTAGAGTTAAATGCACGATCACTTCAAATTAACATTTTTAACTTATTCTATCTACCCCGTTTTCAAAAAGTTGAATTTTAAACATTGAAAGTGACATTCACTTCCGCCTTATCATGCCTATCATTAATAATTTGTAATTGAGGTCTCATAGAAGCCCGCTCCATATAAATAAAAATAACGTAAGATAAAAAGGTCAACCAAAAATAGGGAGTAAAAGGAGATAGAGAAAAGTAGTTGTAAATTGGAAAAACATTAAACCTTTATAACTTTGTTCTCGAATATTCGTTTGAGGTGATTTTTTTTTGTTGAATATGCATATTTTTCAAGAGCTATGTGGACAAACTGCCGCAAGGCGGTTTGGTCAAGCCGATTTTCTAAAAAATGGCTTTTATCCCATTCAGTCGACACTTTTTCCCAATTCGGTACGAAATGTTCATTCTTATTTAGCCAAAAAAAATGATGAAAAGTAAACGGTTTGAAGAACAAAATATCATGGTAAGGCGGATGCGAATGTCAAGTTCAACATTCGAAAGTCAATTTTCTAAAATGAGGTGGATCGCATAGGTGAACAATATAAAATTTAAAAAGTGTTTACATTTTAAAACAAGACCACGTTGGCTTGGTGGTCTTACATTTGACTTTAGGAACTTGTTCTTTTACCACAACAACAAGGGTTCAAGCGTAGAGATCGACCGGGGCGTTCAAGGGAGGTTGCGGAGCGTTCCAGTGTGGTTCGTTTGTATGGGCGGGGCCATTTGGGTGGTCAAACGGGCGAAACGACGCGAACGGGGCATTTTCAAGCTAAATCTGTGTGCTAAAACCCACGGTTCCGGGGGTGGGCCCAGGGTCCGGGCGTGCTTTGGGTCAAAAATCGATTGGGGTGTGTCAGGGAGGTTAGGAAGTATCCCAGTGTAGTCTGTTTGTATGTGTGGGGCCATTTGGGTGGTCAAACGGGTAAATCGGCGTGAATGGGGTATTTTCGAGCCAAATCAATTTGCTATAGCCCAAGGTTCCGGCGGTGGGCCTGGGATTTGGGCGTTGTTTGAGCAACAAATTAATCGGAGCGTGCCAGGGAGGTTGGGAAGCATCCCAGTGTGGTCTGTTTGTATGGGTGGGGCCATTTGGGTGGTCAAACGAGCGAAACAGCACAAAAGAAGCATTTTTGGGCCAAATTGGTGTGCTATAGCCCATGATTTCGGGGGTGGGCTCGGGGTTCGAACATGGTATGGGCTAAAATATCGACCGACGCTTGCTAGGGGGTTAAGGAGCGTCCTGGTGTGTCCCGTTTGTATGGGCGGGGCCATTTGAGTGGTCAAATGGGCAAAACGGCATGAACAAGGCATTTTCAGGCGAAATCGGTGTGGTATAGCCCACGGTTCTGGGGGTGGGCCTGGAGTCCAAGCGTGGTTTTGGCCAAAAATTGACCGGGGCGTGCCAGGAAGGTTGGGGAGCGTCCCAGTGTGGTTCGTTTGTTCTATAGGCCACATTTTTCATATATTTTTGAAGTCTAGTTAATAAAATAAAAATATTTAAATAATAAATTAATGAAAAAGGGTGAAAAGATGATTTTGTCTAAAACAAAGTTTTTTTAATGAAGGAAAAAAGTGCCAATCACTTTTCTAAGAGTCTTATACTTTTAATATATCGTGATATTTTTACTTTTTTAAAAAGTAATAAAACCAAGTGAAACAGGAAATTAGTTAATAGAATATCTCAATGGATCCACCTAGGTTTGAATCCTCGTAATTGTGGTAAATAACAGGTTTCTAGAGTTAAATGGAAGACCACTTCAAATTTATATTTTCAACTTATTCTATCTACCTTGTTTTAAAAAAATTGAATTTTAAACATTGAAAGTGACATTCACATCCGCCTTATCATGCCTATCATTAATAATTTGTAATTGAGGTATCATAGAACCTCTCTCCATATAAATAAAAATTAATTAAGATTAAAAGGTCAACAAAAAATAGAGAGTGAAAGGAGATAGATAAAAGTAGTTGTAAATTGGTGAAACATTAAACCTTTATAACTTTGTGCTCAACTATCCATTTGAGGTAAAAAAAATTTGAATTCGCGTATTTTTTCGAGAGCTATGCGGACAAACTACCGCAAGGTGGTTTGGTTAAGCCGATTTTCTAACAAACGGTTTTTATCTCATTCAATCGACACTTTTTTCTAATTCGATATGAAATGTTCATTTAGCCAAGAAAATGATGAAAAGTAAACGGTTTGATGATCAAAATATCATGGTAAGGCGGATACGAATGTCAATTTCAACATTTGAATGTCAAATTTCTAAAATGAGGTGAATAGCATAGGTGAACAATATAAAATTTAAAAGGTGTTTACATTTTAACACAAGACTACCTTGGTTTGGTGGTCTTACATTTGACTTTAGGAACTTGTTTTTTACCTCAACTACAAAGGTTCAAACGTAGAGATGGCTAAATCTGTGTGCTATAGCCCACGATTTCTGGGGTGCGGCTGGGGTTCGGGCGTGGTTTGGGCCGAAAATCAATTGGGGCGTGCTAGTGAGGTTGGAGAGCGTCTCAGTCTGGTATGTTTGGGTGGGCGGGGCTATTTGGTTGGTCAAACGGGTAAAACGGCGCGAATGAAGCATTTTCGGGCTAAATCGGTATGCTATAGCCCATGATTTTGGGGGTAGGCCAGGGGTCCAGGCGTGGTTTGTGCCAAAAATTGACCGAAGCATGTCAGGAAGGTTGGAGAGCATCCCATTGTGGTCCGTTTAGATGGGCGGGGCCATTTGATTGGTCAAATGGGCAAAACGGTGTGAATGGGGCAATTTCAGGCTAAATCAGTGTGCTATAGAGCATGGTTTTGGGGGTGAGCCCGGGGTCCGGGCATGGTTTGGGCCAAAAATCGACAGGGGTATGCCAGGGAGACTGGGGAGAATTCCAGTGTGGTTCGTTTGGGTGGGAGGGGCCAGTTGGTTGGTCAAATGGGCGAAACAACGCGAACGGGGAATATTCGGGCCAAATCGGTATGCTATAGCCTATGATTTTGGGGGTGGGCTCAGGGTTCAGGTGTTGTTTGGGCCAAAAATCGACCGAAGCATGTCGGGGAGTTGAGGAGCGTCCCAGTTTGGTTCGTTTGGGTGGGCGGGGCTATTTGGTTGGTCAAACGGGCGAAACGATGCGAACGGAGCATATTCGGGCCAAATCGGTGTGCTATAGCCCACGATTTTGGGTGTGGGCTCGGGGTCCGGGCGTGGTTTGGGCTGAAAATTGATTGGAGTATGCCAGGGAGTTGGGGAGCATCCCAATGTGGTCCATTCGGGTGGGTGGGGCCATTTGGTTGGTCAAACGGGAGAAACAGCGCGAATGGGGCATTTTCAGGCAAAATCGGTATGCTATAGCCAACGATTTTGAGGGTGGGCCCGGGGTTCGAGCATGGTTTGGGTCAAAAAATGATTGATACGTGCCAGGAAGGTTAGGAAGCATCCGAACGGGGAATTTTTAGGTCAAATTGAAGTGCTATAGCCCACGATTTTGGGGGTAGGCCTGGGGTCTGGGCGTGCTGTGGGCTGAAAATCGATCGGGGTGTGCCAGGGAGGTTGACGATCGTCCCAGTGTGGTCTGTTTAATTTTTGGTGTCCATTTGGGTGGACAAACGGGTGAAACAACAAGAACGAGACATTTTTGAGCCAAATCGGTGTGCTATAGCCCACGGTTTTGAGGGTGGGCTCGGGGTCCGAACGTGATTATCACGCCCCAAAATCTCATCGGGCCGAACTGGTACCCGAAGCCGAGAAGGCCTGGGAGAACCCGTTCAAATACCTGTACTTTCACTTACATGTCACCAAAAATTTGGACAACACTTCGTTGCATATAGAAGGGTCTAATTACCTGTATCAGCACAACACGCACAAATATATATATATGTAATACTTGTCCGTCGGGGCCACCATATATACAAATATAACATCACTATATAAACTTCCACGACTTTACCCTTCCTTATGTCTACAAAGCCTCTAGGATATACATGACATAACTAGGGTCGGGACAAACTTCCCGCCCACATATGACTCCTGTACAATAACAAAACATAAGGAACCGACTCGGAAAGCTCCGAAGCAAACTGGAGCTCACCAACAATAGCTGTATGACCTGGCTCCTATCTATGTTGTGTATGAGCTGAAGCACCTGTGCCTGCAGCATGAAATGCAGGTCCCCCGTGAGGGACGTCAGTATGAAATATGTACTGAGTATGTAAAGCTGTAAATAATCATATGTGATATGGGGGATCAAGAAAATCAGACACAAGTGAATAAATCATAATAGAAGTGAACCACACTTCATAAACACTTTTAGGATCATGTACATTATCATTAATCTGAATTGGGTTCTTGAATTCAAACACATTTGTGGAACGGTATACATTCGTTCATTTCATTCTTTACAATTATCATTCGACATTACCTCCTCCTCCCGAACCTCCAACCACCTAACAATAATCAATACTGTACCGTACTGTGACCATTAGGCTTCCCCTAGTACATATCAACTGTAATCATATCAAGTATCGGGATCGGCCCATGCTAGGCTTAAGCCCCTGAGCTACCACCCACACGTATATCAAGTAACACACATAAGATATCTTTCCAATAACTTAGTTCAAAAGCTTTTGAGATTATTACATTAGTGTTCATGCCAATATAGTACCTTTGGAACAATGATACATTAATAGGAACCAAGTAATAGACCTTCTATACAATAACGATGTAATAAAGACTCATTGGTACATCAACAATGTGTTTCAGAATCATCAATATCACAACAATAAAATAGGAGCCTTTTGGTATAGCAATGAAACATTTTGACACTTTATAGAATGGAAACAACTTCGTTGGTAACGTAGAACAATACATGTTTTTTTTGGACAACCTCGGAATCTTACTTGATGGAACATTGGTGTTTTCATGCCAAAGAACATCGTTAAAGTATTCTTTACATACCTCGTTGTAGATTCGGATACCAATTCAACACAACTTCCCGCCTTTACAAATCACTTATCTACAATGAAATGTTTGGCATCTAGTATTAGCAACCCAACACCACAATTCTCTTCCATAATTCCATACAACCAATATTTGCAAAGCATTCCAAAAAACAACTTGAATAGTAGGTTTATGTGTATATATATATATATAATCATCATTTCAATACCACATCATCACACCAAATCCCTTCACAATTCAACATAATCCAACCATGCACAAGAATAATCCAACATCATTTCCAATCATCTTTCAACAACAATCAAATAACATACTTCTTATGCTCACATGCATATATATACATATCCATATAAATAACACCAACATAATTTACATCCTTACCATAAAATGGCCCTTTTGATTTCGAAGTCCTGTTGGCACAAATAAGGGGTGCTTCTCGAAGCCCTTGAGACGGTGAACACAACTACGGAATCAATTTGGATTTTCTACGGTTGAATCACAAGATAATTGGAGTTGAAATTAGGCTAGGGTTTCTTATTCTTTAATAATTTGGATGATAAATGATGGATATGAGGCTAAGTATATGTATATAATGACCAATTTTCGTCCATGAGGTGATGGAAAATAACCATATTGCCCTTAAAATTTAAGTAAATCCGAATCTGTCCATGGTGGACTGTTTTGATAGGCTAAAGTAAATCGACCATAACTCTTTGCTCCGATAATGGATTTGGGTGAAACCAATTGTATTAGAAAGAAGACTCTTGGGGATTCTCATCGATATATAGCAGCTCACACAGTTCATTTTTTACAAAGAGTTATGATTGTTTAAAGTCGACCCAAAAATCTGTTAGGCTGCAGTACTTTTGTGTGCAGAAAATTTCTGCACATTTACTGTTCATTGCGTCCACCGTTTTCAAGTTTCGAACATGCTCGCTTATATCCGATACTCATCTGTTTTCAGAAATCTTTATATCGTTGGAAAGCTAACTCGATAAACTTCGCATAGAAATTTCGACGAGCAAATTCCGGTATAAATAAAGTCGATTCCTATACACATATAATCAAACTATACCCTTGAAACCATCTCAAAATAATCAATACTCATACTTAAACTCATATATACCTAACTTATGATCAATACATATACTCCAACACATATAACCATGACTAATGCACGTAATTAAGTACGGGGTGTTACAGTGATGTGGGCCAAAAATCGACCAGGGCGTGCCAGGGAGGTTGGCGATCATCCCAGTGTGGTCCGTTTAATTTTTTGTGGCCATTTGGGTGGACAAACGGGAGAAGCGGCGCGAATGGGGCATTTTTGGACCAAATCGGTGTGCTATAGCCTCCGGTTTTGGGGGTGGGCCCGGGGTTCGGGCGTGCTATGGGCCAAAAATTTATCGAGACGTGCCAGGAATGTTGTTGGAGATCATCCCATTGTAGTCCGTTTAATTTTTCGTGGCCATTTGGGTGGACAAACGGGCGAAACAGTGCGTGTGGGGAATTTTTGGGACAAATCGGTGTGCTATAGCCTACGGTTTTAGGGGTGGGCCTGGGGTCCGAGCGTGCTGTGGGCCAAAAATCGATCGGGGCATGCCAGGGAGGTTGGGGATCGTCCTAGTGTGGTCCATTTAATTTTTCGTGGCCATTTGGGTGGACAAACGGGAAAATTTTTGCAAATGGTATATTTTTGGGTCAAATCAGTGTGCTAAAGCCCACGATTTTGGGGGTGGGCTCGGGGTTCGGGCGTGATGTGGGCTGAAAATCGACCGAGGCGTGCCAGGGAGGTTGGGGATCATCCCAGTGTTGTTCGTTTAAATTTTCGTGGCCATTTGGGTGGACAAACCGCAAAACAGCGCGAACGGGGCATTTTCGGGATAAATTGGTGTGCTATAGCCAACGGTTTTGGGGGTGGGCCTGGGGTTCGAGCGTGTTGTAGGCCGAAAATTGACCGGGGCATGTCAGGGAGGTTGGGGATCGTCCCATTGTGGTCCGTTTAATTTTTTGTGGCCATTTGAGTGGACAAACGGGCGAAACGGCTCGAACGGGACTTTTTCGGGCCAAATCGGTGTGCTATAGCCCACGAATTTGGGGGTGGGCTCGGGGTCGGTCATGTTGTGGGCTGAAAATCGATCGGAGCATGCCAGAGAGGTTAGGGATCGTCCCAGTATGGTCTATTTAATTTTTTGTGGCCATTTGGGTGGATAAACGGGCGAAACGGAGCGAATAGGGCATTTTTGGGCCAAATCGGTGCGCTATAGCCCACGGTTTTGGGGGTGGGCCTGGGATCCGGGCGTGCTGTGGGTCGAAAATCGACCAGGGTATGCCAGGAAGGTTTGTGGCCATTTGGGTGGACAAAGGGGCGGAACGGCGCAAACGGTGCATTTTCGGACCAAATCGGTGTGCTATAATAGCCCACAGTTTTGGGGATGGTCCTGGGGGTCGGGCTTTCTGTGGCCCAAAAATCAATCGGGGCGTGCCATGGAAGTTGGAGATCATTTCAGTGTGGTCCGTTTAATTTTTTTGCGGCCATTTGGGTGGACAAACGGGAGAAACGGGGCGAACGGGTCATTTTCGGGAATAATTGGTATGCTATAGCCCACGGTTTTGGGGGTTGGACCGGGGTTCGGGCGTGTTATGGGCCGAAAATCGATCGGGGCATGCCTAGGAGGTATGGTTAGTCCCAGTGTGGTCCATTTAATTTTTGTGGCCATTTGGGTGGACAAACGGGCGAAACGGCGGGAACGGGGCATTTTCGGGCCAAATCGGTGTGCTATAGCCTACGGTTTTGGGGATGGGCTCGGGATACGATCGTTCTGTAGGTCAAAAATCGATCGGAGCGTGCCAGGGACATTAGGGATCGTCCCAGTGTGGTCAGTTTAATTTTTCGTGGCCATTTGGTGGACAAACGGGTGAAACGGCCCGAACGGGCATTTTCGGGCCAAATCGATGTGCTATAGCCCACGATTTTGGGGGTGGACTCGAGGTCCATCCATGCTATTGGCCGAAAATCAACCGAGTCCGTTTAAATTTTTGTTGCCACTTGGTTGGACAATCGAGTGAAATGACGCGAACGGGGCAATTTCATGTTAAATCGGTGTGCTATAGCCCAGAATATCGGGGGTGGGCCCGGGTTCTGGGCATGTTTTGGGCCAAAAATCAATCGGGGCATGCCTGGAAGGTTGGGGATCGTCCCAGTGTGGTCCATTTAATTTTTTGTGGCCACTTAGGTGGACAAACCGGCCAAATGACACGAACAAGGCATTTTCGGGCTAAATCGGTGTGCTATAGCCCACGATTTCGGAGGTGGGCCCAGGGTCCGGGCGTGCTGTGGTCTGAAAATTGATCGGGACGTGCCAGGGAGGTTGGGGATCATCCCCTTGTAGTTCGTTTAATTTTAACTGGCCATTTGGGTGGACAAACGGGCGAAACGGCGTGTACGGGGCATTTTTGGGCCAAATCGGTGTGCCATAGACCATGGTTTTGGGGGTGGGCACGGGGTCCGTGCATGCTGTGGGCCAAAAATTGATCAGGGCGTGCTAGAGAGGTTGGGGATCGTCCCAGTGTGGTCCGTTTAATTTTTCGTGGCCACTTGAGCGGACAAACGGGTGAAACGGTGCGAACGGGGCATTTTCGGGCAAAATTGGTGTGCTATAGCCCACGGTTTTGAGGGTGGGGCCCGGGGTCCAGGCGTGTTGTGGAATAAAAATTGATTGGGGCATGCTAGGGAGGTTGGGGATCGTCCCAGTGTGGTCCGTTTAATTTTTCATGACCATTCAGGGTGTGGTTAAAGAAGAAGTTGTTAGGAGCAAAGGTTAAGAGAGAGAGAGAGAGATGAATAGGGTAAAATAAAATAAAATAAAAAAAGGGGGAAAAATAGGCTAATGTAACAAACTAAACATGATAAAACTACAAGAGAGGGAGAGTACTAAGTATGATTTACAACACATTTGATTAAAACCGACTAAATAATTGCATATTTTAACAACTTATTTTGAAATAATATTTTTATTTAACAACTTATTTTGAAATAATACCTTTATCTAAACCTCTTCATCTATTGGTACTATTTAAGACATTATACAGAAACAGATACAGAGACGATGTACAAATATATGAAAACTTTCTTAGGAGAACCGGCAAAAACCGTATGGGAAGCTTTCAAGTTAAACTCTCCACATGATTTTCAGGTATTAGTATCACTAGGACCAAACCCTTATAATTTTACAAGTAAAATAAATAGTTTGGGGAAGATCCGAATAGTGGTTTATTAGCATTACAAAGAAATGCCCTGATAAAATTAGAACAGTTAAGTATTTCAAGATGGTTACATATTAAAAACTTCTTAAGAAACTACTTTTATTATTATACAATT
This sequence comes from Capsicum pubescens, assembly GCA_030864215.1. Classification (NCBI taxonomy): domain Eukaryota; kingdom Viridiplantae; phylum Streptophyta; class Magnoliopsida; order Solanales; family Solanaceae; genus Capsicum; species Capsicum pubescens. The sequence continues at coordinate 44,411,652 of CM061538.1, forward strand.
AGTGAAAATACTTTTGATGAAGAATTAGGTAAAAAACTCTTTCATAAATTACCAGGAGCTTTAGAAAGAGAAGTAGAAGATAGATAGTATAAAGGAGATGGTGTAGTTCAAAATCCATATGCTAAATGGACCATAGGATATAAAATACAACATGTAATGGATATCTTAACAGAAAAATGTACAAATATACAAATACAAAAACAACTAAAGAAAAACGAAATGAACTTTTGCAAATCTATTATATATACAACTCAAAGTTATGATAATGACCTAAGGAAACCTAAAAAGTATAAAAGAAAATACAATAAATCATACTATCGTAAGAAATACTACTTGCATAAATCATCAGCCAAGAAGCCATACCTAAACAAAGGCAGACATGTTAGAAAATATAGGAATGATAGAAATTATAAAAATAAATTAGAATGTTATACATGTGGAAGCATAGAACATTTAGCGAATATATGTCCAAAAAGAAATAATAGTAGAACTAGAAATTCGCAATTAGTAGAGATTTTCAAGAAACCCTATTAAATGTAGATGAATATATGTCAGATACTGAAAGTATATATTCCATAATGAGCATAGAGATAGATGATAGACTTAAATCTGATTCTTCAGACTCAGAAGAAGATAATTTAATAAATGAAATAGAACAATACTATATCAAAAAGGCACAGATAAATTTTCTCAATACATGTAATGAATTCTATAAACCCATCTATAATCCTCATAAAATATTAGTAAGAGGTTTAAATATAAAAACAGATTTCGTAATTGGGTTACACTTCTTATTACAAAATAGAGGAGATTGTCTCATAACTAGAGATGATATAATGTTATTTCGAAACAATACTTATACATCAGTACAAACTACTAATTACACAATAATAGAAAGAAAATTCAAAACACACAATAGTTCCATTTTCTTTTTACTAATTATTATTCCATATTTAACAAATAGTCTAAAAACTGTTTGTAAGTACCCTAAATGTTCTTGCATGTTTTGACTAAACACTAAGATATCATCTACGTAAACTAGCACAAAATTTTTGTATTCTCCAAACATGTCATCTATTTTTCTTTGAAATATGGGTGGATCTGTTTTTAGACCAAAAGGCATAGCTAACCATGCTACTACTATTCCTTTCCATAAGTCTATTACTGCATTCCACATTTGTGGATCATGTGTTGATATATTTAGTATTTTTTCGTTTATTACCTCCTTCCTGTAATTTAATAGGTTCTTCTATTGGCATTCTTCTTCCCGCTGGCCTTATATTTTCTTTTATTTTCGTATCTGGGTTTATTCTAACTTCTCTTCTTCTTGGTACATTACCTGTACTATAATCTATTGATTGAGTATGTGGATTAGTTTGTTGAAATGGACTATCACTTGTTGAGATAGTTGTTTCCATTTCTGCCAGTTCTTTATAACTTATTGTAGATATTGTGTCTTCATCTTCTCTTTCAGAGGTTGAGTAGATAGTATCTACCTTTTTAGTTTTATATCCTAAATTATCATCTCTTTCTGAATAAGTTTTAAAATGTTTTATAGATTGTGTTATGTTCATATTTCTTTGCTTACATCCTTTACACTTAAAAGTTATAGACTTATGTTCTTCATATAGTCTTAGTGCTTCTTCTATTGCTTGATCTACTCCATATCCTTCTTGTAATATTTCTAGATTCATTAATTCTTGTTCCGTATCTATGGTACTTTCAATTTCATTATCATCTAATTTCTTTTGACTCATATAATTATAATCTGTAAATCTAATTGATGTTTCTCCTTTACTACTAGTATACAGTAAATGAGTTTCGGGTGCTAATACCTTTGGTTTATTAAATTTTTCTAAATTCAATTCTCATCCTGCATATTCCTCTAGATTTATCTTTATTGGTTTAATTAATTTTATTCTTTTATTACCCATTACTTCGACTACGTCATTTACTTTTAATTTGAACTTGGTATGACTACTTTAGGTTATTTTTCCTATAAAATCTACACAGATAAGTAAATTATTTCCATTACTCATTTCTTCATATTCTTTAGTCTGAATTTCTATTTTAATATTTTTTTCAAATTCTTTTAAATTCATTAAGAAGTCTAGGCTAATATAAAATATTCCTCCGTTATTTGTCATATCTACTTCGGTTAGTCCTATTATTGATTTTTTAATATCTGACCATCTATCATCATATATTACTATTAATACCTTGGATCCTAGATTTTTTCTAGTTAGTCCTTTTAATCCTATGACTATTAGTCCCATATGCATTAATAGCATTCTATTATTTCTTATTCTCTTTAGAGATTCAGGATTTACTAGATTTAAGGTTGTAAAGTTCTCTCTTATAGCTGATATTTGTTCTTCTCAATAATGCCTATATAGTTGATTATCTGTGAAAAAATACTTAGCATTATATAATGTCTTAGGGTTCAATAATTTTAATTGATTTTACTGAAAAATCTGTAGGTCTTTGTCTATATCTATTATTTCATTTAATTCCTGGTCTTGTTCTATATCTGAGTGTCTTTTAGATAATATAATGGAAATAAGATTATTTCCAACTCTATTGTCGGAAAAACTTACTCTTTGTCTTTCTCCTTCGATGGTTCTTCTTGATCTAGTTGAAGAAGGTGCAAATATTGAAGGATAAGATTATTGGTGCTTCTCAGACTAATGCAAGCACTCATACCCTAAGTTTTCCATCTCAAAACAAAGTGGATGAGATGGGTGTGCATTCCCCACTGAATGCTAAGAAATTCACTGTATCGGATGTAGATACAGCTAGTCCGGTTTAAACGATAGCCGGCAAAGACTTATTAAATTCATTAATGACTGCCACTTTGCCAAAATGAGAAGATGAAGGTTGCTCTTCATCAAGACGGAGACCACCCAAAACTTGTACTTAGAAAGATACCTCTAAAATGTCTTTGATTTCAAAGAAAAAACATGACAAAATTGAAGCTATAATAAAACAGACTTTAGAAAAAAAATTCAATAATCAAGGACAAGACAAACATGTTGTTAGCAAAAATAGTCCAAGTACGAGTACAGACAGAATAGTCCCAAATATAGATAATCAGGAAAACCCTATTGTTGATGTTTTTGATAAGATTATGGTGCAAAATTACCGTGAATTTGGAGATCAAATGGTTCAATTGTTACAACTAGCAATTTGTTGTACTTTCAAGAATCCTACTAAAAGGCCCTCAATGGTTGCAGTGGCTAATCAAATAAAAAGGACATGTAGTTTTAAATCATGATGATTAGTACAACAACAACAAATCCGGTATATTCCCACATAGTGGGGTCTTGGGAGGGTAAAATGTACGCAGTTCATACCACTACCTCCGAAAAAGTAAAAGGGTTGTTTCTGATATACCCCCGGCTCAAGACAAAAGGATAGTAAACAAAATCATGATGATGTACTAGCGGTAATACTTTGTAATTGATGTCATGTATAATCTATGTATAATATGTGTATACAATGTTTATCTTAGCTTAAATTTGTAAAAATTAAAGATGAGGAATATTTTTGTCGAGTTGGGGTTACTACGTATGTATAATATAAAAACTCGAAATTATATTACACCAGAGACTGATTACAATGAATTTCAATTTAATTTTGCCTGTCTTTGTGCGTTGAGTAAATCAGAGCTTAAACATATACTCCCAAGTTGAGAAATTTTTCTCATATATATATTTTTGTCAAGTAAAAACTAACCCCATTTATATAAAGGTTGGATTTTTATTTTATTTTAGATAAACATCCAGTACCCCTCGAACTATGGCCAAAGTTGCTACGATACACTCCAACTTCACATAGGTTCTATTACCCCGAACTCAATTCTAGCATGTTTTTGCCACCCTTTGTGCCGACATGACATAAAAGTGAGGTCCACGTCAAAGATGTCACGTCACCTAAAAAGGTGCCATATAAGCTAAAAAGGATGACAAAAATACACTAAAATTGAGTTCATGGATAATAGGACTTGTGAAGTTGGAGTGTGTCGTAGCAAATTTGGTCATAGTTCGGGGATACTGGATGTTGTACTTTTTTTGTTCTTGATATTGATCTGTGTTGAATCTAAGCAAAAGGGTGTTGTTGAAAAATGGATGATATGAAGGATACGATGAAAGGATTCATGAAAGAAGTGAACTTTTCTTCATCATCAGGTAAATTTAAAGGTCAAGGTAGAGTTTTGGATAATGGTAGTAGTAGTAGTTCTTCCTCAAATAATCTACATGCAAATTCAAGAACTTTGGCACGAAAATCAAGAAATTATGATTCAAGAATTGATAATAATAAGGATGGGGAATTTGAAGATTACGGAGGCTATAGGTGATGTTGTAGGTGGAGTGGAGTTATTGGAATTTGTTGGATTTGAGTTGAAAGAAGGTGGGAAATTTGGCTTGTACTCTCTTGTTTGTGGATTTTGATGGTTTCAAATAGATAATTTATAGTATTACTTGTGCGTATCTTATTTTTTTTATTATCTAGCAGTGTGATATCTCTTTTCGTTGTTTGCTTTTATACTTTTTGTTTGTTATACTGTTATCTGTCCTGAACCGGAAGTCTATCGAAAATAGTCTCTCTACTTCATTCGAGTTAGTGATATGAATTGAGTACACTTTACTCTCTCCAGACCCAACTTTGTTGGAATGCACCGGATATAATGCTTTCTCTTTTGGAGCCAAAGAAGGTTGAGGAGTTGGCATCTGCATCCCAAGATAAGGCGAGTGAACCATTTGAGACGAAGAAGATCGATAGACAAGTAGAATTTGGAATATTTTGTTGTAGTGCTATTTTGTAACTATGCGTTGCTTTTGTCACAAGCTATTGTTTCTTGTACTGCCATTACTATCTGATGTTTTTCCTTGAGTTGAGGATCTAACAAAAACCTCTCTACCTCTGATGTAGGGGTAAGTAAGGCCAGTATACACTCTACCCTACCCAGACCCCATTCTATGGATATATTGTTGTTGTTGAAGTTTGGTCTTTTAGTTTCTATGTTTTATTAAATTCCTATATAGAATGTCAAGGCTTTAGTTTACTAATGCTCGATTAGAGAAATCAAAACAATACAATTAAATGTAACTTTTATATAAAAAATCTCTCAAAAGCTAACCAACATTTAATATCACATTTAACCTACAACAAAATAATACGATAATAGAGATATTAAAATAATACAAGTAAGCCTAACCTTTACAGAAAAATTACCTCAAAGTCGCCAGACTTCTATCTACCACCTGCAAATTACAATAAAATAATATAATAATCGAGATATCAATACCTCTTAATATCTCTACAGAGAGATTTTACCATCTAAAGGACATAAAACGTAAGTCAATGTCATAGGAATATTTTTCGTCCATGTAACAAATATTGTCATAAAATAAAATCAACATGTTAATGAATCTATCTTGAAACAAAACACACCTTATGATCTAATTGAGTTCTACTCTTCTCTTATTTTTGGAGTTCTTTTCTAGTTGAAAGAAAATATTTATTATCTTTCTTTTCATATATTTTTGAAGTCTAGTTAATATAATAAAAATATTTAAATAATAAATTAATGAAAAAGGGTGAAGAGACGGTTTTGTCTAAAACAGAGTTTTTTAATGAAGGGCAAAAAGTGTGAATCACTTTTCTAAGGGTCTTCACACTTTTAATATATTATAATTTTTTTACTTTTTAAAAAAAGTAATAAAATCAAGTAAAACAGGAAATTAGTTAATAAAATATCTCAATGGTTCCACCTAAGTTTGAATCCTTGTAATTGTGGTAAATAACAGGTTTCTAGAGTTAAATGCACGATCACTTCAAATTAACATTTTTAACTTATTCTATCTACCCCGTTTTCAAAAAGTTGAATTTTAAACATTGAAAGTGACATTCACTTCCGCCTTATCATGCCTATCATTAATAATTTGTAATTGAGGTCTCATAGAAGCCCGCTCCATATAAATAAAAATAACGTAAGATAAAAAGGTCAACCAAAAATAGGGAGTAAAAGGAGATAGAGAAAAGTAGTTGTAAATTGGAAAAACATTAAACCTTTATAACTTTGTTCTCGAATATTCGTTTGAGGTGATTTTTTTTTGTTGAATATGCATATTTTTTCAAGAGCTATGTGGACAAACTGCCGCAAGGCGGTTTGGTCAAGCCGATTTTCTAAAAAATGGCTTTTATCCCATTCAGTCGACACTTTTTCCCAATTCGGTACGAAATGTTCATTCTTATTTAGCCAAAAAAAATGATGAAAAGTAAACGGTTTGAAGAACAAAATATCATGGTAAGGCGGATGCGAATGTCAAGTTCAACATTCGAAAGTCAATTTTCTAAAATGAGGTGGATTGCATAGGTGAACAATATAAAATTTAAAAAGTGTTTACATTTTAACACAAGACCACGTTGGCTTGGTGATCTTACATTTGACTTTAGGAACTTGTTCTTTTACCACAACAACAAGGGTTCAAACGTAGAGATCGACCGGGGCGTTCAAGGGAGGTTGCAGAGCGTTCCAGTGTGGTTTGTTTGTATGGGCGGGGCCATTTGGGTGGTCAAACGGGCGAAACGACGCGAACGGGGCATTTTCAAGCTAAATCGGTGTGCTAAAACCCACGGTTCCGGGGGTGGGCCCGGGGTTCGGGCGTGCTTTGGGTCAAAAATCGATCGGGGTATGCCAGGGAGGTTAGGAAGCATCCCAGTGTGGTTTGTTTGTATGTGTGGGGCCATTTCGGTGGTCAAACGGGTAAAACGGCGCAAATGGGGTATTTTCGGGCCAAATCGGTGTGCTATAGCCCAAGGTTCCGGCGGTGGGCCAGGGATTCGGGCGTTGTTTGAGCAATAAATCAATCGGAGCGTGCCAGAGAGGTTGGGGATCATCCCAGTGTGGTCCGTTTGTATGGGTGGGGCCATTTAGGTGGTCAAACGAGCGAAACAGCGCAAACGAAGCATTTTCGAGCCAAATCGGTGTGCTATAGCCCACGATTTCGGGTGTGGGCTCGGGGTTCGAGCATGGTATGGGCTAAAATATCAACCGACGCGTGCTAGGGGGTTAAGAAGCGTCCCAGTGTGGCCTATTTGTATGGGCGGGGCCATTTCATTGGTTAAATGGGCAAAACGGCATGAACGAGGAATTTTCAGGCGAAATCGGTGTGGTATAGCCCACGGTTCTGGGGGTGGCCCTGGAGTCCAAGCGCGGTTTGGGCCAAAAATTGATCGGGGCGTGCCAGGGAGGTTGCGGAGCATCCCAGTATGGTTCATTTGAATGGGAAGGGCCATTTGGGTGGTCAAACGGAGGAAACGACATGAATTAGGCATTTTTGGGTTAAATCGGTGTGCTATAGTCCATGGTTTCGAGGGTGGGCCTGGGGTCTGGGCGTGGTTTGGACCGAAAATTGATCGGAGCCTGCCAGGGAGGTTAGGAGCATCCCAGTGTGGTCTGTTTGTATGGGTAGGCCCATTTGGGTGTTCAAATGGGCGAAACGGCGCTAGTGGGGCATTTTCAGGCCAAATCGGTGTATAGCCCACGGTTTCGGGGGTGGGCTCGACGTACGAGCGTGGTTTGGGTAACAAATCAACCAGGGCATTCTAGGGAGGTTGGGGAGCATCCTAGTGTGGTCCGTTTGTATGGGCGGGGCCATTTGGGTGGTCAACGGGCGAAACAACGTGAACAAGGCATTTTTGGGCCAAATTGGTGTGCTATAGCCAACAGTTCTGGGGTGGGCTCGGGGTTCGGACATGGTTTGGGCGTGGATCGGGGCGTTCCAGGGAGGTTGGAAAGTGTCCCAGTGTGGTCCTTTTTATGGGCGAGGCCATTTGGGTGGTCAACGGGTGAAACAACACGAACATGGCATTTTTGGGCTAAAACAATGTGCGAACAGGGCATTTTTGGGCTAAAATAATTTGCGAACATGCCCACAGTTCCGACAGTGGGCCCGAGGTTCGGGCCAAAAATTGATCAGGGCATGCCAGGGGGGTTGAGGAGCGTCCTAGTGTGGTCCGTTTGTATGGGCGAGGCAGTTTGGGTGGTCAAACGGATGAAAAGTCACGAATGGAGCATTTTCGAGTTAAATCGGTGTGCTATAGCCCACGATTCTGGGGTATGCCCTGGGTCCGAGCATGGTCTGGGCCAAATATCAATTGTGGCATGCCCGGGAGGTTGAGGCGCATCCTGATGTGGTCCGTTTGTATGGGCAAGGCCATTTGGGTGGTTAAACGGGTGAAACGGCGCGAACGGGGCATTTTCGGGCAAAATCGGAGTATAGCCCACTGTTTCGGGGGTGTGCCCAGGGTCCGAGTGTAGTTTGGCTTATAAATTCACCGGAGCATTCCAGGGAGATTGGGAAGAGTCCGAGTGTGGTCCATTTGTATAGGCGAGGAATTTGGGTGGTTAAACAGGTGAAAAGGCCCAAACGGGGAATTTTTGGGCTAAATCAGTGTGCTATAGCCCATGGGCTCCGAGTTTGGGCGTGGTTTGGGCCAAAAATTAATCGGGGCGTGCCAGGGAGGTTGAGGAGCTTCCCAGTGTGGTCCGTTTGTATGGGCGGGAAAATGGGTGAAACTGCATGAACAGGGCATTTTCAGGGCAAATCGGTGTGCTATAGCCTACGGTTCTTGGGGTGGGCCCGGGGTACAGACGTGGTTTGGGCCAAAAATTGACCGAAGCATGCCAGAGAGATTGGTGAGCATCCTAGTGTGGTCCGTTTGAATGAGCGGGGCCATTTGAGTGGTCAAACGGGCTAAACGGCGCAAACGAGGCATTTTTTGGAAAAATTTATATGCTATAGCCCATGATTCTGGGGGAGGTCCCGCTGTCCGCGCGTGGTTTGGGCTAAAAATCGGTCGGGGCATTCTAGGTTTGTTGGAGAGCGTCCCAGTATAGCCCGTTTGTATAGGCGGGGCCATTGTGGTGGTCGAACGGGCAAAATGGCATGAACGAGGCATTTTTGGGCTTAATCAGTGTGCTATAGCCCACGGTTTCGGGGGTGGGCCTGGGGTACGGGTGTGAGTTTAGTCTAAAATCGATTGAGGCATGCCAGAGAGGTTGGGGAGCGTCCTAGTATGGTCTGTTTGTATGGGTTGGGATATTTGGGTGGTCAAACGGGGATAACGGCGCGAACGAGAATTTTTTAGCTAAATCAGTGTGCTATAGCCCACTATTCTGGTGGTGGGCCCGGGGTTCAGGTGTGTTTTGAGCCAAAAATCGATCGGAGCGTGCTAAGGAGGTTGGAGAGCATCCCAGTGTGGTCCGTTTGTATGGAAGGGCCCATTTGGGTGGTCAAACAGTCAAAACGGCGAGAACGGGGCATTTTTGGGCCAAATCGGTGTGCTATAGCCCACTGTTTTGGGGATGGGCCTTAGATCCGGGCGTGGTTTGGGTCGAAAATCGACCAGGGCATGCTAGGGTGGTTAAGGAGCATCCCAGTATGGAACATTTGTATGGGCGGGGACATTTGAGTAATCAAACGGGGATAATGGCACGAACGACGTATTTTCGGGCCAAATCAGTGTGCTATAACCTTTGGTCCAACGGTGGGCCCGGGATTCGGGTGTGTTTTGGGCCAAAAATCGATCGAGGTGTGCCATAAAGGTTGGGGAGTGTCCCAGTGCGGTCCATTTATATGGGTGGGTTCATTTGGGTGGTCAAACGGGTGTAACGGTGCGAATGGGGCATTTTTAGGCCAATCGGTGTGCAATAGCCCACGTTTCCAGGGGTGGGCTCGGGGTACGGGCGTGATTTGGGTTAAAAATTGACCGGGGGATGCTAATGAGGTTGGGGCGCATCCAAGTGTGGTCTGTTTTGATGGGCGGGGCCATTTGAGTGGACAAACGGGAAAAACGGGGTGAACGGTGCATTTTTGGACCAAATCGGTGTTCTATAGGCCACAATTTTGAGGGTGGGTCGGGGGTCCGGGCATGGTTTGGGCTAAAAATCGATCGAGGCATGCCAGGGAAGTTCGGGAGCATCACAGTGTGATCCATTTTTATGGGCGGGGCCATTTGGTGGTCAAACGGCCAAAACGGGGAGAACGGGGCATTTTCTGGCCAAATAGGTATGTTATAGCCCACGGTTTCGGGCGTGGTTTGGGTTGAAAATAGATCGGGGAATGCAGGGAGGTTGGGAAGCATCCAAGTATGGTCTGTTTGTATAGGCGGGGCCATTTTGGTGGTCAAACGGGCGAAACATCACAAACAAGGCATATTCAGGCCAAATCGGTATGCTATAGCCCATGGTTCCGGGGGTGGGCCCAGGGTCGAGGCGTGGTTTGGGCAAAAAATCAATCAGGGCGTGCTAGGGGGGTTGAGGAGCATCCCAGTGTGGTTTGTTTGTTTGGGCAGTGTCATTTGGGTGGTCAAACGGGCGAAACTGAGCGAACAGGGCATTTTTGGGCAAAATCGATGTGCTATAGCCCACAGTTCTAGGGGTGGTCCCGGTGTTCGAGCGTGGTTTGGGCAAAAAATTAACTGAAGTATGCCAGCGAGATTGGAGACGTTCCAGAGAGATTGGGGAGCGTCCCTGTGTGGTCCATTTGAACGGGTAGGGCCATTTGGATGGTCAAACGGGCAAAACAGCGCGAACGAGATATTTTTTATCAAAATTTGTGTGTGCCAGGTTGGTTGGGGAGTATCCCAATATGGCCCGTTTGTATAGTCGGGGCCATTGTGGTGGTTAAACGGGCGAAACAACGTGAATAAGGCATTTTCGGGCAAAATCAATGTGTTATAGCCCACAGTTTCGGGGGTGGGCCTGGGGTACGGCCATGGTTTGGGCCGATGATATATCGGGGCATGCCTGAGGGGTTGAGGAGCATCCCAGTGTGGTCCGTTTGTATGGGCGGGGCCATTTGGGTGGTCAAAAGGGCAAAACAGTACAAAAGGGGCATATTCGGGCCAAATCGATATATAGACCACGGTTTTGGGGGTGGGCCTAGGGTCCTGGCATAGTTTACATCAAAAATCGATCGGGGCGTGCCAGGGAGGTTGAGAAGCGTCCTAGTGTGGTCCGTTTGTATGGATGGGGCCATTTGGGTGGTCAAACGGGGGAAACGGCGCAAATGGAGCATTTTTGGGCCAAATTAATGAGTTATAACCCAAGGTTCCTGGGGTGGGCTCGGGGTTCGGGCATGGTTTTGGCCAAAAATCGATTGGGGCGTGCTAGGGAGGTTGAGAAGCATCCCAGTGTGGTCCGTTTGTATAAGTGGGGACATTTGGGTGGTCAAACGGTCAAAACAGCGTAAATGGGGCATTTCTGGGCCAAATTGGTGTGCTATAGCCCTCAATTCCAAGGGTGGGCCCGGGTTCCGGGCTTGGTTTTGGCTAAAAATCAATCGGGGTATGCCAGGGAGGTTGGGTAACATCACAGTTTGACACGATTGTATGGGCGGGGCTATTTGGGGGATTAAATGAGTGAAATGGTGCAAACGAGGCATTTTCTAGCCAAATCGGTGTGCTATAGCCCAAAGTTCCAAGGATGGGCCCGGGGAACGACGTGGTTTGGGCCAAAAATTGATCGGGGCATGCGGGGAGGTTGGTGAGCATCCAAGTGTGGTTTTTTTGTATGGGCGAGGCCATTTTGATGGACAAACGGTCAAAACGGCGCGAAAGGGGCATTTTCAGAACAAATCGGTGTGCCATAGCCCACGATTTTGGGGGTGGGCCCGGGTCCAGGTGTGGTTTAGGCCGAATTGACCATAGCATACCAAGGAGGTTGGAGAGAGTCCCTGTGTGGTCCGTTTATATGGGCATGACCATTTGGGTGGTCAAATGGGAGAAACGACACGAACAGGGCATTTTCGAGCTAAAATAGTATGCAATAGCCCACGGTTTTGAGGGTGGGTTCGGGGTCCGGGTGTGGTTTGGGCCAAAAATTAACTGGGGTATGCCAGGGAGGTTGGGGAACGTCTCTGTATGGTCCGTTTGTATGGGCGGGACTATTTGAGTGGTCAAACGGATGAAACGGCGCAAACGAGGCATTTTCAGGCCAAATTAGTGTGCTATAGCCCATGGTTCCTGGGGTGGGATCGGAGTCTGGCGTGGTTTGGACTGAAAATCGAGTAGGGCATGCCAGGGAGTTTGGGGAGAGTCCCAGTGTGGTTCGTTTGTATGGGCGGGTCCATTTGGGTGGTCAAATGGGTGAAACGGCACAAATAGAGCATTTTCAGGCCAAATTGGTGTGCTATATAGCCCATTTTTCTGGGTTGGGCCCGGAGTTCGAGCGTGGTTTGGTTCAAAAATCGACCGGGGCATGACAGAAAGGTTAAAGAGCATCCCAGTATGGTCCGTTTGTATGTGTGGTTCCACTTAGATGGACAAACAGGCGAAACGGCGCGAACGGGGTATTTTGGGCCTAATTGGTGTACTAAACCCTACTGTTTCGGGGCTGGGCCCATGGTTCGGGCGTGGTTTGGGTCGGAAATCAACCAACACATGCCAGAAAGGTCGGGAAGCATCCTAGTGTGGTCCATTTGTATGGGCGGGTCCATTTGGGTGGTCAAACAGGCGAAACAGTGCAAACGGGGCATTTTCGAGCCAAATCGGTGTGCTATAGCCTATGGTTCTGGGGGTTGGCCCGGGGTTCGAGCGTGATTTGGGCTAAAATTTAACCGGGCATGTTAGGGAGGTTGGGGAGCTTCCTAGTATGGCTCGTTTGTATGGGCGGGGCAATTTGGGTGGTCAAACGGGTGAAACTGTGTGAACGGAGCATTTTCGGGCCAAATCGATGTGTTATAGACCACGATTTTGGTAGTTGGACCAGGGTTCGAGCATGGTTTGTGCTAAAAATAGACTGGGGCATGACTGGGAGGTTGGGGAGCGTCCTAGTGTGGTCCATTTTTATGGGCGGGGCCATTTAGGTGGTCAAATGTGCGAAACGGAGCTAATGAAGAATTTTCAGGCCAAATCGGTGTGCTATAGCCCACAGTTCTTGGTTTGGGCCCTGGGTTTGGGCGTGGTTTGGTTCAAAAATTGACTGGGGCGTGTCAGAGAGCATCTCAGTATACTCCATTTGTATGTGCGGGGCCACTTGGGTGGTCAAACGGGTGAAACGGTACGAACAGAGCATTTTTGGGCCAAATTAATTTGCTAAAGCCTACGATTTTGGGGGTGGGCCCAGGGTCGGGCATGGTTTGGGCCAAAGATCAACCAAGGCGTGCTAGGGAGGTTGGGAAGCGTCACAGTGTGGTCCGTTTGTATGGGCGGGTCCATTTGGGTGGTCAAATAGGCAAAACAGCGCAAACGGGGTATTTTTGGTCCAAATCAGTATGCTATAGCCCATGGTTATGGGGGTGGGCTCGGGGTTCGAGCGTGGTTTGGGTTGAAAATTGAACGGGGCATGCTAGGGAGGTTGGAGATCGTCCCAGTATAGCCTGTTTGTATGGGTGGGGCCATTTGGGTAGTCAAACAGGCGAAACAGCGTGAACAGGGCATTTTTGGGCAAAATTGGTGTGCTATAGCCCACGGTTCCAGCGGTTGTCCAGGGGTCCAAACGTGGTTTGGGACGAAAATAGACCGGGACATGCCAGGAAGGTTGAGGAGCGTCCCAGTGTGGTCAGTTTGTATGGGCTGGAGCATTTGGGGGTCAAACGGGCGAAATAGCATGAACGGGATATTTTTGGGCTAAATCGGTGTGCTATAGCCCACGGTTTTGGGGGTGTGCCCGGGATCCGGGAATGGTTTGGGCCGAAATTCGATCGGCGCGTGCCACGGATATTGGAGAGCATCCCAGTTGGGTTCGTTTGTATGGGCGAGCCCATTTGGTTGGCCAAACGAGCAAAACGGCATGAAGGGGGCATTTTCGAGACAAATTGATGTGCTATATCCCACGGTTCCGGGGGTGGGCCTGGGATCCGAGAGTGGTTAGGGCTGAAAATCAAATGGGGCATGCCAGGGAGGTTGGGGAGCATCCCAGTGTGGTCCATTTGTATGAACGGGGCGATTTGGGTGGTCAAACGGGAAAAACCATGGGAATAGGGGATTTTCGGGCCAAATCGATGTGCTTGAGCCAACGGTTCTAAGAGTGGGCCCGGGGTCTCGACGTGGTTTAGGCTAAAAATTAACCGGGGTGTACCAGGGAAGTTAGGGTGCTTCCCAGAGTGGTACGTTTGTATAGATGGGCCATTTGGATGGTCAAACGGGCGAAATGGCAAGAACGGGGCATTTTCAGGCCAAATCGGTGTGTTGTAGTCCACGATTCCGACGGTGGACCCAGGGTTAGGGCGTGATTTGGTTCAAAATTTGATCGGGCCATGCTAGGGAGGTTGGGGAGCGTCCCAGTGTGGTCCGTTTGTATGGGCTAGGCCATTTGTGTGGTCAAATGGTGAAAACGACGCTAACATGGCATTTTTGGGCAAAATCGGTGTGCTATAGCCCACGGTTCAGGGGGTGGGCCTGTGTCCGGGCGTGGTATGGTTCGAAAATCGGCTGGGGTGTGCCAGTGAAGTAGCAGAGCGTCCCAGTGTGTTCCGTTTGTATGGGCGGGGCCATTTGGGTGGTCAAACAGGCAAAACGGCGTGAATGGGGCATTGTCGGGCCAAATCAATGTGTTATAGCCCACGATTCCGGGTGTGGGCCTAGGGTTCGGGCGTAGTTTGCGCTAAAAATTAATTGAGGCGTGCCAGGAAGGTTGGAGAGCGTCTCAATGTGTTTCTTTTGTATGGCAGGGCCATTTGTGTGGTCAAATGAGCGAAACGGTGAATGGGGCATTTTTGGGGCAAATCAATATGATATAGCCCACGGTTCTGGGGTGTGACCGGGGTCTGGGCGTGGTTTGGGCCAAAAATCAACCGGGACATGCCAGAGAGATTGAGGAGCATCCCAGTGTGGTCCGTTCATATGGGCGGGGCTATTTAGGTGGTCAAACGGGTGAAACAGCGTAAACGGGCCATTTTCAAGCTAAATTTATGTGCTATAGCCCACGGTTCTGGGGGTGGGCCCTCTTTCCGGGAGTGGTTTGAGCCAAAAATCGATCGGGGCATGCCCAGTTATTTTAAAAGTGTCCCAGTGTGTCTTGTTTGTATGGGCGGGTCTATTTGGGTTGTCAAACGGGAAAAACGGCACGAACGGGGCATTTTCAGGCTAAGTCGGTGTGCTATAGCCCACGATTTCGAGGGTCGGCCTGGGGTACGGGCGTGGTTTGGGAATAAAATCGACTGGGCATGCCATGGAGGTTGGGAAGCATCCTAGTGTGGTCCGTTTGTATGGGCGAGGCCATTTGGGTGGTCAAACAGGCGAAACGGCGTGAACAAGGCATTTTCAGGCTAAATTGGTGTGCTATAGCCCACGATTTCTGGGGTAGGTCTTGGGTTCGGGCATCGTTTGGGTTGAAAATCGACTGGGGCATTCCAGGGAGGTTGGGGAGCATCTCAGTTTATTTTTTTTGTATGATCGGGGCCATTTGCATGGTCAAACGAGAGAAACGGCACAAATGGTGTATTTTTGGGCCAAATTGGTGTGCTATAGACCACGATTTTGGGGTTCGGGCGTGGTTTAGGCCAAAATTCGATCGGGGCGTGCTAGGGAGATTGGAGATTGTCCCAGTGTGGCCCATTTGTATGGACGGGGCCATTTGAGTGGTTAAATAGCCAAAACGACGTAAACGGGGCATTTTCAGGCTAAATCGGTGTGCTATAGCCCACGGTTCTAGGGGTGGGTCCAGGGTACGGGTGTGGTTTAGGCCAAAAATTGATCGAGGCGTGCCAGGGAGGTTGGGGAACGTCTTTGTGTCATTCGTTTGTATGGGAGGGACCATTTGGGTAGTCAAACTGGCAAAATGGTGTGAACGGGACATTTTCAAGCCAAATCTGTGTGTTATAGCCCTTGATTCTGGGTGTGGGCCCGGGGTTTGGGCGTGGTTTGGGCTGTAAATCGATCGGGGCGTGCCAGGGAGTTTGGGGAGTGCCCCAATGAGGTCTGTTTGTATGAGAGAGGCCATTTGGGTTGTCAAACGAGCGATACGACATGAACTGAGCATTTTTGGTCTAAAATGGTGTGTAATAGCCCACGGTTTGGGGGTGGCCCCGGGGGTCGGGCATGATTTTGGCTGAATATCGATCGAGGCGTGCCAGGGAGGTTGGGAAGTATCCCTGTGTGGTCCGTTTGTATTGGCGGGGCCATTTGGGTGGTCAAACGAGCGAAACGATGTGAACGGGGCATTGTTGGGCTTAATCGGTGTGCAATAGCCCACAGTTCCAGGGGTGGGCGCGGGCTCCAGGCGTGGTTTGGTCTAAAAATCGACAGAAATGTGCCAGGGAGGTTGGGGAGCGTCCCAGTGTGGTCCAATTGTATGAGCGGGACCGTTTGGGTGGTCAAACGGGCGAAACAGCGGGAATGGAGCATTTTTGGGCCTAATCGGTGTGCTATAGCCCACAGTTCAGGGGGTGGGCCCGAGGTCTGAGCGCAGTTTTGGCCGAAAATTGATTGGGGCGTGCCAAAGAGGTTGGGGAGCGTCACAGTGTGGTCCGTTTGTATGGGCGAGGCCACTTGGGTGGTCTAATGGGCGAAACAGCACGAATGGGGAATTTTTGTGCCAAATCGGTGTGCTATAGCCCACGGTTCTGGGGGTGGGCCCAGGGTCCAGGCATGGTTTGGGCGAAAAATCAACCGAGGCATGCCAGGAAGGTTGGGGAGCGTCCCAGTGTGATCCGTTTGTATGGGCGGGTCCATTTGGGTGGTGAAACGAGCGAAACAACGCGAATGGGGCATTTTTTGGCCAAGTCGATGTGCTATATCCCATGGTTTCGAGGGTGGGCCCGGGGTCTGGGCGTGGTTTGGGCAAAAAATTGATCTATGCATGCCAGAGAGGTGTGAGAGCATCCTAGTGTGGCTCGTTTATATTGGCAGGGGCTATTTGGGTGGTCAAACGGGTGAAACGGTGTGAACGAGGCATTTTCAGGGCAAATCGGTGTGCTATAGCCCACGGTTCTCGCAGTGGGCCCAGGTTTCGAGCATGGTTTGGGCTAGAAATAGACCGAGGCATGCCAGAGAGGTTGGGGAGCGTCCTAGTGTGGTCCGTTTGTATGGGCAGGGTGATTTGGGTGGTTAAATTGGCGAAGTGGAGCGAATGGGGTATTTTCAGGCTAAATTAGTGTGCTATAGCCCATGGTTCCGAGGGTGGGCCCGGATTTTGGGACAGTTTGGGCCGAAAATCGACCGGGGCGTGCCAGAGAGGTTTAGGAGCATCCCAGTGTGGTCTGTTTGTATGTTCATGCCTATTTGGTTGGTCAAATTGGCAAAACGACATGAACAGAGCATTTTGGGGCTACGGTTCCAGGGGTGGACCTAGGGTCCGGGCGTGGTTTGGGCCGAAAATCAGTCGAGGCGTGCCAAGAAGGTTGCAGAGCGTCCTAGTGTGGTCCATTTGTATGGAAGGGGCCATTTGGGTGGTCAAACGGATGAAACAATGCGAACGGGGAATTTTTGGGCCAAATTGGTGTGTTATAGCCAACGGTTCCGGGGATGGGCCCGAGGTTCGGGCGTGGTTTGGGCCAAAAATCGACCGGGGCATGCCAGAGAGGTTGAAGAGTGTACCAGAGTGGTCTGTTTATATGGGTGAGGCTATTTGGGTGGTCAAACGGGCGAAACAGTGTGAATGGGGAATTTTGGATTGGTGGAAGAGTAATGAAACACAAAATCCTGTGCTTTCAAGATTAGTTAGAGATATCTTGAATGTTCCAACGTCAACCGTTGCATCAGAGAGCACTTTTAGTTAGGGACGACAGCAACTTGGAGACAACCGACACTCATTGGGAAGCAATGCAATGAATGTTCTAGTTTGCCTCAGAGGTTGGATTAGAGCGGAAAGAGGAAATCAAGGAATGGAACTGGAGCCGAACGACGAGCAGAAACTTTAAGAAACTATGTCTTCACGGGAGAACTCAGCAGAATCAAGTCCAATGCAAGTTCCCGTTAATATTAATATGAATGAGTTGGAAAAAATGTTGCATAATTTGTAGATTTTTCAATCATGTAAATTATAAATTTTGGATCTTTTCGCAATCAATAATATTCAACATTCATTCACTCCTTAGTCCTTACTTTATAATTTTTTTCATTTAATGATTTAAATTGAATTTCTAGTTTAAATTAAAAACTTACTTCTAATGTATTATTAATTTATTATATTAAGTAGAATATGTTTTATATATTTGTGTATATATCTTCTATAGATATGTATATTTAATCTATACATGTGTATATGTTTTATAAATTGTATACATATTGTAGTATATATATATATATATATATATATATATATATATATATATATATATATATTGTAGTATATGTTTTATTTAAAGTAGTACATATATATTGAATGGTGCGTATATATGTGTATATATCTTCTATAAACGTGTATATTTAACGTATACATGTGTATATGTTTTATAAATTAGTATATAACTATATATATATATATATATATATATATATATTTTTAATGTATATATATTGTAGTATATGTTATTTAAAGTAGTACATATATATTGAGTGGTGTATATGTGTATATATCTTCTATAGGCGTATATATTTAACGTATACATGTGTATATGTTTTATTGATTAGTATATAACTATATATATATATATATATATATATATATATATATATATATATATATATATATATATATTGTAATGTATATATATTGTAGTATATGTTTTATTTAAAGTAGTACATATATATTGAATGGTGCGTATAAATGTGTATATATCTTCTATTGACGTGTATATTTAACGTATACATGTGTATATATTTTATAAATTAGTATATAACTATATATATATTGTAGTTTATGTTTTATTTAAAGTAGTATATATATATTGAATGGTGCGTATATATGTGTATATATCTTCTATAGACGTGTATATTTAACATATACATGTGTATATGTTTTATAAATTAGTATATAACTATATATATATATATATATATATATATTGTAATGTATATATATTGTAGTATATGTTATTTAAAGTAGTACATATATATTGAATGGTGCGTATATATGTGTATATATCTTCTATAGACGTGTATATTTAACGTATACATGTGTATATGTTTTATAAATTAATATATAACTATATATATATATATATTGTAATGTATATATATTGTAGTATATTTTAGTTAAAGTAGTACATATATATTGAATGGTGCGTATATATGTGTATATATCTTCTATAGACGTGTATATTTAACGTATACATGTGTATATGTTTTATTAATTAGTATATAACTATATATATATATATATATATATATATATATATATATTGTAATGTATATTTATTGTAGTATATTTTATTTAAAGTAGTACATATATATTGAATGGTGCGTATATATGTGTAATTGTGTATATGTATATATATTTTTTAAATTCTAATGTAGTATATATATTATATATAGTGTATATATATTGTTTAACGTATTTAAAATGTATATAGGTGGGTATATATAGTGTATATTGAAAAAAACTTTTTTATTTTTTTTGACCGGTTTGACCGGATTTAGGTGGGTTTGACCAGGTTGGGTTAAGTGGACCGGGTTAGGGCTACTTTTAAAAATTTTACTGTTGAACCCGGCCCACTTTACCCCAATCCAGACCCAGCCCGGCCTACAACCGGCTAAATGTAATGGGCCGGTTTCGGGTTGACCCGATCTGGCCCACTTAACACCCTTAATTTAAACTAAAACACAAATTCTTCTTGGGAATGTTCGAAGAAGTCATTTGCACATTTCAATGTAGACACGTAATTTGAATCCTTTCCTTTTGCATTATTTTTAGAATTAAATAGTTTTTTTAAAAAATATTTTAGGATAATATTATACTTATATTTATTTCTTGTATCCTACTCAAAGAACCTACACACTATATGCACACCTCACCACACTATATCACTCTGGTTTTCTTTCTCTTCCACACAAAAAAATTAACCTTTCTTTCACTGTCGCGCTCCGAACCTACACCCTGAACACAATAGTCATTTGAAACTACGAGTGACAGGTCATAAAACTGGAAAAGTTGATATATAAATGTGTCATTTAACTTGACCTCAGTTGACATACATGTTCTTCAACTTTGACTATGTATAAATAGACACTTACCTATCATGAAATTGTATGAGGAGACACACATATCTTACATAGTTTTTTTTACACGATTTGACATTGTAGGACGAGTGTATCTCATGCGATTTGTTATGTAGATCGCGTGCATCTCAGCTGGCATACATGCCCTCTAACTGAGACCGAGATAAATAATTAGTTGAATTTATTATTTATCTTTTTAGTAGGTATGTATTAACTACATACAATTGCTGGCTAGAGTTGTCGTAACTTATGGCTATAGCAATGGAAGAACCCCATGAGAGAGAGGTTACACTAACTATAATATGAATATTATACATTCGTCGATCATAAAAGTGTTAGGAGAGGCGGATAAAAGATTTTAACTTTGATAAGTTAGACTTTTAAAAAATCTAGCATTAAATTTATTAGTATATATACTCTTAAAATTAAATATTCACTTATGATATATATTAGTTTAATCATACGTGCTTTGCACGTGTAATGTTTGATTATTTAAAATTAAATAATTTTGTCTATTGCGGAAATTGTTAATAAAGCGTAAAAATTCAAATCACTTTTCAAAAATCTCACACTTTAATATAATAATGTAAACATAAACATATACACATATATATTTTACCACCAGAAGTTTCAATTGGTTGATGGATCATCACTTTTGTGTTTGCCATATAGTACCTCTTTTCCTTTTGCTACTGGCTTAGAGAGACGCATCAATTTAAACCATATTTGTGCTACGATTATTTTTCTTTTTTATATTTAAAATATTTTCTTATTTTTAAAGTCAAATGTTTATAAAATCATTGATTACACTCTTATTACGTACTTAAAACTTTTTAAAATCTGGTACTTCTTAAATTTTTCTTGTTCCAACGGATTTATATTTAGATTTTTCAATCTTCTTAAAATCAAATTTAGTTGATTTAGAATTATTAAACTGATTAAAAAAGTATTAGATGACATTAATTTTGATGACTTCCAATAAGGAAAGATTTTACTATAAATATATTTAATTAATTTTAATTTCCAAATTAGTAAAAAATAGTAAAATCATGATGAATTCTAATAAGGAAAGGTTTTATCAGAAATAGATTTAATCAATTTTCAATTCTTAAATATTAGGAAAAAATAGTGAAAAGACGATTTTGTCTAAAACAAAGATTTTTAATGAAAGATAAAAAGTTCAAACAACATTTCTAAGACCCTTCACACTTTTAATATATTATAGATATAGATTATAAAAGCAAAATGTACACAATCAAAAGAAAAAAAAGATTATGTGTACCTACTTAGCATGGAACAAATTAAACAAATATTCGTTTGGTAGAGTGTATTGAAAAATTAATGCATGCATTAGTTTAATGTGTACTACTAATACCTTGTTTGGTATACTTTTTCACCCTATGTATAACTAATGCAGTTATACACTCTTTTGTGTATTGAGTTGTGTATTACTAATAACTCAAAATTCATGGTATTAGCAATGCAATGGATCCAATGCATGCATTAATATAATTAAAGACAATATTATCCCTCAAAATTTTTTTTGCATCCTTTCCAACATATATATGGAAGATATTTTTGTAATTTTTTTTTTTTTTAGAAATTATTTAATCCGTCATATTATTTTTAATATATCAAACCAAATACTGCATAAAAAAATACAAGCATAACTAACACAAGCATAACTAATACAAGCGTTACTAACACACAATATTTTACATTATTTTTATATACTCTACCAAACGACCCCATTTAGGATTTGTAGTAAGCTCACAACAATAGTAAATAGAGAGGAATAACCTCTTTTGCACACCCTACAACAACAACATCATACCCAGTGTAGTCCCATATAGTGGGGTCTGGGGAAGGTAGAGTGTACACAGATCATATCACTACCTCAGGTGAAGTAGAGAGACTGTTTTCGATAGACCTCAGCTTAATACCAATAACAGTATAACAAACACAAAATATAAATGCATATAAACTAGTACAATATGCATAATAAACTAACACTGCTAGCCACAAGATAATACTACAAACTATCTTTCCGAAAATCATAGACATCATTCAACACCACGAACAAGAAACTACAGACACAAATAGAAAATGCCGACGCACTCCCACCCCACACCCTAGATGGCTATGACTGCAACAGCAACTGTAATTATTGCAGTTAGTATAGTTGTTCCAATAGTTGTTCCAATTTCAGCCATATGAATTTTGTTGATGTAATCTTTACATGGATGTCCAAGGAAGAGTGTTGTGAAATATTAGTAGACACCCACTTAATGACTAAGTGGAAATTTGTGGACATTCATTTTACTAAGTGGAAAATTAATCCCTACCACTTTATGTAAAATAATACTATCTATCACTTGAAATTTGAATATACAAGCAAGAAGAAAATTATCTATACGAAGCTTTCCTCCATTTTCATTTCTTACTATTTACCACTTTATCTATATAAATTCATAACACGTTATCAGCACGAGGTTCTACCAATCCAAGCAAATACAGGTAATAAAGGTTAGTATTTTATTTTCTTAAATTATGGCTAGTATTTTCAGATGCGATTTTAGTGTCCTAGACATATCTGGCAAATCTTATATGTCCTGGACACTAGACGCAGAAATTCATTTAAATGCAATGGGTCTGGCAGACACCATTAAAAAGGATAATAAGGCATCTGAACAAGATAAGGCCAAGGCTATGATATTCTTTCGTCATCATCTTGACGAAGGGTTAAAAATGGAATACCTCACGATCAAAGACCCGCTTACATTGTGGAATAATTTGAAAGAAAGATACGACCACTTGAAGATGGTCATCCTTCCATAAGCTCGTAATGAATGGACATATTTGAGGTTCCAGGACTTCAAAAATGTAACTGAATATAATTCTGCGATGTTTAAAATTAAATCGCAGTATGACTTATGCGGGAAAAAGATCACAGATCATAACATGATAGAAAAAACACTTTCTACTTTTCTCTCCTCGAATATGGTCCTGCAGCAGCAGTACCAAGAAATGGGTTTCAAAAAATATTCTGAATTAATTGGTCATCTTCTTGTTGCTGAACAATATAATGATCTTTTAATAAAAAATAATGAAACTCGGCCTCCTGGTACTGCTCCATTCCCAGAAGTGAATGCTGTAAATTTTCACCCAACTTGGCGTGATAGAAATTCTGACCCCAGTCGTGGTCGAGGTCGAGGACGTGGTATTGGTCGTGGCAGGTATTTCAATTTGGGTAATCGTCTTGCAATAAATAATAACCCTCAGCACCAACAGTGCAAAAAGAGGGGTAAAAGTCCTAAAGTAGCACCAAGGACGAACCCTGAAAGAAGATGTTATCGATATGGAGGAAAGGGGCACTGGGAGCGTGCCTGTCGTACGCCTAAGCATCTGGTAAAACTATATCAGGCGTCCCTGAAAAGGCCAGAAAATGATGCTGAAGCAAACTTCCTCCTAGAAGATTACATTGAGCCCATGGACCTGGATGTGTCAGATTTCCTTCCAAATCCTGAAGAACAAGTAAATCACCCTATAGGTGACAATAATGATATAATCCGATTATGTTAATTTTCTGTTAAATTTGTATTAGTTTATTTTCTCTTGTTTGTTTAAGTTAAATTAATTTACGTTCCTACTATTAATATTTTACTAATCTTATAAAGTTTATATAATATATTATGTGTCATAGTATAGTATTATAATCATTAAGTAATTTGATTTTGTAGTACGCACATAAAGTTTTAACAGTGTGAGCTATTCATATAATGCTATAGTACATATATTATGCTAACATTATAACTAGAATTATTTATTGCAGTAATAAGTATCCATAAAATATATTTTATGAAATTAACTTGAATAGCAAAACTATTATGTAATAGAGATGTTAATTGTTTAGAACATAGCTGCAATTAATATATGGATATAAAATAATATAATGTGTAAATGCATGATATTATGTGCTATTTATATCATAATATTTATTTTGTTTATATTTTTATTTTGAAGAAAATATGGATACTCCTCAAGTCTTATTTGGATCAATAATCGATCATGATGATATTTGTGTAATGGATAGTGGGACAACACATGCAATATTTAAAGATGAAAAATACTTTTCTTACTTACTAAGAAAAAGAGCAAATGTTACAACAATTGCTGGAAATTCAAAATTGATCGAAGGCTCCGGAAGAGCTATTATATTTCTGCCTAAGGGGACAAAGTTAATTATAGAAGATGCATTGTTCTCTTCTAAATCCCCAAGAAACTTATTGAGTTTTAAAGATATTCCCAGAAATGGATATCATGTTGAGACGATAAATGAAATGAATGCCGAATATCTTGGCATTACAAAGAATGTCTCAGGACAAAAACAAATGTTGGAGAAATTACCAACTTTGTCTTCCGGCTTATACTATGTCGAAATCAGTACAATTGAAGCACACTCTATTGTAAATAAGAAGTTTACTGATATAAATATATTTGTGCTCTGGCATGATCGAATAGGTCATCCTGTCTCAATAATGATGAGATGAATCATTGAAAATTCAAAAGGGCATCCGTTAAAGAACCTGAAGATTCTTACACCGGATGAATTTTCATGTGCTGCTTGTTATAAAGGCAAATTGATAACTAGGCCATTGCCACTGAAAGTTAGCATCGAATCACCTTAGTTTCTAGAACGTATACACGAGGATATATGTGGGCCTATTCACCCACCTAGTAGGACATTTAGATATTTTATAGTCCTAATAGACGCATCTTCAAGATGGTCGCATGTGTGCCTATTGTCATCTCGCAACCTGGCGTTTGCGAAATTATTGGCACAAATAATAAGATTAAGGACTCTATTCCCAGATTATCCTATTAAGTCTATTCGCCTAGATAATGCTGGACAATTTATATCCCAAGCTTTTGATGATTATTGTATGTCAGTTGGGATAAAAGTTGAACATCTTGTTGCTCATGTTCATACTCAAAATGGCCTTACTGAGGCATTTATTAAGCGCCTACAATTGATAGCAAGACCACTGCTTATGAAAACAAAATTACCCACTACTGTTTGGGGTCATGATATCTTACATGCAGCATCACTTATTCGTCTCAGGCCAATGCATTATAATAAATACTCCCCGTTTTAATTGGTTCTGGTCCATGAGCCAAATATTTCCCATCTACGAATTTTTTGATGCGTTGTATATGTGCCAATTGCACCACCTTAGCGTACTAAGATGGGCCCCCAGAGAAGGTTAGGAATATATGTAGGTTTTGAGTCACCCTCTATAATTCGCTACCTTGAACCATTGATGGGAGATTTATTTACTGCTCGATTTACAGATTGTAGATTTGATGAAACAAATTTCCCGCAATTAGGGGGGGAGAAAAATGTGATCTTAAAATAGAAATTGCGTGGAAATTTTCATCATTATCTCATTTTGATCCACGTACCCCCATATGTGAAAGTGAAATTCGGAAGATCATTCACTTACAAAAATTAGCAAATCAAATGTCAGATGCATTTACTGATTTGAAAAGGATAACCAAGTCACATATCTTTGCGGTGAATGTGCCTGTTCGAATTGAAGTTCCAAAAGAACCATCTTCTAATATCATAGTTTCTGAATCCCAAGCACGCCTGAAGCGTGGCAGACCATTGGGTTCAAAGGATAAAAATCTTAGAAAAAGAAACGCGAAAAATGATAAAGATAGTATTATAAAAGATTCTCCTGAAGAGACTCAAAATCTGATTAATCCTGATATTCCTGAAGAAATAAGTGAACCCAAGACTCAAGTGAATGAAGAACTTTTATTAAGTTCTACAAATAATTAGGTAAATTTAGATCGATCGAAAATTATGGTGGATAATGTTTTTGCATATAATGTTGCACTAAATATCATGCAAGACAATGAGGACCTTGAACCTCTATCTGTCGAAGAATGTCGACGAAGAAAAGATTGGCCAAAATGGCAAGAGGCGATTCAATTTGAATTGAACTCACTTGATAAACGGGAGTTTTTTGGACCTGTAGTCCAAACCCCAAATGGTGTAAAACCAGTTGGCTATAAATGGGTCTTCATACGTAAAAGAAATGAGAAAAATGAAATTGTAAGATACAAGGCACGCCTTGTTGCACAAGGATTTTCTCAAAGACCGAGTATTGACTATGAAGAAACATATTCACCTGTCATGGATGCAATAAAGTTTCGATACCTCATCGTTCTAGCTATACATGAAAATCTTGAAATTCATCTAATGGATGTGGTTACAGCTTATCTTTATGGTTCACTTGATAACGATATTTCTATGAAAATCCCAGAAGGATTGAAAATGTCTGAAGCATATAGTTGAAAGTCTCGGGAATTATATTCAATCAGATTACAAAGATCATTGTACGGTCTAAAACAATCAGGGTGGATGTGGTATAATCGCCTAAGTGAGTACTTGAAAAATGAAGGATACATAAATGATGTTATTTGTTCTTGTATTTTCATTAAGAAAACGGTGTTGGGGTTTGTTATATTCACCGTTTATGTGGATGATATAAATATCATTGGGACTCCAGAAGAGGTCCAAAAGGCAATCGAATATCTAAAGAAAGAATTCGAAATGAAAGATCTTGGAAAGACAAAACTTTGTCTTGGTCTGCAAATTGAACATTTAGCAGACGGAGTATTCATCCACCAAACTGCCTATACCCAGAAGGTATTGAAACGATTTTACATGGACAAAATATATCTATTAAGTACTCCAATGGTTGTTCGAGAACTTGAAGTGAGTAAAGATCCTTTCCGACCCCTGAAAGAGGGTGAAGAAATTCTTGGTCCTGAAGTACCATATATCAGTGCTATTGGTGCACTTATGTACCTCAATAATGCTACAAGGCCGGATATAGCATTTTCTATTAATTTTCTAGCGAGGTATAGTTTTTCCCCTACGCGAAGACACTGGAACGGAGTTAAGAATATATTGAGGTACCTAAAAGGGACTATTGATATGGGTGTGTTTTATACTAACAAAGCTTGTCCAGATCTTATTGGTTATGAAGATGCAGGTTATTTATCTGACCCACATAAAGCACGATCCCAAACAGGCTATATATTTACATATGGAGGTACTGTAATATCATGGCGATCGACAAAGCATTCCATCGTTGCTACTTCTTCTAATCATGCTGAGATAATAGCAATCCATGAAGCAAGTAGAGAATGCATATGGACGAGAGCAGTAGTACATTCCATCAAAGAGAAATGCGGCCTGAAGCTTGATATCAAGGTACCCACAGTCATATTTGAAGACAATGCGGCATATATAGCTCAATTAAAAGGGGGCTTTATAAAGGGAGATAGAACGAAGCACATTTCACCAAAGTTATTCTTCACACACGACCTTCAGAAGAATGGTGATATTGATGTGCAATAGATCCGCTCCTGTGACAATCCAGCAGATTTGTTCACCAAGTCTTTACAACTTCAACCTTTGAGAAGATGGTATACAGGATTGGGATGCGAAGACTTAGCCGGTTGAATTAGGGTCTTCATCAGGGGGAGTAAGAATACGCGTTGTACTCTTTTTTCCTTAACCAAGATTTTTATCCCACTGAATTTTTCCTGGTAAGGTTTTTAATGAGGCAGCACTCAAATGCGTATTCAATAAATTTTTCTTTAC
The DNA here is from genome assembly GCA_030864215.1 of Capsicum pubescens. Lineage (NCBI taxonomy): Eukaryota > Viridiplantae > Streptophyta > Magnoliopsida > Solanales > Solanaceae > Capsicum > Capsicum pubescens. Next base: position 44,439,442 of record CM061538.1, read on the forward strand.
ATGGATGTCCAAGGGGGAGTGTTGTGGAATATTAGTAGACACCCACTTAATGACTAAGTGGAAATTTGTGGATATTCATTTTACTAAGTGGAAAATTAATCCCTACCACTTGAAATTAGGCTATAAATTATAATATCTATCACTTGAAATTAGGCTATAAATAGTCATGTATTAATCTTCATTTTGAATATACAAGCAAGAAGAAAATTATCTATACAAAGCTTTCCTCCATTTTCATTTCTTACTATTTGCCACTTTATCTATACAAATTCATAACAATTCATTCAAACATAAAAAAAAATCCAGTCATCACCACTCAAGGACGGATCCACTTAGGGTCCTCCGAGTGCTCGAGCACCCACTGACCTCGTATCGAACTTTATATATGCATATAGAAATTAAGATAAATCTATATGAACTAATCAGTGAGCACCCATAGGAAGATTTGATTGGTTGGTATAATGATTGTTTGTGGGTGTGTAAGGTTGTTCACTTTTTAGCTTAAGTGATTAAAAGCTTGAAATAAGTGCTTATAAATTAACCAGATAAGAGTTTGGATAGGACTGAAACTGGAAAAAATTGTTGATGTGTTTGGTAAACAAGTGTTGTTAAGCACTTTTGTTGTCAAAATGACTTAAATGTCCTTTAAAGTTGTTAACACCATAAATGAAGTGATCGAGTTATTTACATTTTTAATTCTAAAATAATTTTTTTTAGCAAACCTTCGATGTATGATGATTCGTTGAAAATAAAGGAGAAAGATCAAGAAAAAAATTGGAGGAAAGAGACGAAAAGAAACGGTAAAGAAAAAAAGAAAGAAAAATCATATATTTAAGGCTACAAGTTTAGGATATTGTTGGAATTTGAAGAAATAAAATGAATAAAAAAGTAAATATTTTGGTCAAAGCTAAAAGAATTTTAATCTAAAAAATAAAATGCTCGGGGTACCCAGCTTCTCACATTTTGCCTTTTTAATCAGTTTTTAGCTTTTTCTAAAGCATTTTTAAAATTTATCAAACACCTAAAAAAGAGATTAAAAGCTGATTTGACCAGATTTTAATCCTATCCAAACAGGCTCTTAGTATCAACATAAAATACTAATTGCATTGAGGCACAAATAAAAATATTTATAATTTAATTAATATTATCTCATACTTCAATAATGTGGCTATGAATTATGATGTCATTTTCACATAATTCAATGTGTCCAATGTATAGTTGTCAAAATGGGCTGACCCAATCCTACCCAGCCCAAGCTTCACGGGCCAAAGAATTTGATGGGTTAGGACGGGCTGACCCTTCACTTTAAAGGGCCTTAAAATGTATGGCCCAACCCAACCCTAATAGGGTCGCGAGTTGGGGCAGGCTAGCTCTTTATTTTTATCGATTTTTTGTTAGATTTTCTTTTTCAATTTGAACTAATGACAATCCATTCACACTTCTAACATATTATTATATAAAGTGCATAATTCTACGATGATTTATAATAGTTCAATACCAATACATTGTCAAACATATTTGAATTCATTGATTACATTATCTTAATTAACATCAACATTCATCTAAATTCATATGCAAATTTAATAAGTTGAACAATATCAATAAATTATATATCAAAAATTAATAATTTAAAATTCACTTGAAAATATTATCGCTTTGAATTTGGGTAATGTTGTGCAATTAATTTTGAGTAGCTGCAACAAGTGTTTGAACGTTTCATGATGGATGCATTTTTTATGTTTATGATTAGAAATTTTAATATTTATCATTTAATGCTCAATGAGTAAAATATTGTGTAAGATACTAGGTAAAATTTATTGAGTAATCACTATTTATATTTTTAATTCTTTTTACTTACAATTTTCTTTAATTTTAAGTTTAAATTGAATAACAATAACAAATGAAACATCAATACTTGATGATTAAGGTTTAATACTTAATAAGTTAAATATAATGTAGGATATTAAGCTTATTCAATAACTACTATTCTTAATCATTACTTTTTTTTTACAATATTCATCTATTTTTAATTTAAATTAAATAATATTTTGACCCACGGGCCAGCCCAACCCAGCCTCAGTCAAGCCTCAAGGGCCAGCGGACTGACTTGGGCTGGGCTTATAAGCCCCAATTTTAAATGAGTTCAAAAATCACAATCCAATCCTTATAACGGGTTGGGTTGGGTCAGCCTCAAGGATCAAACCCATTTTTACAACTCTAGTCTATGTACTCTTTGCATGACTTGTAATAAGGTCCACATGAATAGAGACTTGACTAATAAAGGGTGTGAATTAAGAGTGTCAAACGGGCCGGGCTGGGCCAACCCAGAATCGACCCTTCTATTTTAATCGGGTTGAGGGCCGAGTTTGGCGCTAGCCGGGCCGGGCCCAACAGTGAAAAAATTAAAATCCACCCGAACCCGGCCCACTTAACTCAACCCGGTCAAACTCACCTAAATCCGGTCAAACCCGGTTAAAAAATCGGTCAAACCCGATCCAAAATATAAAAAAAAAAACTTCTTTCAATATACATTACATATACCCACCTATATACATTCTAAATATGTTAAATAATATATATAGAATATATATAAAGTATATACTACATTAGAATTTAAAAAATATATACATATATACACAATTAGTCAATTACTCATATATACGCACCATTCAATGTATATATACTACTACTTATAAAATATACTACAATATATATACATTACAATATATATAAATATACTTATATACTAATTTATAAAACATATGCACATGTATACGTTAAATATACACTTCTATAGAAGATATAAACACGTGTATACGCACCATTCAATGAATATATACTACTACTTATAAAATATACTACATTATATATACATTACAATATATATAAATATACTTATATACTAATTTATAAAACATATACACATGTATACGTTAAATAAACACTTCTATAGAAGATATATACACGTGTATACGAACCATTCAATGTATATATACTACTACTTATAAAATATACTACATTATATATACATTACAATATATATAGATATACTTATATACTAATTTATAAAACATATACACATGTGTACGTTAAATATACACTTCTATAGAAGATATATACACATGTATACGCACCATTCAATGTATATATACTACTACTTATAAAATATACTACAATATATATACATTACAATATATATATAGATATACTTATATACTAATTCATAAAACATATACACATGTATATGTTAAATATACACTTCCATAGAAGATATATACACGTGTATACGCACTATTCAATGTATATATACTACTACTTATAAAATATACTACAATATATATACATTACAATATATATAGATATACTTATATACTAATTCATAAAACATATAAACATGTATACGTTAAATATATACACTTCTATAGAAGATATATACACGTGTATACACACCATTCAATGTATATATACTACTACTTATAAAATATACTACAATATATATACATTACAATATATATAGATATACTTATATACTAATTCATAAAACATATACACATGTATACGTTAAATATATACTTCTATAGAAGATATATACACAAATATACGCACCATTCAATGTATATATACTACTACTTATAAAATATACTACATTATATATACACTACAATATATATATAGATATACTTATATACTAATTTATAAAACATATACACATGTATACGTTAAATATACACTTCTATAGAAGATATATACACAAATACACAAAACATATGCTACTTAATATAATAAATTAATAATATATTATAAGTAAGTTTTTAATTTAAAGTAGAAAACTAGAAATTCAATTTTAAATTTTAAATCGTTAAATGAAAAAATATATAAAAAGCAAGGACTAAGGAGTGATTGAATTTGGCAAATTTTATTGATTGCAAAATAATCCAAAATTTATAATTTACATGAATGAAAAATCTACAAATTATGCATCATTTTTTCCAACTCATTCATGTTAATATTAACGAGAACTTGCATAGGATAGTCGAAGTCAACGGGGGCAAAACCATGCATTGGACTTGATTGTGCTGAGTTCTCCCGTGAAGTCATAATTTCTTCAAGTTTCAGCTCGTCGCTCGGCTCCGGTTCAATTCCTTGGTTTCTTCTTTCCGCTCTAATTCAATCTCTGAGGCAAACTAGAACATTCATTGCATTGCTTCCCAATGAGTGTCGGTTGTCTCCAAGATGTTGTCGTCCCTGACTAAAGGTGCTCTCTGATGCAACGGTTGACATTGGAACATTCAAGATATCTCTAGCTAATCTTAAAAGCACAGGATATTTTGTTTCATTACTCCTCCACCAATCCAACATGTTGATCCGTCGTCTGCGATCCTCTGGTGCCGTCCGAAGATAATATTTCAGCTTTTCCCGATAAGTTGATGTGTAAGTTCTCTCATCAACACTGTTCCAACAATTTAAATCAAAAAATGAATCAGGAAAACCACTATGTGCCGGCCTTTTAGAAGATGATGGCTCCTCGGGAGGATGAGGAGCGACAGTTGGAGTGATATTTGTAGGTACGGCTAAATCAAATAAATCAGCATAGTGATTATATAATTTTTCTATGTAATCCTTTGCATCAGCCATAGTAGTCCACAAATCAGGTTGTACTTGTTCAGAATCATGATTAGTATTTATTTCTAAGTTAGTATAAATAAGAGTACTAAAGTGGCACATATTATTATATTTCATACATGGATTTAGCATAGCACCAACCAAGTAAATAGGGGGAATCGGGAAAAAATATTTTTTAAATTTCGTAAACATGGCACTAACAGCTTCTTTATAACCTTATTTATTTTTATATTCTTTGAGCAAACCAGAAATATCGGTTATATATGCCAAAATATTACAAACAGTAGGATAATAAGCACCGAAAAATTCAACCGTAGCTACATAAAATTTTTCTAAAAACTTAACTAGATCATTAATTACAACCCAATCAGAATCATGTAGCATGCAATCAGCAGAATCAGCAAATGAACCGCAATATTGGTTAAAAGCTAATGTAATAGGAATTCTATATTTATAACAAGTTTTTAAAAAATTATATGTAGAATTCCATCTAGTATCAATTTTCTCAGGCATCAATATCGGTGTAAGTTCATTTTCTTGACATTTAACTTTAAATTCTCTAATTCTCGATCTACGATTATTTCCTTGAATAAAACCAACAACAAGACGAATTTTTTCAATATAAAGCTCAAAAAACTCAAGACCATCTTTTACAATTAAATTATATATATGACATGCATACTTAATATGAAAAATTTCAAGCAACGGCGGAGATAGCGTAGATTTTAATTTTTTTATAGCAGTCTTGTTGTTAGAAGCATTATCAAAAGCAATACATAAAAATTTATTTTCGATACCATAATATTCGGCAATTTTAACAATAGAATCAGCAATAAATTGTCCAGTATGTTTATGATCTTCATCATATAAAAAAGCAAGAATACGTTTTTGCATCACGAAATTACTATCCATCCAGTGACAAGTAACGGTTAAATAATTATTTTTATTTACAGCACGACCAAGGTCAGAAGTTAGGGACAATCTATATTGAATATTTTTTAACAATGTGGATAAATAAAAACAATATTGTGAATGAAGTCTAAAAATATCAGACCGACAAGTACTTCTAGGAATACCATTAAACATAGGATTATAAATTGCTTGTATATAATGAATAAAGACATCAGAAGAAGGAAAACTAAAAGGCAAACAACCCACAACTACCATTTTAGCTATTTCTTTCCGGTCCCTCAATTTATTATACTTCTTCGCTACGTGACCGGTTGCTGGGCCCATTCTAGTTTGCGTTGGCCCACCAACATCCCCACCACCTTGTGCAATATTTAACTCTCTTTTGTGAGCTTCAGTTATATGTCTCATTAACGTACCCGTACCCCCTTGCTTGCCTCCACTTCTATGCTTATATATTTGTTGACAAATATTGCATTGCACCTCAATATCTGATATACGTTCAAAAAATTGCCATGCAACACTAGTTATTTTACGAGGTCTTGGGGCACGGGGAGGACGGGGAGGACGGGGAGGAGGATTAACCGATTCAGATCTAACGTTAGCATTTCCTACTGCTGGTGTCTCAGCAATATTTTCATTATCTTCGTCTAAATTAATCGCATCTACTTCATTTTCTTCTTCTATACCGTAATTTTTCTGAGCTTCTACATAATCCATATCGTTAGCACCTACACCTAAAGGTACACCTACTTCTTCCTCAAAAGGTTGACTAAGCGGTGTCGGAGGCACACAGGTATATGTACTACTTGAACTATCTCTACCGCTAGTAATTCGCTTTTTACTACCACTACCGTTTCCGGGATAAAAAATTTTAACACCTTTAGTAGCGAGGTTTCTTAATTTATCCATAATATAAATTAAATTAAACTAAAAAAATTCAAAATACACAAATATAATAAAATTAAATATTAAACAATTAATACAATAAATAAAAATTAAACGTAAGAGATGGAACGACAATACCAAATTTTGAAAGTATACGAAGGTTGCGACTTTAGAAACTTCCGCTCGTACTTTCTAAACGAAAAATTCAAAAATTAAAGTGAACACTTTAAGAAATTAAATATATTGAATATTTGAGAATTGAGATTTGAGAGAGTGAAAAATGATTTGAAGTTGTAGGGTATTTATATAATTTATTTTGGGATTAAAAAATATTTTTTAAAGTAATTTTTTTTTTTTTTAATAAAAGAGCCCAAACTAGCCGTTTGGACCCAAAAACGGCCATATAGCCGTTGGGCCAACGGCTAGTTTGGCCCAAAATTTTTTTTTAAAAAAAATCAATCCGGGCTGGGCCGGTTAACCGGCGGGCCTGGACCGAGCTTGGTCCGGTCGTGGCTCACCGGGCCCAAAATTAAAAAAAATGGCCCAGGACCCGGAACCCTAAAACCTTAGGGATTTTTGGGTCGGGTCAAACCGGGCCGGGTCATTTACCCGGCCCACTTGACAGGCTTAGTGTGAATTTAATTCCAACACTAGTTCTTTTTACTGTTGTTCCAAAAAGTCATTTGCATACTTTCACTTTTATTAATTAGAAGAAAATAACATTTTTAATGACCTTCATTATATTATATTTCGACAAATTTAATTAAACAAAACGATGATCTTATTCTTGAAAAACTAGATAGAACATCAGTAAATTAAACCCTCGTTTGTTTAATAACATGTTTAGTAAAGCTTTTTATAAAACACTACCTAGCTAGAAATTAAGGGGCGGATCTATGCGGAATAGATAAAATTACATAAAAAATATACGAAAATAGGTATATAATGTATTAAAGCATCCACTCAAACAAAAAGTTGATTGGATGCATTGACATTTAGGTTGCCCCCTAAGGTTCTCCACTGGAAGGGATTCCCGAGTTTGAATCTCATTGAGGTGAATTTTTTTTTTTTTCAGTTTTTAAAATTTTTAATCACTCACTATTCTTATATTCTGAGTCCGCCATGGCTAGAATTCCCTTTTATTAGTATCCATAGTGGAGAACCCCATGAGGGACTCTTCACACATATAGTTGGTTGAATTCATTATTTATCTTTTAGTAGGTATGTTTTAATTATAAATAATTTATGGCTACAATAATGGAAGAACCCCATGAGGGAAAAAAGTTAGGTAGATAGTAATTATAGTATGAATATACGTACGTATTAATTGACAAATTCAACAAAAAAATGTAAAAATGATAATGATCGGTAGAGGGGCCAGAGGTAGGAGTGTAATGATATTAATAAAATCGATTTGTATTTTTTACAAGAACTTAAAATATTTTTTGAACAACCACGAGAAGTTCAAACTATTTCTCAAAATGTCCATCGAATTCACGAGGTGTCCTTAAGGAATTTTTTTTCCTCAAGTACCCGATGTAATGGATAAAATGATTCACTTCAGCAAATAGTGGTATGTTAATTTGCTGAACTATGAACTCACTCAATGATTTGCAAATCAAAGTTGAATTTTCAGGAAGAAGAAGAGTTTATAACTTCAAAATTTCTTATCTATATCTGAGGAAAAAATCAGATATTTATAGCCAAAGTGTTACTTCGGAAAGGAAGCAGTGGTTCATGATAGTCACATTGTTTCGGACCGTCGGCTCACATGTGGACCCACATGCGTCCGCACATGGACCACATGCGGCCTCATGTCAGCTTGTTGACAACAATATCAACATTTTTGTTCGCAAATGGAGAAATTTCAGATTAGATTTTTGGATCATTAACACTTATTTCAAGTGAGGTTGGTCCAAAAAGTTAATCTCTCAATCATTTAAGAAATTCAAATTTAAATTCGAAGTCGAGGTAATGACGACAACCACGATGGAGAAAATACAATTTACTTTTCCCTTCATTTTCCTTCCTCCATTTTTCAGACACATTTTATACAATATTCCTTATTTTGTAATATTCCCTAAACTAACATAGAAATAAGTATTTAATACATAGTAGGTGGCTTACAAGTCATTTCCATCTTAATCTGATTAATTAGTCTTTATATTTTATATTAATTAATTAATATAATATACAACTCAATTTGACTTTTGGAATATTTAACACATAAAAAAAGTCAGACATTGTATTGTCTCTTTGAATCTTCAACTAATAGGTTTTATATTAATTAGGCCTCACAAAGAACAATTGGTACCTAGCTTTATCCCTTCTTTGTGCAATAAAATTTCAGAACTTTTATCAATACGAGTGGGATTCTAATCGAGTAATCGAGCCATTGAAGCAGCGCATCGTAATACGAGTGGACAATTTCAAAGAAATGATAAGATATGTGTAAGACTTCTCGCAGATATTCTTATTACCGGGAGTCTTACCTTACCTTAGTTAAGCCTTATGTCCATTCAACATTCCTATTCATCTCACCTCCTCTTGAGTACAACAATATCCTAGCTAGTTGATCGTGATTCGACATTAGAAATATATCGAGATGGCACAAAACCAAACAACACTTGTGAATCAAAAGCTAGTGTTTTTTGAGAATACTAAAAGGGAATATGATTTAGTTGACTTGTTGAAATCAGAAGCAACACTTATTGGGAAAGGGAATTTTTTGAAATAGCTAAAAGGCAGAATTAGAAAATGGAAAATTTGTGTTTGTTAAGAGGTTAAAAGATTGTTGTTTGGTTGAAAATGAATTCATAAAAAAGATTCAAGAATTGGCAAAATTGAGTGATCATCATCAAAGTTTGCTTACTCTAAGAGCTTATTATTATTCAAAAGATGAGAAAATTCTCGTATTTGATTACATGTCTATGAGTGTCTTGGCTTCCCTTTTACATGGTAAGTCTTCTATTAATTTTATTTGATATATTGTCTTTCTTATATGATTTTGAACAATTCGTATCTCATAAAATAATTTTGAAATTGAGTTAGATTATATTCTATGTGCATTTTCTTCACGTGGTATCAGAATCATACTCTATATATAGATGTTCAAGACTAGGGCGCATCGATAGGGTGTCAAATATGTTAGAGTTAGTGACCCGAAATTTGTTGATCCGACCCTGAAAAGATCGCGGTGCGACCCATGTTTGAGATTTTTTGTGGGCTCTGTGGTGGTAGCGTAGGGATCGGGGTATGGACCTGTATGTTTTTGGGCTTAGAGTTTTCTTGTACAACAACAACAACAACAAACCTAGTATGTTCCCACACAGTGGGGTCTGGGGAGGGTAGATTGTACGCAGTCCATACTGCTACCTCTACAGAGGTAGAGAGGTTGTTTCCGATAGATCCCCGGCTCAAGATAAACGGCAGTATACCCAAGCATCAATAGCCTAGAACACGATAAAATAGCATAGGGACGACATCCACAAAAAAGTACATTGCCAAACAAGGACATCAAAGTCCACCTAAATACTGCCTACGACTCAACCACACCCTTAACCCTCCATCCTAATGCTTTTCCTCCATATCTTGCTATCTAGGGTCATTTCCTCAGTCAACTGTAACTGCTCCATGTCACGTTTAATCACTTCTCTCCAGTATTTCTCCGGCCTACCCCTACCCCATTTAAAACCTTCTAAGGCCAACCTCTCACACCTACGAACTGAGGCATCCGTTCCTCTCCTCATCACATGACCAAACCATCTCAACCTCACTTTCGGTATTTTATCTTCCACTGACACTACTCCCACCTTCTCCCGAATAGTTTCATTCCTAACCCTGTCAGCCCTTGTGCATCCACACATCCAACGCAACATCCTCATTTTCGCCACCTTCAACTTTTGGACATGCGACTTCTTAACCGGCCAACACTCCGCTCCATATAACATGGCAGGCTGGACTGCAACTCTATAGAATTTGCCTTTCAGCTTAGGGGGCACCTTCTTATCACATAAAATTCCAGAAGCGAGCCTCCATTTCATCCAACCTGCCCTAATACGGTGAGAGACATCCTCTTCTATTTCTCCATTTCCCTGAATCATAGACCCGAGATACTTAAAACTATCCCTCTTGCACACCGCTTGAGACTCCAACTTCACTACCACTTCCTCCTCTTGCCTCGAGCCACTAAAATTGCACTCTGAGTACTCCGTCTTGGTCCTACTCAACTTGAAACCTTTAGACTCCAGGGTTTGTCTCCATACCTCCAGCTTATCATTCACCCCTTCTCGCGATTCATCAATCAAAACTATGTCATCCACGAGAAGCATACACCAAGGCACCTCACCTTGTATATTCTGCGTCAACACATCTATCACCAAAGCGAATAAAAATGGACTAAGAGTTGATCCCTGGTGTAACCCTGTCAAGAACCCTGTCAAGACCAGAAAATGCGTAAAATCTCCTCCCACTGTCCTTACTTGGGTCTTTTCTCCCTCATACATGTCCTTAATCGCTCTGATGTACACCACCGGGACCCTCCTCACCTCCAAACATCTCCAAAGAACCTCCCTAGGGACCTTGTTATACGCCTTTTCCAAGTCAATAAACACTATGTGGAGATCCCTCTTCCTCTCTCTATACTGCTCTACCAGTCTCCGCACAAGGTGAATTACCTCAGTCGTGGAGCGACCGGGCATAAAACCAAATTGATTCTCCAAAATAGACACAATCTTCCTCAACCTCCGCTCCACCGCCCTTTCCCAAATCTTCATCGTGTGACTCAACAACTTAATACCCCGCTAGTTGTTACAACTCTGAATGTAACCCTTATTCTTATATAGAGGAATCATGGTGCTCCATCTCCACGCCTCAGGCATCTTGGCTGACTTGAAAATATTGTTAAACAAGTTGGTCAGCCACCTCAACCCTAACTCGCAGAGAACTTCCAAAAATCTACTGGAATCTTGTCGGGCCCCGTCGCCCTGCCACTTCGCATCTTGCGAATAGCCTCACTGACCTCATCTACCTTAAAACCCTGATAAAAGCCAAAGTCGCGACACTCCTTGGAATGCTCCAACTCCCCTAACACCATACCTTTATCCCTCTCATCATTCAAGAGCCTATGGAAATAGGACTGCCATCTATTCTTAATAAGGCCGTCTTCCACCAACACTCTGCCATCCTCTCCCTTAATGCATTTCACCTGGTCCAGATCACGACCCTTCTGTTCCCTAAACATGGCAAGCCTAAACATCCTTCTTTCCCCGTCTTTCTCCTCTAACCCCTTATACAAACTCTCAAAAGTTGTTGTTTTAGCAGCCGTGACTGCTAACTTAGCCTCATTTTTTGCTAACTTATACTCCTCCCTGCTCACCCGCTTCTCATCTTCATCCTTACTTTCCACCAACTTAGCGTAAGCCTTCTTCTTATTCTCGACCTTTTTCTTAATATCTTCATTCCACCACCAATCCCCCCGATACCGGCCAGACCCACCCCTCAAAACACCCAACACCTCTCTAGCAGACTTCCTGATGCAACTAACACCCCTATCCCACATACTATCCACGTCCCCCCTGCACTCCCACACCCCCATCTCCTCTAACTTCTCCCCTATCTCCAAAGCACTAATCGGAGTCAGGTTGCCCCAGCTAACCCTAGGCTGACCCTTTCCTCCCCGCCTCATCTTTCCCTTCTTGATAACCAAGTCCATCACTAGGAGTCTATGCTAGGTCACAAGATTCTCACTCGGGATTACCTTACAATCTCTACACAATGCTCTATCCCCCTTCCTAAGCAGCAAAAAGTCAATCTGAGTCTTGGCTATCCTACTACAGAAAGTAACTAAGTGTTCTTCCTTCTTCGAAAAGAAGGAATTCACTACCACCAACTCAAAGGCCCTCGCAAAATCCAAAAGAGCATCTCCCTCATCATTCCTAACACCAAACCCAAAGCCCCCATGCACCACGTCTTACCCTAACGTCAGAGACCCTATGTGCCCGTTGAAATCCCCACCTATCAAAATCTTCTCCGAACTAGGCATGCCTCTAACCACCTTATCCAAAACCTCCCAAAAACTCTTTTTCTCCTCCTCGTCCAAGCCCACCTGTGGTGCATACGCACTACAGATGGACAAAGTAAACCCCCCAAGACCAACTTAATAGTCATAATCCTATCACTAACCCTGTTAACCTCCACTACTCACTCCCTAAGCTCTTCGTCCTCTAAGATACCTACTTCATTCCTACGCCTCTCACTACCTGAATACCACAATTTATAGCCATCTACATCCCTAGCCTTGGAACCTACCCACTTGGTCTCCTGGACACACGTAAGATTAATCTTTCTCTTCGTAAGAATCTTAACCAGCTATATCGACTTACCCTACAGGGTCCCAATATTCCACGACCCTACCCTCAAACTATCACCTCTCTTATCCCCTCCCTTAATACCTCACACTCCGCCTCTCCGACCTACCCCAACACCCACCCCCCAGGACCTCCCGGACATGACCCTATACCACCATGAGCCACCCAAGCCACTACTCAACACCAAGTAAAGCGAAGACTAAAAAACAACAATAAGTAAATACCACAACAGGCACATGCAAAGCACAAAATGCAAACCAATATTCAAACACAACAGATGCTAATAAAATACAGAAAAAATAAAATAAAGGACAACAGGAAACAGAGGTATAAAAACAGCACAGCAGCACAAAAAAACCCCAAATATTCAAAGAACCACAAATACTAGTCACCAAATTGACAAACAGGATAAACCACACAGAAATTCAGGCTGTAACGATACCAAAAATAACGTGATAAATACAGTTCAAGGATAGAATTCACCGGAGCTACAGAATTGATTCGCCGGTTCAAGGTTTTCTTGTACGAACGTATTATATATGTGCGACTTAGAGGGTTGGTTTTAAAATGACGGTTCTAGTGTGTTATAGGGAACTTTAGCTCCTCCTTGTATTCCTCTCCGATATAGTGAATTTCTCCTCCTCTGCCCGTGGTTTTTCCCGTCAAGGGTTTCCACGTAAATTTGTGCGTGTTCCATCTTGTTTTTCTTTTGTTTATCATATTGCTTATTCTTGTTTGATTTGATAACAAAATATTCTATGGTGAGTAAAAGAATGAGGTATTAATTCCTAATAGTATGGGACAATCTATCGTTAATGAGTTAATTTTTAAAGTTGAGTAAAGTTTAAGGTGCATTTTCTTTACATATACTATTATTTATAAAAAATCATGAATATTTCTTACTATATTATTGTTGAATTAACTTAACATGTTACATTGAAGGTGTAGGACTGGCTAATAAATCTCAACTCACATGGCAAGTAAGGACTCGAATCGCTTATGAAGTCGCTCGTGGCCTAGAATTTCTCCATACTCAGGGCCCTGGCGTTTGTCATGGTAACATAACATCATCCAATGTTCTACTCACCAATTCTTTTGATGTTTGTCTCTCAGACCAGGGATTATTCGGACTTTTCATACCAAACTCCATGTTACTTGTCCTCAACGCGGGCTATCAAGCACCGGAAGTGGGATATGCCTACGACATTTCTCAAAAATCAGATGTTTACAGCTTCGGTGTCTTGTTGTTGGAATTATTGACCGGTAAGGTCCCATTAGACGCCATTGGCAAGAACAAAGGGATTGATTTGCCTAGTTGGGTTCGAAAAATGTTTCAAGAAAACACTATTATTGATGTTTTTGATAAGAGTATGGTGCAAAATTACCAAGAATTTGGAGATCAAATGGTTCAATTGTTACAACTAGCAATTTGTTGTACTTTCAAGAATCCTACTAAAAGACCCTCAATTGTTGCAGTGGCTAATCAAATAAAAAGGACATGCAGTTTGTAATTGATGTCGTGTATAATCTATGTATAATATGTGTATACAATGTTTATCTTAGCTTAAATTTGTAAAAATTAAAGATGAGGATTATTTTTGTTGGGTTGGGGTTACTACGTATGTAATGTAAAAAATCGAAATTATATTACACTGTAAACTGATTACAATGAATTTCAATTAAATTTTGTCTGTCTTTGTGCGTGGAGTAAACAGAAACATATTCTCCCAAGTTGAGGTTTTTATTGTTGATCATTTTATAGTTTTCTTTCCTTTTTTGAAATTTAAGATTAAAAAACTACTACTAGCTTAAAGATGTCCAAAGTCAATTACTTACATTATAAGCAAAGAAAATAAAGTAATCCAAATAAAGTACAGCGGTAACTCAAACTTACAACCTCAGTCCTCAAGGTTAAAAGTGAGGGTTCTTACCATACGAGCAACTCGCTCTTATCATATTTTGTGTTGTATATTCTATCATTTTAGTGAATATTTGTCGTGTAAACTTATAAAGGTTCAAGTATAGGAAATTTTTCGGGCTGGTTGAAAAAAATGTCATGAGTGAAATAAAGGCCAAAGGATTATTTCAATGTACATTTTGGTGAAATTTCAAAATGTTTCATGATGATGTAAAGGATGGTTTTGATAGTTGTTCACCAACTTTGGCACAAAACCAAGAAATAGTGATTCAAGAATTGAGAATGAATGTGATCATATGGTTAATAAAAGTGAAATAAAGGATGGTTTTGATCCATAGGGTGAATTAGGTTCAAGAACTTTGGAACAAAAACCAAGAAATTGTGATTCAAGAATTGAGAAAAAAAGGTGATGATAGGGTTGATAGAAGTGAAATAAAGGATGGTTTTGATAGTTGTTCACCAACTTTGGCACAAAACCAAGAAATAGTGATTCAAAAATTGAGAATGAATGTGATGATATGGTTAATAGAAGCGAAATAAAGGATGGTTTTGATCCATATGGTGAATTAGGTTCAAGAACTTTGGCACAAAAACCAAGAAATTGTGATTCAAGAATTGAGAAAAAAAGGTGATGATAGGGTTGATAGAAGTGAAATAAAGGATGGTTTTGATCCATATGGTGAGTTAGTTAATGTGTTTGAGTGTCCTGTTTGTGGTAATGTGTTTGTTTCTGAAGAAGAAGTTTCAACTCATATTGGTAGTTGTTTTAAGTTTTGAAGTGAGTAATTTGGATGTTGTTGAAAGTAAAGTTGTTAGAAGTGAAGTGGTTGAATGTGTTAGTTTATATGTTTCAAGAGAGCCATAGGTGATGTTGTAGTTATTGGAATTTGTTGGATTTGAGATGAAAGAAGAAGGTGGGGAAATTTGGCTTCTAGTCTCTTATTTGTGGCTTTTGATGATGTCTATGATTTTGAATAGATAGTTTATATTATTATCTTGTCGGTGTCTTGTTTCCTTTACTATCTAGCGGTGTGATATCTCTTTTCGTTGTTTGCTTTTAAACTTTTTGTTTGTTATATTGTTATCTGTCCTGAGCCGGAAGTCTATCAAAAACAGTCTCTCTACTACATTTGAGTTAGTGATATAGACTGAGTACACTTTACCCTCTCCAGACCGCACTTTATGTGTTGTACTTAGGAATGTGCTTTCGCTTGTGGAGCCAAACAAGGTTGAGGAGTTGGCATCAACATCCCAAGTTAAGGCGAGTGAACCAATTGAGCCGAAGAAGATCGATAGACAAGTAGAATTTGGAATATTTTGTTGTAGTGCTATTCTGTTACTATGCGTTGCTTTTGTCACTAGCTATTGTTTCTTGTACTGCCATTACTATCTGATATTTTTTTATTGAGTCGAGGATCTATCAGAAACCACTCTACCCCTGAGGCAAGGGTAAGTAACGTTAGTGTACACTCTACCCTCCCCAGACCTCAGTCTCTGAATATATTATTGTTGTTGAAGTTTGGTCTTTTAGTTTCTATGTTCTCTTAAACTCCTATATAGAATGTCAAGGCTATAGTTTATTAATGCTCTATTAGAGGAATCAAAACATTACAATTAAATGTAACTTTTATATAAAAAAAACTTCAAAGCTAACCAACATTATATTTAATATCATCTTTAACCTACAACAAAACAATACGATAATAGAGATATTAAAATAATAAAAGTAAGCCTAACGTCCTTTACAGAAAAATTACCTCAAAGTCGCCAGACTTCTATCTACCACCTGTAAACTACAATAAAAAAATATAATAATCGAGATATCAATACAATACAAATTCTTAATATCTCTAGGACATAAAAAGTAAGTCAATGTCCTAGGAATATTTTTCGTCCATGTAACAAATATTGTCATAAAATAAAATCAACATGTTAATGAATCTATCTTGAAACAAAACACACCTTATGATGTACTAATAAAACTTGAAAGAGGCAAGTCTAAAGAAACTGCAAATTTTATAAAAGAGAGAGAGAAAAGAAAATTTTCCCCAAGCTAAAAAGAAAAAAGGAAAAATCTGACCAACAACTAATAGTTAGAATATGTATAAGCGAATAAATATTTATAGAAATATTTTCTAATTGAGCTCTACTCTTCTCTTATTTTAGGAGTTCTTTTCTAGTTGAGAGAGAATATTAATTATCTTTCTTTTCATATATTTTTGAAGTCTAGTTAATATAATAAAAATATTTCAATAATAAATTAATGAAAAAAGATGAAAAAACATTTTGTCTAAAATAAAGTTCTTTTAATGAAGAACAAAAAGTGCTAATCACTTTTCTAAGAGTCTTCACACTTTTAATATATTGTAAATATAAGTTTTTTACTTTTTAAAAAAGTAATAGAACCAAGTAAAACAGGAAATTAGTTAATAAAATATCTCAATGGATCCACCTAGGTTTGAATCCTTGTAATTGTGGTAAATAGCAGGTTTCTAGAGTTAAATGGAAGACCACTTCGAATTTACATTTTTAACTTATTCTATCTACCTCGTTTTCAAAAAATTAAATTTTAAACATTGAAAGTGACATTCACATCCGCCTTATCATGCCTATCATTAATAATTTGTAATTGAGGTATCATAGAATCCCTCTCCATATAAATAAAAATTAATTAAGATTAAAAGGTCAACCAAAAATAGAGAGTGAAAGGAGATAGAGAAAAATAACTGTAAATTGTGAAACATTAAACCTTTATAACTTTGTGCTCGAATATCCATTTGAGGTGATTTTTTTTTAATTTGCGTATTTTTTTGAGAGCCATGCGGACAAACTGCCTCAAGGTGGTTTGGTCAAGTTGATTTTCTAACAAACGGCTTTTATCTCATTCAATCGACACTTTTTTCTAATTCGGTACGAAATGTTCATTCTTATTTAGCCAAGAAAATGATGAAAAGTAAACGGTTTGATGATCAATAATATCATGGTAAGGCGGATGCGAATGTCAATTTCAACATTCGAATGTCAAATTTCTAAAATGAGGTGAATAGCATAGGTGAACAATATAAAATTTAAAAGGTGTTTACATTTTAACACAAGACCACCTTGGCTTGGTGGTCTTACATTTGACTTTAGGAACTTGTTTTTTACCTCAACTACAAAGGTTCAAACGTACAGATGGCTAAATTGGTGTGCTATACACCACGATTTCGGGGGTGGGCCCGGGGTCCGGGCGTGGTTTGGGCCAAAAATCAATTGGGGCATGCCAGGGAGGTTGAAGAGTGTCCTAGCCTAGTCCGTTTGGGTGGACGGGGACATTTGGTTGGTCAAATGGGTGAAACGGCGCCAACGGAGCATTTTATTGATCAAATAGGAGAAACGGCATGAATGGGGCATTTTCGGGCCAAATCGATGTGCTATAGCCCACGATTTTGGGGATGGGCCCGGGGTCCGAGCATGGTTTAGGCCAAAAATTGACAAGGGTGTGTCAGGGAGGTTGGGGAGCATCCCAGTGTAGTTTGTTTAGGTGGGATGGTCCATTTGATTGGTCAAATGGGCGAAACAACACGAATGGGGCATATTCGAGCCAAATCGGTGTGCTATAGCCCACGATTATTGGGGTAGGCTCGAGGTTCGGGCATTGTTTGGCCAAAAAATCGACCAAAACATACCAGGGAGTTGGGGAGCATCCCAGTGTGGTTCGTTTGGGTAGGCGGGACCGTTAGGTTGGTCAAACGGGCAAAACGATGCAAACGGAGCATATTCGAGCCAAATCGGTGTGCTATAACCCACGATGTCGGGGGTGGGCTCGGGATCCGGGTGTGGTTTGGGCCAAAAATCCATTGTAGTGTGCCAGGGAGTTAGGAAGCATCCCAGTGTGGTCCAATTGGGTGGACGAGGCCATTTGGTTGGTCAAACGGGCAAACCAGCACAAACGGGGCATTTTTGGTCAAAATTGGTATGTTATAGCCTACGATTTCGGGGGTGGCCTTGGGTTCGGGCGTGGTTTGGGATGAAAATCGACCATAGCATGGCAGGGAGATTGGGGAGCGTTCTAATATGGTCTGTTTCGGTGGGCGGGGCTATTTGGTTGGTCAAACGGGTGAAACAGCACGAACAGGGTATTTTCGGTTCAAATCGGTGTGCTATATAGACCACGGTTTTTGGGGTGAGCCCGGGGTTCGAGCGTGGTTTGGGCAAAAAATCGATCGGGGCGTGCCAGGGAGGTTGGAGAGCATCACAGTGTGGTCCTTTTGGGTGGGTGGGTGGGGCCATTTGGTTGGTCAAACGGGCAAAACAGCGCGAATGGGGCATTTTTGGGCCAAATTGGTGTGCTATAACCCACAATTTTGGGGGTGGGCCCGGGTCTGGGCGTGGTTTATGTCAAAAATCAACCGAGGTATGCTAGAGAGGTTGGAGAGTGTCCCAGTGTGGTTCGTTTAGATAGACGGGGCTATTTGGTTGGTCAAACGGGGAAAATGGCTTGAATGGGGTGTTTTCGAGCTAAATTGGTTTGCTATAGCCCACGGTTTTGGGGGTGAGTTCGGGGTCCTGGCGTGGTTTGGGCTAAACATCGATTGAATCATGCCAGGGAGGTTAGGGAGCATCTCAGTATAGTCTATTTGGGTGGGAGGGGCCATTTGGGTTGTCAAACGGGTGAAACGGCGAGAACGGGGTATTTTTGGGCCAAATCGGTGTGCTATAGCCCACGAATTTAGGGGTGGGCTCGGGGTACGGGATAAAAATCAACCAGGACATGCCCGGAAGGTTAGAGAGCATCCCAGTGTGATCCGTTTAGGTAGAAAGGGACATTTGGTTGGTCAAATGAGTTAAACGGCGCACAAGGAACATTTTTCGGGCCAAATCGGTGTGCTATAACCAACGATTTCGGGGGTGGGCCCGGGGGTTGGGCATGGTTTGGGCTGAAAATTGGTCGGGGCATGCCAGTATGGTCCGTTTGGGTGGGCGAGGCCATTTGGTTGGTCAAACAGGCAAAAAAGCGCGAACGGGGCATTGTCGGGCCAAATCGATGTGCTATAGCCCACAATTTTGGAGGTGGGCTCGGGGTCAGGGCGTGGTTTGGGCTAAAAATCAATCGGGGCATGTCGGGGAGGTTAGGGAGCGTCCTAGTATGGTCCGTTTTGGTGGACGGAGCCATTTGGTTGGTTAAACAGGCAAAACGGCGTGAATGGGGCATTTTTGGGCTAAATCGGTGTGCTATCGCCCATGGTTTTGGGGGTGAGCCCGGGGTCCAGACGTGGGTTGGGCTGAAAATTGGGGTATGCCAGCGAGGTTAGGGAGCATCCCAGTGTGGTCCGTTTGGGTGGGCGGGGTCATTTGGTTGGTCAATCAGGCAAAACGGCTTGAACGCGGCATTTTTGGGCCAAATCGGTGTGCTATAATCCACGGTTTCAAGGATGGGCCCAGGGTTCGGGCGTGGTTTGGGCCGAAAATCGATCGACACGTGCTAGAGAGGTTGGGAAGCATCCTAGTATGGACCGTTTGGATGGGCAGGGCTATTCGGTTGGTGAAACGACCGTAACGGCGTGAATGGGGTATTTTTAGGTCAAATCGGTATGTTATAGACAACGGATTCGGGGGTGGGCACGGGGTTTGAGTGTGATTTGGGCAAAAAATTGATCGAGGCATGTCAGGTAGGTTGGGGAGAGTCCCAGTGTAGTTCGTTTGGGAGGGCGAGTCTATTTGGTTGGTCAAACGGGCGAAGCGGCACGAACGGGGCATTTTCTAGCCAAGTTGGTGTGCTATTACCCACGGTTTTGGGGATGGGCATGGTTCGGGCCGAAAATTGACTGGGGCATACCAGGGAAGTTGGAAAGAGTTCCAGTGTGGTCCATTTGGGTGGGCGGAGGTATTTGGTTGGTCAAACGGGCAAAACGGCGCGAATGAGGCATTTTCCAGCTAAATTGTTGTGCTGTAGCCTACGGTTTTGGGGGTGTACCCAGGGTTCGAGTGTGGTTTGGGCCAAAAATTGACCGGGGAATGCCAGAGGGTTGCGGAGCATCCTAGAGTGGTCTGTTTGGGTGGGCGGGGACATTTGGTTGGTCAACCGGGAAAAATGACGCGAACGGTGCATTTTTAGCCAAATCGTGTGCTATAGCCCACAGTTTCGGGGGTCAGCCTGGGTCTCGTGCGTGGTTTGGGTCGAAAATCAACCAGGGCATGCCAGGGAGGTTGAAGAGTATCCCAGTGTGTTCCGTTTGGGTGGGCGGGGCAATTTGGTTGGTCAATCAGGCGAAACAACACGAACGCGGTATTTTTAGGTCAAATCGGTGTGCTATAGTCCATATTTTCAGGGATGGGCCCGGGGTCCGGGCGTGGTTTGGGCCAAAGATCGATCGATATATGCCAGGGAGGTTGGGAAACATCCTAGTATGGTCTGTTTGGGTGGACGGGGCTATTTGGTTGGTCAAACGGGCGTAACGGCACGAACGGGGCATTTTTGGGCCAAATCGATGTGTTATAGCCTACGTTTTTGGGAGTGGGCACGGGGTTCGGGCGTGTTTTGGGCCAAAAATTGGTCGAGGCGTGCCAGGGAGGTTGGAGAGTATCCCATTATAGTCCATTTAAGAGGCGAAGCCATTTGGTTGGTCAAACGGGCAAAACAACGCAAACGGGGTATTTTTGGGCCAAGTCGATGAGCTATACCCACGGTTTTGGGGGTGGGCACGGGGTCTGGGCGTGGTTTAGGATGAAAATTGACCGGGGCGTGCCAGGGAGGTTGAAGAGCATCCCAGTGTGGTCCGTTTGGGTGGGCAGGGCCATTTGGTTGGTCAAACGAGCAAAATGGCGAATGAGGTATTTTGGGCCAAATCGGTGTGTTATATCCCACGGTTTTGGGGGTGGACCCGAGGTTCGGATGTGGTTTGGGACAAACATCAAACGGGGCATGCCACGGATGTTGGGATGCATCCCAGTATGGTCCGTTTGGGTGGGCGGGGCCATTTAGTTGGTCAAACAGGAAAAACGGCGCGAACGGGGCATTTTCGAGCCAAATCGGTGTGCTATAGCCTACGATTTTGGGGGTTGGCCCGGGTCTGGGCGTGGTTTGCGCCGAAAATTGATTCGGGCGTGCCAGGGATTTTGGTAGCATCCCAGTGTAGTCCGTTTGGGTGGCCAGGGCTATTTGGTTGGTCAAACAGGTGAAACAGCGGGAATGAGGCATTTTCGGGCCAAATAGGTGTTCTATAGCCCACGATTTCGGGGGTACGCTCGGGTTCCGGGCGTGGTTTAGGCCCAAAATTGACCGGGATGTTCTAGGGAGGTTGGGTGCATCCCAGTGTGGTCCGTTTAGGTCGACGGGGCCAGTTAGTTAGTCAAACGGGTGAAACGGCTTGAACGGGGCATTTTTAGCCCTAATCTGTGTGCAGCCCATGGTTTCGGGGGTGAGCCCGGGGTTCGGGCCTGGTTTGAGCCAAAAATTAATTGGGGCGTACCAGGGAGGTTGGGAAGCGTCCCAGTGTGGTCCGTTTGTATTGGGTGTGGCCATTTGGTTGGTCAAACGGGCAAAATGCCGCAAAAGTGACATTTTCGGGACAAATCGATGTGCTATAGCTCACGGTTTCAGGGGTGGGCCTGGGGTTCGGGCGTGGTTTTGACCAAAATCAACCAGGGCGTGCCAGGGATGTTGGGAATCATCCTAGTGAGGTCCTTTTAAAGTTTCGTAGGCATTTGGGTGGACAAACGGGAGAAATAGGGCATTTTTGGGCTAAATCGGTGTGTTATATCCCACTGTTTCGGGGGCGAGACCGGGGTCCGGGCGTGCTGTGGGCCAAAAATTGACCGAGGCATGACAGGGAGGTTGGGAATCATCTCAGTGTGTTCCGTTTAAATTTTCGTGGGCATTTGGGTGGACAAACAAGCGAAACGGCAAGAACGAGGCATTTTCGGGCCAAATCGGTGTGCTATAGCCCACGGTTTTGGGGGCGAGCTCGGGGTTCGGGCGTGCTGTGGGCCAAAAATTAACCGAGGCATGACAGAGAGGTTGGGATCATCCCAATGTGGTCCGTTTAAATTTTTGTGGCTATTTGGGTGGACAAACGGGCAAAACGGTGCGAACGGGGCATTTTCAGGCCAAATTAGTGTTCTATAGACCACAGTTGCAAGGGTGGGCCAGGGGCTTAAGCGTGCTGTGGGCTGAAAATCAAACGGGGCGTGCCAGGGAGGTTGGGTATCATCCCAGTGTGGTCCGTTTAAATTTTTGTGGGCATTTGGGTGGACAAACGGGCGAAACAGTAAGAACGGTGAATTTTTGGGCCAAATCGGTGTGCTATAGCCCACGGTTTTGGGGGCGGGCCCAAGGTCCGGGCGTTCTTTAGGTTGAAAATTGAACGGGGCATGCCTGGGAGGTTGGGGATCGTCTCAGTGTGGTCCGTTTAAATTTCCATGGCCATTTGGGTGGACAAATGGGCAAAACGGTGCGAATGAAGCATTTTTGGGCCAAATCGGTGTTCTATAGACCACGGTTTTGGGTATGGGCAAGGGGTTCGTGCGTTCTGTGGGCCAAAAATTGACCAGGGCATGCTAGGGAGGTTGGGAATCGTCCCAATGTGGTCCGTTTAAATTTTTGTGGCCATTTGGTTGGACAAACGGGCAAAACGGTGCGAACGGGGTATTTTCAGGTTATATCAGTGTGCTATAGCCCACGGTTTAGGGGTTGGGCCTGGGGTCCAGGAGTTCTGTGGGCCAAAAATCGGCTGGGGCGTGCCAGGGAGGATGGGGATCGTCCAAGTGTGGTCCTTTTACATTTTCGTGGGCATTTGGGTGGACAAACGGGCGAAACGACGCGAACGGGGCATTTTCGGGCAAGGTTGGTGTGCTATAGCCTATGGTTTTGGGGGTGGGCCCAGGGTTCGAGAGTGCTTTTTGCTAAAAATCGACCGGGGCGTGCCAGGGAGGTTGGGGATCATCCCAATGTGGTCCGTTTAAATTTTCGTGGCCATTTGGGTGGACAAAAGGGCAAAACAGCGCGAATGGGGCATTTTCGGGCTAAATCGGTGTGCTATAACCCACGGTTTTGGTGATGACCCAGGGGTCCAGGCGTGTTGTGGGCAAAAAATTGACCGGAGCGTGCCAGGGAGGTTGGGGATCGTCCCAGTGTGGTTTGTTTGAATTTTCATGGTCATTTGGGTGGACAAACGGGCAAAACAGAGCGAACAGGGCATTTTTAGACTAAATCGGTGTGCTATAGCCTCTTGTTTCGGAGGAGAGCCTGGGGTTCGAGGGTGCTACGGGTCAAAAATCGACCGGGGCATGCCGGGGAGATTAGGATCATCCCAGTGTGGTTCGTTTAAATTTTCGTGGCCAATTAGGTGGACAAACGGGAGAAACGGCGAGAATGATGCATTTTTGGGCTAAATCGGTGTGTTTTGCCCACGATTTTGGGGATGGGCTAGGGGTCCGGGCGTGCTGTGGGCTAAAAATCGATCGGAGGATGCCAGGGAGGTTGGGAATCGTCCTATTGTGGTTTTTTTAAATTTTCGTGGCCATTTGGGTGGACAAACGGGCGAAACGACGCGAACGAGGCATTTTCGGGCCAAATCAGTGTGCTATAGTCCATAATTTCGGGGGCGGGCCCAGGGTCCGGGCGTGCTGTGGGCCGAAAATAGATCAGGTCAAGCCAGCGTGGTTGGGTATCGACCTAGTGCGGTCTATTTAAATTTTTGTGACCTTTTGGGTGGACAAACGGACGAAGCGCTGCGAACAAGAAATTTTTGGGCTAAATCGGTGTGCTATATTCCACGGTTTTGGTGGCGGGCCTGGGGTCTGATTGTGTTGTGGGTCAAAAATAGACCGGGGAGTGCCAGAGAGGTTGGGGATCATCCCAATGTGGTCCGTTTAAATTTCGTGGCCATTTAGGTGGACAAACGGGCGAAACGGGGCGTACGGGGCATTTTCGGGCTAAATCGATGTGCTATGGCCCATGATTTCGGGGGCGTACCTGTTGTCCACGCGTGTTATGGGCTGAAAATCGACCGGGGTGTGCCAGGGAGGTTGGGGATCATCCCAGTGTGGTCCGTTTAAATTTTTGTGGTCATTTGGGTTGAAAAACGGGAAAAACGACACGAACGGGGAATTTTTGGGTCAAATCGGTGTGCTATAGCCCACGATTACGGCGGTGGGCTCGGGTTCCTTGCGTGTTGTGGGTCAAAAATCGATGGGGTCATGCCAGGGAGGTTTGGGATCATCCCAGTATTGTCCGTTTAAATTTCGTTGGCCATTTGGGTGGACAAACGGGCGAAACGGTGCGAACGGGGCATTTTTGGGCAAAATCGGTGTGCTATAGCCAACAGTTTCGGGGATGGTCCTGGATTTCGATCTTTTTGTGGGCCAAAAATTTACCGGGGCATGCCAGGGAGGTTGGGGATCTTCCCAGTATGGTACGTTTAAATTTTTGTGGCCATTTGGGTGGACAAACGGGCGAAACGGCCTGAACGGGGCAGTTTTGGGCTAAATTTGTGTGTTATAGCCCATGATTTTGGGGATGGGCCAGGGGCCCGGGCGTGCTGTCGGCCAAAAATCGACCGGGGCGTGCCAGGGAGGTTGGGGATCGTCCCATTGGGGTCCGTTTAAATTTCCGTGGACATTTGGGTGGACAAACAGGCGAAACGGAGCGAATGAGGCATTTTCAGGCCAAATCGGTGTGCTATAGCCTATGGTTTCGGGTGTGGGCTCGGGGTCCTGGCGTGCTATGGGCCAAAAATCAACCGGAGCGTGCCAAGGAAATTAAGGAATGTCCAAATGTGGTCCATTTAAATTTTTGTGGCCATTTGGTTGGACAAACGGGGCGAAACGGTGCGAACGGATCAATTTCAGGCCAAAACGATGTGCTATAGCCCGCAATTTTGGGGGCGGACCGGGAGTTTGGGCGTGGTGTGGGTCAAAAATTGACCGAGCCTTGCCAGGGAGTTTGGGGATCATTCCAGTGTGGTCCGTTTAAATTTTTGTGGCCATTTGGGTGGACAAACAGGCGAAACGGCAAGAATGAGGCATTTTCGGGCCAAATCGGTGTGCTATTACCCACGGTTTTGGAGACGGCCCGGGGTTCGGGTGTGTTTTGGGATGAAAATTGATCGGGGCGTGCCAGGGAGGTTGGGGATCGTACCAGTGTGGTCCATTTAAATTTTCATGGCTATTTGGGTGGATAAACGGGCGAAACGCCGCGAACATGACATTTTTTAGCCAAATCGGTGTGCTATAGCCTATGGTTACGGGAGAGGGTTCGGGCGTGCTGTGTGCCAAAAATCTACCGGGTCGTGCCAGGGATGTTGGGGATCGTCTCAGTGTGGTTCGTTTAAATATTCGTGGTCATTTGGGTTAAAAAACGGGTGAAACGGCGTGAACGGGACATTTTCGGGCTAAATCGGTGTGCTATAGCCCACGATTACGGGGGTGGGCCCTGGTTCCTTACGTGCTGTGGGCCAAAAATTGACAATAATAGAGATATTAAAATAATACAAGTAAGCCTAACCTTTACAGAAAAATTACCTCAAAGTCGCCAGACTTCTATCTACCACCTGCAAACTACAATAAAATAATATAATAATCGAGATATCAATACCTCTTAATATCTCTACAGAGAGATTTTACCATCTAAAGGACATAAAAAATAAGTCAATGTCATAGGAATATTTTTCGTCCATGTAACAAATATTGTCATAAAATAAAATCAACATGTTAATGAATCTATCTTGAAACAAAACACACCTCATGATCTAATTGAGTTCTACTTTTCTCTTATTTTTGGAGTTCTTTTCTAGTTGAGAGAGAATATTTATTATCCTTCTTTTCATATATTTTTGAAGTCTAGTTAATATAATAAAAATATAAATTAATGAAAAAGGGTGAAAAGACGATTTTGTCTAAAACAGAGTTTTTTTAATGAAGGGAAAAAATTGTGAATCACTTTTCTAAGGGTCTTCACACTTTTAATATATTATAAATTTTTTACTTTTTTTAAAAAAGTAATAAAATCAAGTAAAACAGGAAATTAGTTAATAAAATATCTCAATGGTTCCACCTAAGTTTGAATCCTTGTAATTGTGGTAAATAACAGGTTTCTAGAGTTAAATGCACGACCACTTCAAATTAACATTTTTAACTTATTCTATCTACCCCGTTTTCAAAAAGTTGAATTTTAAACATTGAAAGTGACATTCACATCCGCCTTATCATGCCTATCATTAATAATTATTAATTGAGGTATCATAGAAGCCCGCTCCATATAAATAAAAATAACGTAAGATTAAAAGGTCAACCAAAAATAGGGAGTAAAAGGAGATAGAGAAAAGTAGTTGTAAATTGGAAAAACATTAAACCTTTATAACTTTGTGCTCGAATATTCATTTGAGGTGATTTTTTTTTTTGAATATGCATATTTTTTCAAGAGCTATGTGGACAAACTGCCGCAAGGCGGTTTGGTCAAGCCAATTTTCTAAAAAATGGCTTTTATACCATTCAATCGACACTTTTTCCCAATTCGGTACGAAATGTTCATTCTTATTTAGCCAAAAAAAGTGATGAAAAGTAAACGGTTTGAAGAACAAAATATCATGGTAAGGCGGATGCGAATGTCAAGT
Organism: Capsicum pubescens; assembly: GCA_030864215.1. Classification (NCBI taxonomy): domain Eukaryota; kingdom Viridiplantae; phylum Streptophyta; class Magnoliopsida; order Solanales; family Solanaceae; genus Capsicum; species Capsicum pubescens. Next base: position 44,466,741 of record CM061538.1, read on the forward strand.
TCAACATTCGAAAGTCAATTTTCTAAAATGAGGTGGATCACATAGGTGAACAATAAAAAATTTAAAAAGTGTTTACATTTTAACACAAGACCACGTTGGTTTGGTGGTCTTACATTTGACTTTAGGAACTTGTTCTTTTACCACAACAACAAGGGTTCAAACGCAGAGATCGATCGGGGCATTCAAGGGAGGTTGCGGAGCGTTCCAGTGTGGTTCGTTTGTATGGGCGGGGCCATTTGGGTGGTCAAACGGGTGAAACGACGCGAACGGGGCATTTTCAAGCTAAATCGGTGTGCTAAAACCCACGGTTACGGGGGTGGGCCCAAGTTTCGGGCGTGCTTTGGGTCGAAAATCGATCGGAGCGTCCAGGGAGGTTAGGAAGCGTCCCAGTGTGGTCTGTTTGTATGTGTGGAGCCATTTGGGTGATCAAACGGGTAAAACGGCGCGAATGAGGTATTTTCGAGCCAAATCGGTGTGCTATAGCCCAAGGTTCAGCCGGTGGGCCTGGGATTCGGGCGTTGTTTGAGCAACAAATCAATCGGAGTGTGCCAGGGAGGTTGGGAAGCATCCCAGTGTGGTCCGTTTGTATGGGTGGGGACATTTGGGTGGTCAAACGAGCGAAACAGTGCAAACGAAGCATTTTTGGGCCAAATCGGTGTACTATAGCCCACGATTTTGGGGGTGGGCTCGGGGTTCGTGCATGGTATGGGCTAAAATATCGACCGACGCGTGCTAGGGGGTTAAGGAGACTCCCATTGTGGCCCGTTTGTATGGGCAGGGCCATTTGAGTGGTCAAATGGGCAAAACGACGTGAACGATTGATTTTCAGGCGAAATCGGTGTGGTATAGCCCACGGTTCTGGGGGGTGGGCCTGGAGTCCAAGCGTGGTTTGGGCCAAAAATTGATCGAGGCGTGCCAGGGAGGTTGGGGAGCGTCCCAGTGTGGTTCGTTTGTTCTATAGGCCACATTTTTCATATATTTTTGAAGTCTAGTTAATATAATAAAAATATTTAAATAATAAATTAATGAAAAGGGTGAAAAGATGATTTTGTCTAAAACAAAGTTTTTTTAATGAAGGAAAAAAGTGCCAATCACTTTTCTAAGAGTCTTATACTTTTAATATATCGTGATTTTTTTACTTTTTTAAAAAGTAATAAAACCAAGTAAAACAGGAAATTAGTTAATAGAATATCTCAATGGATCCACCTAGGTTTGAATCCTCGTAATTGTGGTAAATAACAGGTTTCTAGAGTTAAACATTGAAAGTGATATTCACATCCGCCTTATCATGCCTATCATTAATAATTTGTAATTGAGGTATCATAGAACCTCTCTCCATATAAATAAAAATTAATTAAGATTAAAAGGTCAACAAAAAATAGAGAGTGAAAGGAGATAGATAAAAGTAGTTGTAAATTGGTGAAACATTAAACCTTTATAACTTTGTGCTCAAATATCCATTTGAGGTAAAAATAATTTGAATTCGCGTATTTTTTCGGGAGCTATATGGATAAACTACCGCAAGGTGGTTTGGTTAAGCCGATTTTCTAACAAACGGTTTTTATCTCATTCAATCGATACTTTTTTCTAATTCGATATGAAATGTTCATTTAGCCAAGAAAATGATGAAAAGTAAACGGTTTGATGATCAAAATATCATGGTAAGGCGGATACGAATGTCAATTTCAACATTTGAATGTCAAATTTCTAAAATGAGGTGAATAGCATAGGTGAACAATATAAAATTTAAAAGGTGTTTACATTTTAACACAAGACCACCTTGGCTTGGTGGTCTTACATTTGACTTTAGGAACTTGTTTTTTACCTCAACTACAAAGTTTCAAACGTAGAGATGGCTAAATCTGTGTGTTATAGCCCACGATTTTGGGGGTGCTCCTGGGGTTCGGGCGTGGTTTGGGCCGAAAATCAATTGGGACGTGCTAGTGAGGTTGGAGAGCGTCTCAGTCTGGTCCGTTTGGGTGGGAGGGTCTATTTGGTTGGTCAAACGGGTAAAACGGCGTGAATGAAGCATTTTCGGGCTAAATCGGTATGCTATAGCCCATGATTTTAGGGGTAGGCCAGGGGTCCGGGCGTGGTTTGTGCCAAAAATTGACCGAAGCATGTCAGGAAGGTTGGAGAGCGTTCCATTGTGGTCCGTTTAGATGGGTGGGGCCATTTGATTGGTCAAATGGGCAAAACGGTGCGAATGAGGCAATTTTGGGTCAAGTCAGTGTGCTATAGAACATGGTTTTGGGGGTGAGCCCGGGGTCCGGGCATGGTTTGGGCCAAAAATCGACAGGGGTATGCCAGGGAGTTGGGGAGCATTCCAGTGTGGTTTGTTTAGGTGTAAGAGGTCATTTGGTTGGCCAAATGGGCGAAACAACGCGAACGGGGCATATTCGGGCCAAATCGATATGCTATAGCCTATGATTTTCGGGGTGGGCTCAGGGTTCAGGTGTTGTTTGGTCCAAAAATCGACCGGAGCATCTCGGGGAGTTGAGGAGCGTCCCAGTTTGGTTTTTTGGGTGGGAGGGGCCATTTGGTTGGTCAAACGAGCGAAACGATGCGAACGGAGCATATTCGGGCCAAATTGGTGTGCTATAGCCTACGATTTCGGGTGTGGGCTCGGGGTCCGGGTGTGGTTTGGGATAAAAATCGATTGGAGTGTGCCAGGGAGTTGGGGAGCATCCCAATGTGGTCCATTCGGGTGGGCGGGGCCATTTGGTTGGTCAAACGGGAGAAACAGCGCGAATGGGGCATTTTCAGGCAAAATCAGTATGCTATAGCCCATGATTTTGAGGGTGGGCCTGGAGTTCAAGTGTGGTTTAGGTCAAAAAATGATCGATACGTGCCAGGATGGTTAGGAAGCATCTGAATGGGGAATTTTCGGGTCAAATCGAAGTTTTATAGCCCACGATTTTGGGGGTAGGCCTGGGGTCCGAGCGTGCTGTGGGCCAAAAATCGACCGGGGTGTGCCAGGGAGGTTGGGGATCTCTCAGTGTGGTCTGTTTAATTTTTTGTGGCCATTTGGGTGGATAAACGGGCGAAACAACACGAACGGGACATTTTTTAGCCAAATCGGTTTGCTATAGCCCACGGTTTCGAGGGTGGGCTCGGGATCCGAACGTGATGTGGGCCAAAAATCGACCAGGGCATGCCACAGAGGTTGGGGATCATCCCAGTGTGGTCCGTTTTATTTCTTGTGGCCATTTGGGTGGACAAACGGGAGAAACGGCGCGAATGAGGCATTTTCGGGCCAAATTGGTGTGCTATAGCCTCCGATTTTGGGGGTGGGCTCGGGGTCCAGGCGTGCTATGGGCCAAAAATCGACCGGGACGTGCCAGGGATGTTGTTGGGGATCATCCCATTGTAGTCCTTTTAATTTTTCGTGGCCATTTGGGTGGACAAACGGGTGAAACGGTGCGTAAGGGGCATTTTTGGGACAAATCGGTGTGCTATAGCCTACGGTTTTGGGGGTGGGCCTGGGGTCCGAGCGTGCTGTGGGCCAAAAATTGATCGGGGCATGCCAGGGAGGTTGGGGATCGTCCTAGTGTGGTTCGTATAATTTTTCGTGGCCATTTGGGTGGACAAACAGGCGAAATTTCGCAAATGGGATATTTTTGGGCCAAATCAGTGTGGTAAAGCCCACGATTTTGGGGGTGGGCTCGGGGTTCGAGCATGATGTGGGCTGAAAATCGACCGAGGCATGCCAGGGAGGTTGGGGATCATCCCAGTGTTATTCGTTTAATTTTTCGTGGCCATTTGGGTGGACAAACAGGCGAAACGGCGCGAACGGGGCATTTTCGGGCCAAATTGATGTGCTATAGCCAACGGTTTCGGGGGTGGGCCTAGGGTTCGAGTGTGTTGTAGGCCGAAAATTGACCGGGGCATGTCAGGGAGGTTGTGGATCGTCCCATTGTGGTCCGTTTAATTTTTCGTGGCCATTTAAGTGGACAAACGGGCGAAATGGCTCGAACGGAACTTTTTTGGGCCAAATCGGTGTGCTATAGCCCACAGATTTGGGGGTGGGCCCGGGGTCGGTTATGTTGTGGGCTGAAAATCGATCGGAGCATGCCAGAGAGGTTAGGGATCATCCCAGTATGGTCTATTTAATTTTTCGTGGCCATTTGGGTGGATAAACGGGCGAAACGACGCGAACGAGGCATTTTTGGGCCAAATCGGTGTGCTATAGCCCACGGTTTCGAGGGTGGGCCTGGGGTCCGGGCGTGCTGTGGGTCGAAAATCGACTGGGGTATGCCAGGGAGGTTTGTGGCCATTTGGGTGGACAAAGGGGCGAAACGGCGCAAACGGTGCATTTTCGGACCAAATCGGTGTGCTATAGCCCACGGTTTTGGGGATGGTCCTGGGGGTCGGGCTTACTGTGGCCCAAAAATCAACCGGGGCGTGCCATGGAAGTTGGAGATCGTTCCAGTATGGTCCGTTTAATTTTTTTATGGCCATTTTGGTGGACAAACGGGAGAAACGGGGTGAACGGATCATTTTTGGGAATAATCGGTATGCTATAGCCCACGGTTTTGGGGGTTGGCCCGGGGTCCGGGCATGTTGTGGGCCGAAAATCGATCGGACCAAGCCTAGGAGGTATGGGTTAGTCCCAGTGTGGTCCATTTAATTTTTGTGGCCATTTGGGTGGACAAACGGGAGAAACGACGGGAACGGGGAATTTTTGGGCCAAATGGGTGTGCTATAGCCTACGGTTTTGGGGGTGGGCTCGGGGTACGGGCGTTCTGTAGGTCAAACATTGATCGGAGCGTGCCAGGGACATTAAGGATCGTCCCAGTGTGGTCCGTTTAATTTTTCGTGGCCATTTGGTGGACAAACGGGTGAAACGGCCTGAACGGGCATTTTCGGGCCAAATCGGTGTGCTATAGCCCACGATTTTGGGGGTGGGATCGGGGTCCATCCATGTTGTTGGCCGAAAATCAACCGAGTCCATTTAAATTTTTGTTGCCACTTGGTTGGACAATCGAGTGAAACGGCGCGAACGGGGCAATTTCATGTCAAATCGATGTGCTATAGCCCACGATATAGGGGGTGGGCCCGGGTTTTGGACATGTTATGGGCCGAAAATCAATCGGGACATGCCATAAAGGTTGGGGATCGTCCCAGTGTGGTCCATTTAATTTTTTGTGGCCACTTAGGTGGACAAACCGGCCAAATGGCACGAACAAGGCATTTTCGGGCTAAATTGGTGTGCTATAGCCCACGATTTCGGGGGTGGGCCCAGGGTTCGGGCGTTCTGTGGGATAAAAATTGACCGGGACATGCCAGGGAGGTTGGGGATCATCCCCTTGTAGTCCGTTTAATTTTTCTTGGCTATTTGGGTGGACAAACGGGCGAAACGACGTGTACAGGGCATTTTTGGGCCAAATCGGTGTGCCTTAGACCATGGTTTTGGGGGTGGGCACGGGGTCCGTGCGTGTTGTGGGCCAAAAATTGACCAGGGCGTGCCAGAGAGGTTGGGTATCATCCCAGTGTGATCCGTTTAATTTTTCGTGGCCACTTGGGCGGACAAACGGGCGAAACGGCGCGAACGGGGCATTTTCGGGACAAATCGGTGTGCTATAGCCCACGGTTTCGGGGGTGGGGCCCGGGGTCCAGGCGTGTTGTAGAATGAAAATCGATTGGGGCATGCTAGGGAGGTTGGGAATCGTCCCAGTGTGGTCCGTTTAATTTTTCATGGCTATTCAGGGTGTGGTTAAAGAAGAAGTTGTTAGGAGAAAAGGTTAAGAGAGAGAGAGAGAGAGATGAATAGGGTAAAATAAAATAAAATAAAAAAAGGGGGAAAAATAGGCTAATGTAACAAACTAAACATGATAAAACTACAAGAGAGGGAGAGTACTAAGTAGGATTTACAACACATTTGATTAAAACCGACTAAATAATTGCATATTTTAACAACTTATTTTGAAATAATATTTTTATTTAACAACTTATTTTGAAATAATACCTTTATCTAAACCTCTTCATCTATTGGTACTATTTAAGACATTATACAGAAACAGATACAGAGACGATGTACAAATATATGAAAACTTTCTTAGGAGAACCGGCAAAAACCGTATGGGAAGCTTTCAAGTTAAACTCTCCACATGATTTTCAGGTATTAGTATCACTAGGACCAAACCCTTATAATTTTACAAATAAAATAAATAGTTTGGGGAAGATCCGAATAGTGGTTTATTAGCATTACAAAGAAATGCCCTGATAAAATTAGAACAGTTAAGTATTTCAAGTTGGTTACATATTAAAAACTTCTTAAGAAACTACTTTTATTATTGTACAATTAGTGAAAATACTTTTGATGAAGAATTAGGTAAAAAACTCTTTCATAAATTACCAGGAGCTTTAGAAAGAGAAGTAGAAGATAGATAGTATAAAGGAGATGGTGTAGTTCAAAATCCATATGCTAAATGGACCATAGGATATAAAATACAACATGTAATGGATATCTTAACAGAAAAATGTACAAATATACAAATACAAAAACAACTAAAGAAAAACGAAATGAACTTTTGCAAATCTATTATATATACAACTCAAAGTTATGATAATGACCTAAGGAAACCTAAAAAGTATAAAAGAAAATACAATAAATCATACTATCGTAAGAAATACTACTTGCATAAATCATCAGCCAAGAAGCCATACCTAAACAAAGGCAGACATGTTAGAAAATATAGGAATGATAGAAATTATAAAAATAAATTAGAATGTTATACATGTGGAAGCATAGAACATTTAGCGAATATATGTCCAAAAAGAAATAATAGTAGAACTAGAAATTCGCAATTAGTAGAGATTTTCAAGAAACCCTATTAAATGTAGATGAATATATGTCAGATACTGAAAGTATATATTCCATAATGAGCATAGAGATAGATGATAGACTTAAATCTGATTCTTCAGACTCAGAAGAAGATAATTTAATAAATGAAATAGAACAAGAAACAGACGAGTTAAATTTAAATGACTTAATAATTAGCAATCTAATGAAAGTTATACAAGGCTGTAAACATGATTTTCAAAGACAAAAAGGAATAGACAGTAATCAATTTCGCATATGTAATTGGTACCCGAGTAAAACAAATAGAGCTAAATGCAACAAATGTTATATGGAGGCATGTGTAAATTGTATAGAAAGTAAGTTAAAAATAAAGGTAGGACCAGATGTAAATGGAGAACAAAAACAAGTAACTAATCATACTATTAACCTAAGAATAGCAATTTTAGAAGCTCGAGTAAATGAGTTAGAGCAAAGACTAGCTACATTCGAAAAAGGAAAAACCATAAAATATGAAGATGAAATAAATACACAAGGAACAGTACACCTAGAACAACTAAAGACGGAACTTATGAATATAGAAGAAAATAACACTAGTCTAATATGTAACGAAGATAAAAACTTTACTACGATAAAAGTATTAGCTAGAATTAGAATTCAAGATATTGAAATAGAAACTCTAGGCTTGGTTGATACAGGATGTACCAGTTGCTTAATAAACAAAAGAATAGTACCACAACATGTACTTAAAACCTTAAAAAAACCAAGAACAGCAATACAGATGGACGGATCATATAATATCTATGATTACTATATCAAAAAGGCACAGATAAATTTTCTCAATACATGTAATGAATTATATAAACCCATCTATAATCCTCATAAAATATTAGTAAGAGGTTTAAATATAAAAATAGATTTCGTAATTGGGTTACACTTCTTATTACAAAATAGAGGAGGTTGTCTCATAACTAGAGATGATATAATGTTATTTCGAAACAATACTTAAACATCAGTACAAACTACTAATTACACAATAATAGAAAGAAAATTCAAAACACACAATAGTTCCATTTTCTTTTTACTAATTATTATTCCATATTTAACAAATAGTCTAAAACCTGTTTGCAAGTACCCTAAATGTTCTTGCATGTTTTGTCTAAACACTAAGATATCATCTACGTAAACTAGCAAAAATTTTTTGTATTCTCCAAACATGTCATCTATTTTTCTTTGAAATATGGGTGGAGCTGTTTTTAGACCAAAAGACATAGCTAACCATGCTACTACTATTCCTTTCCATAAGTCTATTACTGTATTCCACATTTTTGGATCATGTGCTGATATATTTAGTATTTTTTTTCTTTATTACCTCCTTTCTGTAATTTAATAGGTTCTTCTATTGACATTCTTCTTCCCACTGGCCTTATATTTTCTTTTATTTTCGTATCTGGGTTTATTCTAACTTCTCTTCTTCTTGGTACATTACCTGTACTATAATCTATTGATTGAGTATGTGGATTAGTTTGTTGAAATGGACTATCACTTGTTGAGATTGTTGTTTCCATTTCTGCCAGTTCTTTATAACTTATTGTAGATATTGTGTCTTCATCTTCTCTTTCAGAGGTTTAGTAGATAGTATCTACCTTTTTAGTTCTATATCCTAAATTATCATCTCTTTCTGAATAAGTTTTAAAATGTTTTATAGATTGTGTTATGTTCATATTTCTTTGCTTACATCCTTTACACTTAAAAGTTATATACTTATGTTCTTCATATAGTCTTAGTGCTTCTTCTATTGCTTGATCTACTCCATATCCTTCTTGTAATATTTCTATATTCATTAATTCTTGTTCCGTATCTATGGTACTTTCAATTTCATTATCATCTAATTTCTTTTGACTCATATAATTATAATCTGTAAATCTAACTGATGTTTCTCCTTTACCACTAGTATACAGTAAATGAGTTTCGGGTGCTAATACCTTTGGTTTATTAAATTTTTCTAAATTCAATTCCCGTCCTGCATATTCCTCTAGATTTATCTTTATTGGTTTAATTAATTTTATTCCTTTATTACCCATTACTTCGACTATGTCATTTACTTTTAGTTTGAACTTGGTATGACTACTTTAGGTCATTTTTTCTATAAAATCTACACACATAAGTAAATTATTTCCATTACTCATTTCTTCACATTCTTTAGTCTGAATTTCTATTTTAATATTTTTTTCAAATTCTTTTAAATTCATTAAGAAGTCTAGGCTAATATAAAATATTCCTCCGTTATTTGTCATATCTACTTCGGTTAGTCCTATTATTGATTTTTTAATATCTGACCATCTATCATCATATATTACTATTAATACCTTGGATCCTAGATTTTTTCTAGTTAGTCCTTTTAATCCTATGACTATTAGTCCCATATGCATTAATAGCATTCTATTATTTCTTATTCTCTTTAGAGATTCAGGATTTACTAGATTTAAGGTTGTAAAGTTCTCTCCTATAGCTGATATTTGTTCTTCTCAATAATGCCTATATAGTTGATTATCTGTGAAAAAATACTAAGCATTATATAATGTCTTAGGGTTCAATAATTTTTATTGATTTTACTGAAAAATCTGTAGGTCTTTGTCTATATCTATTATTTTATTTAATTCTTGGTCTTGTTCTATATCTGAGTGTCTTTTAGATAATATACTGGAAATAAGATTATTTCCAACTCTATTGTCGGAAAAACTTACTCTTTGTCTTTCTCCTTCGATGGTTCTTCTTGATCTAGTTGAAGGAGGTGCAAATATTGAAGGATAAGATTATTGGTGCTTCTCAGACTAATGCAAACACTCATACCCCAAGTTTTCCATCTCAAAACAAAGTGGATGAGATGGGTGTGCATTCTCCACTGAATGCTAAGAAATTCACTGTATCGGATGTAGATACAGCTAGTTCGATTTAAACGATAGCCGGCAAAGACTTATTAAATTCATTAATGACAGCCACTTTTCCAAAAAGAGAAGATGAAGGTTGCTCTTCATCAAGACGGAGACCACCCAAAACTTGTACTCAGAAAGATACCTCTAAAATATCTTTGATTTCAAAGAAAAAAAATGACAAAATTGAAGCTATAATAAAACAGACTTTAGAAAAAAAAATTCAATAATCAAGGACAAGACAAACATGTTGTTAGAAAAAATAGTCCAAGTACGAGTACAGACAGAATAGTCCCAAATATAGATAATCAGAACAATCCATATCAAGCAATAGAAGAAGCACTAAGACTATATGAAGAACATAAGTATATAACTTTTAAGTGTAAAGGATGTAAGCAAAGAAATATGAACATAACACAATAGAGAGAGAGAGTGCTTGCATTATTCTGAGAAGCACCAATAATCTTATCCTTCAATATTTGCACGTCCTCCATAAGTTTAGCATTTTTAAGAAGAAGGGCTTCTTTTTGGGAATTGAGTCTTTTGAAGGCCTCGGTCATTGTAGAACAGTGATCACAAAAAATTATTTTACTTGTATCTTTTTGGATCGTGTATTGGGGTATTTTGTTTGAGGGTTGGAAATATATAGTAATTAGGCCCAATGTATCCTCTAGCATAATCCAAAGCTTCAGTAAAATCATTAAAACCTTTGAAAAGTGGGTTTTTAACCCCATTTATTGAGTCTACTACTTCAATCCATGTTTTAAAAATTCCATTAGTTTTGCCACGTATAACTACGTAATATTTAAACCTGTTTTCTCTACTTTTGTCTGAAAAATATTGACATAAAGTATTTGTTACAACTACAAAATATTTAGTGTCTCTTTTATTATATGCTATCCATAGATTGTCTACTAGACATCTCTGAGGTTTATCTAAAACACAATCTGGTTTAACTCTAAATGATAAATTACATGATGGATATGAGATTAAATTAACTCAACCAAAATAAATTCTTTCCATCATTTTTGCAGAGTCTTGTGGTCTGAATTTAACATTACCTAGTCGTGTCTGAGCGTAGGAGTCTTGAGCTGGGGCTATGCCCTTGCCCTTATTTGTTGACTGATGGCCAGTTGGTCTCATGCTGAAACAAAGGTTAATTAACCTGTTTAGTTTTAATCTGTAGTCTACTTAACTTATCTGCTAGCTCATTATCCTTTCCTTTCACATATTCAAATACAATATTTTTATAAACAGATATTGTATCTATAAAATTGAGCCATCTTCTTTTACTACTAGCTTTATCATTTATTTTCTAATAAAATTTAACTATTGCTTCACAATCAGTCCTTACTAATACTTCTTCTTTATTTAGGATATATAGTTTGAAGCTATTTAAACCATATATTATTGCTAATACTTTTAAGTCTATGCTACTTATATTTTTCTTTTCTTTGTATTGATCACTTTGATACGCACAATTTTTTTCTTCATTTCTATTACTATATTTATTAGGTTTGGCTTTTAGAATAGCTCCCCATCCTAATTTACTTTCATCGGTTTGAACAATTAAGTAATCTGATTCTAAAGGTATCGTTAAATCTGAAATGTTTTTAATCCTTTCTTAAATTTGTTGTACTAGTTTGATATCTTCTATATTAAAATGCTTTTGTCCTTTACTTTCCGTTTTAGCATATAAAGGTCCTGCTATTTTTCCTAATTCTTGAATAAAATTTCTTTCATAATTTACTAACCCTAAATTTTTTTGAAAATCCTTTGTATTATCTAGCTTATCTGGCATATCTAACACCTTTTTTGCAATGTGTGGTTGGAGCTTTATCCTTCCATCTCCTAAAGTTACTCCTACAAAATTAATATGAGTTTTACATCGTTTATATAGATAGATAGAGAGAGAGAGAGTCAAATATTAAATTTGTCACCCACAATATCAAAGCACTCTCTAGTGCAAGTGGCAAGGCGCTTTTGTGGTTCGTAGGTCGTGGGTTCGATGTTTGCAGCATGTGATTTTTAAAATTTTATTTTTCTTATATAATTAATATAGTCAAATATTAAATTTTTCACCCACAATATTAAAGCACTCTCTAGTTCAAGTGGCAAGACGCTACTTTTGTTGTTCATAAGTCGTGGGTTCCAAATCATCATATATCGACCTTTCTGATCTCTATACTCAAGGTTCGTTATCCTCTGTTGCTTGTTGCAGCTGGCCAATAGATCGAAAAAATGAGTAATCTGATTAATTTAACCGATAAATTTATTTGGCATCCGGAGAGTTCGTATCCTGGATCCGCCTCTAAATCTATATTTGTAATCTATAATATATTAAAAATGTGAAGAACCTTAGAGATGTTATTTAAATTTTTTAGAAATAAATAAAAATAAAATATTAACCTAGAATATTTTAAAAAGGAACTATTTAGAAGTGTAAAATATTGGAAGAGGGTTCAAATTATATGTCTACAATAATGAAGTCATGAAAATGAAGTCTGCAAATGAATTTTTGAAACATTAAGAATTTGTGTTTTAGTTTAAATTCAAACTCTTTTACTAGTCATCTTTGAAATTAACTACGATGCACTTCAATTTAGGGGGTCTATTACCCTTTAACTCAATTTTAGTGTATTTTTATTATTTTTTTGTGCTGACGTAACATATTTGTCAACTTTTTTGGCTGACATGAAACTTTTGATGTGAACCCTATTTTATGTAAGAAAGTTGTCATGTCAGTACAAAATGATGACAAAAATACTCTAAAATTGAGTTAAGGAGGCAATAGAACCCCTGCGAAATTAGAGTATGTCGTAGTAACTTTAGCCATAGTTCGAGGGGGTATTGGATGCTTATTTATTTATTTATTTATTTATTTATTTATTTAGTTTAATTTAAATTATACAAATACACAACTTATATTTTCAATATTACAAAAAAATCCCAACTCCCTAATTATATTACAAAAATCCCAACATATACATAAAATGCTATGTATATGTCGGTTATGTTATGTATATTAATAGAGAGAGACTAAAATAATTAAAAAAATGAGAAAAAATATAATTACTTCCAAAATGTTGGTATTTATGTTATTTATACTTTATTTTATTTTGTTTACATAGCCCATGCTTTCAGCTTCCACAACTTGTATTAAAATTTTGTCTTCCTAAAGTGATTCTCTCGGGCCACACGTAGTTTCAATGATTTTTAAGTACGTAAATCAATGATTTTTTAAGGATTTAATTTTAAAAATAAGAAGAAAAAATTACATATAAAAAAATAATTATAACATAAATATGGTGCAAATTGATGCGTCTCTCTTATCCATATTATATGACAAATGTAAGTGATGATCCATCAACCATTTAGAACTTATAGTGGTAATATATATATATATATATATATATATATAAAATTATGTAAGAATTTTAAAAAGTGATTTGAAATTTTACACTTTATTAAATTTTTTTATAATAAATAAAATTATTTATTTTTAGATAATTAAATATTACACATACAAAGCACGTGTAGTTAAACTAGTAAAATAAAATAACATCCACTCTCAATAGAGTTGGATGATTTTATATAATATAAAAAAAAAACTAGTAGTAGACATACCATTATAAATAATGTCTTGCTATGTTTTGTCCTTCATTTTTTTTTTTAAAAAAATAATTGGGTCCTCATTAAGATGAACAGTTCATTTTAGATAAGTATTGTTTTTTCTTTTTATCTTTAATTTGATCGATTATTCTCTTAAAATATTGTGACACATTGAAATCATTATTCTACTTTTATCGTCGTAAAAGTTTATATAGTCAAATTAATACCTACAATTAAACGAGTTTAAATTTGATGCATCGTTCGTGTATTTTTTTACACTATCATATGACTTTTACCTGTTGTAGCAGGTCATTCATTTTTATATTTTTATTTGAGAAATGAATGACCTGCTACAGCAGGTAAAAATTACCTGATAGTATAAAAAAATACAATAACGATGCACCAAACTTAAATTCATTTTGAAATATTCCCTAAACTAACAAAGAAATAAATATTTATATATATTAGGTGGCTTACAAGTCATTTCCATCATAATCTGATTAATTAGTCTTTATATTTTATATTAATTAATTAATATAATATACGACTCAATTTGACTTTTGGAATATTTAACAGACAAAAAAAAAGTCAGACATTGTATTTTCTCCTTGAATCTTCTACTAATAGGTTTTATATTAATTAGGCCTCACAAAGAACAATTGTGCAATAAAATTTTAGACCTTTTATCAACTTTTTTGGTCCTCTTTCATATCGAGCCATTGCGAGCCATTGAAACAGCGCATCGTACTACGAGCGGATAATTTCAAAGAAATGATAAGATTTTTCGCAGATATCCGTATTACCGTTATTTTACCTTAGTTGAGTCTTATGATCGTTCAACATTCCTATTCATCTTACCTCGTCTTGGGCACAACAATATCCTAGCTAGTTGATCCTAATTCGACATTAGAAGTATATCCTGTCTATTCATCTTATGTTCGTTCAACATTCCTATTCATCTTACCTCATCTTGGGCACAACAATATCCTAGCTAGTTGATCCTGATTCGACATTAGAAGTATATCCTGTCTATTCATCTTATGTTCATTCAACATTCCTATTCATCTCACCTCGTCTTGAGCACAACAATATCCTGGCTAGTTGATCTGATTCGACATTAGAAGTATATCAAAATGGCACAAAACCAAACAACACTTGTGAATCAAAAGCTAGTGTTTTTTGAGAATACTAAAAGGGAATATGATTTAGTTGACTTGTTGAAATCAGAAGCAACACTATTGGGAAAGGGAACTTTTGGAAGTAGCTACAAGGCAGAATTAGAAAATGGAAAATTTGTGTTTGTTAAGAGGTTAAAAGATTGTTGTTTGGTTGAAAATGAATTCATACAAAAGATTCAAGAATTGGCAAAATTGAGTGATCATCATCAAAGTTTGCTTCCTCTAAGAGCTTATTATTATTCAAAAGATGAGAAACTTCTTGTATTTGATTACATGCCTATGAGTAACTTGGCTTCTCTTTTACATGGTAAGTCTTCTAACTCCTTATGTCTAAGATAATAATTTTATTTGACATATTGTATTAGTTAGAGTTGGGATCCGAATTTTGTTGATCCGGCCCAGAAAATTTTGCGATGGGATCCATGTTTGCGATTTTTAATGGGGTCTGTCGTGGTAGCGTAGGGATTGGGCCTATCGGTCCGATCCCGGAGCCCACCACTGATCCCGATGGGGGTGCGGGGTGAAGCCCCCGCGGTATGGACCTTTATGTTTTGGGCCCAGGACTTATTTGTATGCACGTATTATATAAGTGCATTTAGTGGGTTATTTTGAGTATTCAGAAAATACTCATTCTCCCCATTGTACTCCTCTTCTTTTATTATAGTGAAACATCCTCTGCCTCTGCTCGTGTTTTTTTCCGCAAGGGTTTTCACGTAAATCTGTGTGTTCTTATTTATTACTTTGCTTGTGGTTTGCTTTATTCTGTCCGATTCCAACAGTCTTCTTATATGATTTTGAATAATTCGTATCTCATAAAGTAGTTTTGAAATCGAGTTAGATTATAATTCACGTGCGTTTTCTTCACATGGTATCAGAATCATACTCTACATATAGATGTTCAAGACTAGGGCGCATCGATAGGGCGTCAAATATGTTAGAGTTTGTGACCCGAATTTTCTTGATCCGGCCTTGAAAAGATCGTGGTGCGATCCATGTTTGGTATTTTTTGGGGGATTTGTGGTGGTAGCGTACGGATCGGGGTATGGACCTGTATGTTTTGGGGCTTAGAGTTTTCTTGTACGCACGTATTATATAAGTGCGACTTAGAGGGTTGGTTTTAAAATGACGGTTTTAGTGTGTTATAGAGAACTTTGGCTCTTCTTTGTATTCCTCTCCTATATAGTGAATTTCTCCTCCTCTGCCCATGGTTTTTCCCGTCAAGGGTTTCCACGTAAGTCTGTGTGTGTTCCATCTTGTTTTTCTTTTGCTTATCATATTGCTTATTCTTGTTTGATTTGATAACAAAATATTCTATGGTGAGTAAAAGAATGAGGTATTAATTCCTTATAATAGTATGGGACAATCTATCGTTAATGAGTTAATTTTTGAAGTTGAGTTAAGTTTAAGGTGCATTTTCTTTACATATACTGTTATTTATAAAAATTCATGAATATTTCTTACTATATTATTGTTGAATTAACTTAACGTGTTACATAGAAGGTGTAGGAGTGGCTAAGAAATCTCAACTCGCATGGAAAGTAAGGGCTCGAATCGCTTATGAAGTCGCTCGTGGCCTAGAATTTCTCCATACTCAGGGCCCTGGCGTTTGTCATGGTAACATAACGTCATCCAATGTTCTACTCACCAATTCTTTTGATGTTCGTCTTTCAGACCAGGGATTATTCGGACTTTTCATGTCAAACGCCATGTTAATTGTCCTCAACGCGGGCTATCAAGCACCGGAAGTGGGATATGCCTACGACATTTGTCAAAAATCTGATGTTTACAGCTTCGGTGTCTTGTTGTTAGAATTACTGACCGGTAAAGCCCCATTAGACGCCGCCATTGGCAAGAACAAAGGGATTGATTTGCCTAGTTGGGTTCGAATAATGTTTCAGGAAAACCCTATTGTTGATGTTTTTGATAAGATTATGGTGCAAAATTACCGTGAATTTGGAGATCAAATGGTTCAATTGTTACAACTAGCAATTTGTTGTACTTTCAAGAATCCTACTAAAAGGCCCTCAATGGTTGCAGTGGCTAATCAAATAAAAAGGACATGTAGTTTTAAATCATGATGATTAGTACAACAACAACAACAAATCCAGTATATTCCCACATAGTGGGGTCTTGGGAGGGTAAAATGTACGCAGTTCATACCACTACCTCTGAAAAAGTAAAAGAGTTGTTTCTGATAGACCCCCGGCTCAAGACAAAAGGATAGTAAACAAAATCATGATGATGTACTAGCGGTAATACTTTGTAATTGATGTCATGTATAATCTATGTATAATATGTGTATACAATGTTTATCTTGGCTTAAATTTGTAAAAATTAAAGATGAGGATTATTTTTGTCGAGTTGGGGTTACTACGTATGTATAATATAAAAACTCGAAATTATATTACACCAGAGACTGATTACAATGAATTTCAATTTAATTTTGCCTGTCTTTGTGCGTTGAGTAAATCAAAGCTTAAACATACTCCCAAGTTGAGAAATTTTTCTCATATATATATTTTTTTCAAGTAAAAACTAACCCCATTTATATAAAGGTTGGATTTTTATTTTTTTTTAGATAAACATCCAGTACCCCTCGAACTATGGCCAAAGTTGCTACGATACACTCCAACTTCACATAGGTTCTATTACCCCGAACTCAATTCTAGCATATTTTTGTCACCCTTTGTGCCGACATGACATAAAAGTGAGGTCCACATCAAAGATGTCACGTCACCTAAAAAGGTGCCATATAAGCTAAAAAGGATGACAAAAATACACTAAAATTGAGTTCATGGATAATAGGACTTGTGAAGTTGGAGTGTGTCGTAGCAAATTTGGTCATAGTTCGGGGATACTGGATGTTGTACTTTTTTTTTCTTGATATTGATTTGTGTTGAATCTAAGCAAAAGGGTGTTGTTGAAAAATGGATGATATGAAGGATACGATGAAAGGATTCATGAAAGAAGTCAACTTTTCTTCATCATCAGGTAAATTTAAAGGTCAAGGTAGAGTTTTGGATAATGGTAGTAGTAGTAGTTCTTCCTCAAATAATTTACATGCAAATTCAAGAACTTTGGCACGAAAATCAAGAAATTATGATTCAAGAATTAATAATAATAAGGATGGGGAATTTGAAGATAAAGGAGGCTATAGGTGATGTTGCAGGTGGAGTGGAGTTATTGGAATTTGTTGGATTTGAGTTGAAAGAAGGTGGGAAATTTGGCTTGTACTCTCTTGTTTGTGGATTTTGATGGTTTCGAATAGATAATTTATAGTATTACTTGTGGGTATCTTATTTTTTTTATTATCTAGCAGTGTGATATCTCTTTTCGTTGTTTGCTTTATACTTTTTGTTTGTTATACTGTTATCTGTCCTGAGTCGGAAGTCTATCGAAAACAGTCTGTCTATTTCATCTGAGTTAGTGATATGAACTGAGTACACTTTACCCTCCCCAGACCCCACTTTCTGGAAATGCACCGGATATAATGATTTCTCTTTTGGAGCCAAAGAAGGTTGACGAGTTGGCATCAGCATCCCAAGATAAGGCGAGTGAACCATTTGAGCCGAAGAAGATCGATAGACAAGTAGAATTTGGAATATTTTGTTGTAGTGCTATTCTGTAACTATGCGTTGCTTTTGTCACTAGCTATTGTTTCTTGTACTGCCATTACTATCTGATGTTTTTCCTTGAGTTGAGGATCTAACAAAAACCTCTCTACCTCTGAGGTAGGGGTAAGTAAGGCCAGTATACACTCTACCCTACTCAGACCCCATTCTATGGATATATTGTTGTTGTTGAAGTTTGGTCTTTTAGTTTCTATGTTCTATTAAATTCCTATATAGAATGTCAAGGCTTTAGTTTACTAATGCTCGATTAGAGAAATCAAAACAATACAATTAAATGTAACTTTTATATAAAAAATCTCTCAAAAGCTAACCAACATTTAATATCACATTTAACCTACAACAAAACAATACGATAATAGAGATATTAAAATAATACAAGTAAGCCTAACCTTTACAGAAAAATTACCTCAAAGTCGCCAGACTTCTATCTACCACCTGCAAACTACAATAAAATAATATAATAATCGAGATATCAATACCTCTTAATATCTCTACAGAGAGATTTTACCATCTAAAGGACATAAAAAATAAGTCAATGTCATAGGAATATTTTTCGTCCATGTAACAAATATTGTCATAAAATAAAATCAACATGTTAATGAATCTATCTTGAAACAAAACACACCTCATGATCTAATTGAGTTCTACTTTTCTCTTATTTTTGGAGTTCTTTTCTAGTTGAGAGAGAATATTTATTATCCTTCTTTTCATATATTTTTGAAGTCTAGTTAATATAATAAAAATATAAATTAATGAAAAAGGGTGAAAAGACGATTTTGTCTAAAACAGAGTTTTTTTAATGAAGGGCAAAAATTGTGAATCACTTTTCTAAGGGTCTTCACACTTTTAATATATTATAAAATTTTTACTTTTTTTAAAAAAGTAATAAAATCAAGTAAAACAGGAAATTAGTTAATAAAATATCTCAATGGTTCCACCTAAGTTTGAATCCTTGTAATTGTGGTAAATAACAGGTTTCTAGAGTTAAATGCACGACCACTTCAAATTAACGTTTTTAACTTATTCTATCTACCCCGTTTTCAAAAAGTTGAATTTTAAACATTGAAAGTGACATTCACATCCGCCTTATCATGCCTATCATTAATAATTTGTAATTGAGGTATCATAGAAGCCTGCTCCATATAAATAATAATAACGTAAGATAAAAAGGTCAACCAAAAATAGGGAGTAAAAGGAGATAGAGAAAAGTAGTTGTAAATTGGAAAAACATTAAACCTTTATAACGTTTGTGCTCGAATATTCGTTTGAGGTGATTTTTGTTTTTTTGAATATGCATATTTTTTCAAGAGCTATGTGGACAAACTGCCGCAAGGCGGTTTGGTCAAGCCGATTTTCTAAAAAATGGCTTTTATCCCATTTAATCGACACTTTTTCCCAATTCGGTATGAAATGTTCATTCTTATTTAGCCAAAAAAAGTGATGAAAAGTAAATGGTTTGAAGAACAAAATATCATGGTAAGGCGGATGCGAATGTCAAGTTCAACATTCGAAAGTCAATTTTCTAAAATGAGGTGGATCGCATAGGTGAACAATATAAAATTTAAAAAGTGTTTACATTTTAACACAAGACCACGTTGGCTTGGTGGTCTTACATTTGACTTTAGGAACTTGTTCTTTTACCACAACAACAAGGGTTCAAAACGTAGAGATCGACCGGGGCGTTCAAGGGAGGGAGGTTGTGGAGCGTTCCAGTGTGGTCCGTTTATATGAGCGGGGCCATTTGGGTGGTCAAACGGGAGAAACGATGCGAACGGAGAATTTTCGAGCTAAATCGGTGTGCTAAAGCCCACGGTTCTGGGGTGGGCCCGGGGTTCGGGCGTGCTTCGGGTCGAAAATCGATCGGGGCGTGCCAGGGAGGTTAGGAAGCGTCCCAATATGGTTTTTTTGTATGGGTGGGGCCATTTGGGTGGTCAAACGGGTAAAACGGCGCGAATGGGGTATTTTCGAGCCAAATCGGTGTGTTATAGCCCAAGGTTCCGGCGGTGGGCCTGGGATTCGGGCGTTGTTTGAGAAACAATTCAATCGGAGCGTGTCAGGGAGGTTGGGGAGCATCCCAGTATGGTCCGTTTGTATGGGTAGGGCTATTTGGGTGGTCAAACGAGCGAAACAGCGCAAACGAAGTATTTTCAGGCTAAATCGGTGTGCTATAGCCCACGATTTCGGGGGTGGGTTCGGGGTTCGAGCATGGTATGGGCTAAAATATCGACCGACGCATGCTACGGGGGTTAAGGAGCATCCCAGTGTGGCCCGTTTGTATGGGCGGGGCCATTTGAGTGGTCAAATGGGCGAAACAGCGTGAACGAGGCATTTTCAGGCGAAATCGGTGTGGTATAGCCCACGGTTCTGGGGGCGGACCTGGAGTCCAAGCGTGGTTTGTGCCAAAAATTGACCGGGGCATGCCAAGGAGGTTGGTGAGTGTCCCAGTGTGGTTCGTTTGAATGGGCGGGGCCATTTGGGTTAAATCGGTGTGTTATAGCCCACGGTTTCGGGGGTGGGCCTGGGGTCTGGGTGTGGTTTAGATCGAAAATCGATCGGAGCCTACCAAAGAGGTTGGGAGCGTCCCAGTGTGGTCTTTTTGTATAGGTGGGCCCATTTGGGTGTTCAAATGGGCGAAACGGCGCTAGTAGGGCATTTTCAGGCCAAATCGGTGTATAGCCCACGGTTCCGGGGGTGGGCTCGGTGTACGAATGTGGTTTGGGTCAAAAATCAACCAGGGCATTCTAGGGAGGTTGGGGATCATCCAAGTGTGGTCCGTTTGTATGGGCGGGGCCATTTGGGTGGTCAACGGGCGAAACAACGTGAACAAGGCATTTTTGGGCCAAATTGGTGTGCTATAGCCAACGGTTCTGGGGGTAGGCCCAGGGTCCAGGCATGGTTTGGGTGTGGATTGGGGCGTGCCAGGGAGGTTGGAAAGTGTTCCAGTGTGGTCCGTTTTATGGGCGGGGCCATTTGGGTGGTCAACGGGCGAAACGACGCGAACAAGGAATTTTTGGGCTAAAACGGTGCGCGAATAGGGAATTTTTGGGCTAAAACGGTGCGCGAACATGCCCATGGTTTCGACAGTGGGCCCGGGATTCGAGTGTGGTTTGGGCCAAAAATTGATCGGGGCATGCCAGGGGGGTTGAGGAGCATCCCAGTGTGGTCCGTTTGTATGGGCGAGGCAGTTTGGGTGGTCAAATGGATGAAACATCACGAATGGAGCATTTTCGAGCTAAATCGGTGTGCTATAGCCCACAATTCTGGGGTAGGCCCTGGGTCCGAGCATGGTCTGGGCCAAATATCTATTGGGGCGTGCCCGGGAGGTTGAGAAGCATCCTGATATGGTTCGTTTGTATGGGAGGGTCCATTTGGGTGGTTAAACGGGCGAAAAAGCGTGAACGGGGCATTTTCTGGCCAAATCGGAGTATAGCCCGTTTTTCGGGGGTGTGCCCGGGGTTCGGGCGTGGTTTGGATTGAAAATTTATCGGAATATTCCAGGAAGGTTGGGAAGCGTCCGAGTGTGGTCCATTTGTATAGGAGGGGCATTTGGGTGGTTAAACGGGTGAAACGGCCCAAACGGGACATTTTCGGGCTAAATCAGTGTGTTATAGCCCATGGGCCCGGGGTTCGGGCGTTGTTTGGGACAAAAATTGATCGGGGCGTGCGAGGTAGGTTGAGGAGCTTCCCAGTGTGGTCCGTTTGTATGGGCGGGGATAATTGGGCGGTCAAACGGGTGAAACTGAACGAACAGGGCATTTTTGGGGTAAATCATTGTGCTATAGCCCACGGTTCTTGGGATGGTCCCGTGGTACGAACGTAGTTTGGGCCAAAAATTGACCGGAGCATGCCAGAGAGATTGGTGAGCATCCCAGTGTGGTCCGTTTGAATGGGCGGGGCCATTTGAGTGGTCAAACGGGCTAAACGGCGCAAACAAGGCATTTTCAGGTCAAATTTGTATGCTATAGCCCACGATTCTGGGGGAGGGCCCGCTGCCCGCGTGTGGTTTGGGGCAAAAATTGATCGAGGCGTGCTAGGTTTGTTGGAGAGCGTCCCAGTATGGCCCGTTTGTATGGGCGAGGCCATTATGGTGGTCGAACGGGCAAAACGGCATGAACGGGGCATTTTTGGGCTTAATCAGTATGCTATAGCCCACGGTTCTAGGGGTCGGCCTAGGGTACGGGTGTGGGTTTAGCCTAAAATCGATTGAGGCATGCCAGGGAGGTTGGGGAGCATCCTAGTGTGGTCTGTTTTTATGGGTTGGGCTATTTGGGTGGTCAAACGGGGATAACGGCGCGAATGAGAATTTTTGAGCTAAATTAGTGTGCTATAGCCCACTATTCCGGTGGTGGGCCCGGGGTTCGGGTGTGTTTTGAGCCAAAAATCGATCGGAGCGTGCTAAGGAGGTTGGGGAGCATTCCAGTCTGGTCCGTTTGTATGTTCGGGCCCATTTGGGTGGTCAAACAGGCAAAAGGGCGAGAATGGGGCATTTTTATGCCAAATCGATGTGTTATAGCCCACTGTTTTGGGGATGGGCCTTTCATCCGGGCGTAGTTTGGGCCGAAAATCGACCAGGGTATGCTAGGGAGGTTGGGGAGCATCCCAGTATGGTACATTTGTATGGGCGGGTCCATTTGGGTGATCAAACGGGGATAACGGCACGAATGGGGAATTTTCGGGCCAAATCAGTGTGCTATAACCCTTGGTCCAACGGTGGGCCTGGGGTTCGAGCGTGTTTTGGGCCAAAAATTGATCGAGGTATGTCAGGAAGGTTGGGGAGCATCCTTGTATGGTCCGTTTATATGGGCGGGTTCATTTGGGTAGTCAAACAGGTGTAGTGGCGCAAATGGGGCATTTTCAGGCCAATCGATGTGTTATAGGCCACGATTCCGGGGTGGGCTCGAGGTTGGAGCACAGTTTGGATCGAAAATTGATCGGGGCATATCAGGGAGGTTGAAGAGCATTTTAGTGTGGCCCGTTTGTATGGGAAGGGATATTTGGGGGTTAAGTGGGTGAAATGGCACAAACAGGGCATTTTTCGAGCCAAATCAGTGTGCAATAGCCCACGTTTCCGGGGGTGGGCCCGGGGTACGGGCATGGTTAGGGTCAAAAATTGACCGGGGGATGCTAGAAAGGTTGGAAAGCATCCAAGTGTGGTCTGTTTGTATGGGCGGGGCCATTTTAGTGGACAAACGGGATAAACGGGGTGAATAGGGCATTTTTGGGCCAAATTGGTATTCTATAGGCCACAATTTTGGGGGTGGGTCGGGGGTCCGGGCATGGTTTGGGCTAAAAATAGATTGAGGTATGCCAGGAAAGTTAGGGAGCATCACAGTGTGGTCTGTTTGTTTGGGCGGGTCCATTTGGTGGTCAAACGGCCAAAACGGGGTGAACCGGGCATTTTTTGGCCAAATAGGTATGGCCCACGGTTCCGGGTGCGGTGTGGGTCAAAAATCAATCTGGGAATGCTAGGGAGGGTGGGAAGCATCCAAGTGTGGTCTGTTTTTATGGGAGGGGCCATTTGCGTGGTTAAACGGGCAAAACATCGTGAACGGGGCATAGTAGGGCCAAATCGGCGTGCTATAGCCCATGGTTCCGGGGGTGGACCCGGGGTAAAGGCGTGGTTTGGGCGAAAAATCGATCAGGGCATGCTAAGAGGGTTGAGAAGCATCCCAGTGTGGTCTGTTTGTTTGGTCAGGGGCATTTGGGTGGTCAAACGGGCGAAACTGCGTGAACGGGGCATTTTTGGGCCAAATCGATGTGCTATAGCCCATAGTTCTAGGGGTGGGCCCGATGTTCGAGCGTGGTTTGGGCCAAAAATTAATTGAAGTATGCCAGAGAGATTGGGGGGGGGGGGGCAGAGAGATTTGAGAGCGTCCCTGTGTGGTCCATTTGAATGGGTGGGACCATTTGGATGGTCAAACGGGCAAAACGGCGCAAACGGGACATTTTCTATCAAAATTTGTGTTTTATAGCCCACGGTTCTAGGGGTGGTCCCACTGTCCGGGAGTGGTTAAGGACAAAATCGATAGGTGTGTGCCAGGTTGGTTGGGGAGCGTCCCAATATGGCCCGTTTGTATGAGTGGGGCCATTGTGGTGGTCAAATGGGCGAAACAACGTGAATAAGGCATTTTCGGGCAAAATTGATGTGCTATAGCCTACAGTTTCGGGGGTGGGCCTGGGGTCAGGCTGTGGTTTGGGCCGATGATATATCGAGGCATACCAGAGAGGTTGAGGAGCATCCTAGTGTGGTCCGTTTGTATGGGCGGGGCCATTTGGTGGTCAAAAGGGCAAAACGGTGCAAAAAGGGCATATTCGGGCCAAATCGATATATAAACCACGGTTTTGGGGGTGGGCCCAGGGTCCTGTCGTGGTTTACATCGAAATCGATCGGGGCGTGACAGGGAGGTTGAGAAGCGTCCTAGTGTGGTCCGTTTGTATGGGCGGGGCTATTTGGGTGGTCAAACGGGGGAAACGGCATAAATGGGGCATTTTCAGGCCAAATTAGTGTGTTATAACCCAAGGTTCCTGGGGTGGGCCCGAGGTTCGGGCGTGGTTTTGGCCAAAAATCGATCGGGGCATGCTAGGGTGGTTGAGAAACATCCCAGTGTGGTCCATTTGTATAAGCGGGGCCATTTGGGTGGTCAAACGGGAAAAACAGCGTAAATAGGGCATTTTTGGGCCAAATTGGTGTGCTATAGCCCTCAGTTCCAGGAGTGGGCCTGGGGTCCGGGCTTAGTTTTAGCCAAAAATCAATCGGGGCGTGCCAGGGAGGTTGGGTAGCGTCACAGTTTGGCTTGATTGTATGGGCGGGGCTATTTAGGGGGTTAAATGAGCGAAATGGTGCAAACGAGGCATTTTCGAGCCAAATCGGTGTGCTATAGCCCACAGTTCCAGGGGTGGGCCCGGGGAACAGCGTGGTTTGGGCCAAAAATCGACCGGAGCATGCGGGGAGGTTGGTGAGCGTCCAAGTATGGTTTGTTTGTATAGGCGAGGCCATTTTGATGGAAAAACGGGAAAAACGGCGCGAACGGGGCATTTTCAGGCCAAATCGGTGTGCCATAGCCCACGATTTTGGGGATGGGCCCAGAGGTCCAGGCGTGTTTTGGGCCGAATCGACCGGAGCATGCCAGGGAGATTGGAGAGAGTCCCTGTGTGGTCCGTTTGTATGGGCATGACCATTTGGGTGGTCAAACGGGAGAAACGACGTGAACAGGGCATTTTCGGGCTAAAACAGTGTGCAATAGCCCACGGTTTTGAGGGTGGGTCCGGGCGTGGTTTGGGACAAAAATTAATTGGGGTATGCCAAGGAGGTTGGGAAGCGTCCCTGTATGGTCCGTTTGTATGGGAGGGACTATTTGAGTGGTCAAACGGATGAAACAGCGCGAACGAGGCATTTTCAGGCCAAATTAGTGTGTTATAGCCCATGGTTCCTGGGGTGGGATCGAAGTCTGGAGTGGTTTGGACTGAAAATCAAGTAGGGCGTGCTAGGGAGTTTGGGAAACGTCCCAGTGTGGTTCGTTTGTATGGGCGGGGCCATTTGGGTGGTCAAATGGGCGAAACGGCATAAACGGAGCATTTTCAGGCGATATCGGTATGCTATAGCCCATTGTTCTGGGTTGGGCCCGGGGTTCGGGAGTGGTTTGGTCCAAAAATTGATCGGGGCATGACAGAAAGGTTAGAAAGTGTCCCAGTGTGGTTCGTTTGTATGTGTGGGGCCACTTGGGTGGTCAAACGGGCAAAACGACGCGAACGGGGTATTTTATGGCCTAATTGGAGTACTAAAGCTTACTGTTTCAGGGCTGGGCCCATGGTCCAGGCGTGGTTTGGGTCGAAAATCAACCAAGACATGCCAGGAAGCGTCCCAGTGTGGTCCATTTGTATGGGCACGTCCATTTGGGTGGTCAAATAGGCGAAACAGTGCGAACGGGGCATTTTCGGGCCAAATCGGTGTGTTATAGCCTATGGTTCTGGGCGTTGGCCCGGGGTGGGGTCCGAGCGTGGTTTGGGCTATAATTTGACCAGGGCATGTTAGGGAGGTTGGGGAGCGTCCCAGTATGGCTCATTTGTATGGGCAGGGCAATTTGGGTGGTCAAACGGGTGAAACTGTGCGAACGGAGCATTTTCGGGCCAAATCGGTGTGCTATAGACCACGATTTTGGCAGTTGGCTCGGGGTTCGAGCATAGTTTGTGCTAAAAATAGACTGGGGCGTGCCAGGGAGGTTGGGGAGCGTCCCAGTATGGTCCATTTTTATGGGTGGGGCCATTTGGGTGGTCAAATATGCGAAACGGAGCGAATGAAGCATTTTCAGGCCAAATCGGTGTGCTATAGCCCACAGTTCTTGGGTTGGACCAGGGGTCTGGGCGTGGTTTGGTTCAAAAATAGACTGGGGCATGTCATAGAGGTTGGAGAGCGTCCCAGTATACTCCGTTTGTATGTGCGGGGCCACTTGGGTTGTCAAACGGGTGAAACGGCACGAACGGGGCATTTTTGGGCCAAATCGATTTGCTAAAGCCCACGATTTTGGGGGTGAGCCCAGGGTCGGGCGTGGTTTGGGCCAAAAATTGACCAAGACGTGCCAGGGAGGTTGGAAAGCGTCACAGTGTGGTCCGTTTGTATGGGCGGGTCCATATGGGTGGTCAAACAGGCGAAACAGCGCAAACTGGGAATTTTTTGTCTAAATCGGTGTGTTATAGCCCATGGTTGTAGGGGTGGGCCCAGGGTTCGAGCGTGGTTTGGGCCGAAAATTGATCGGGGCATGCTAGGGAGGTTGGGGAGTGTCCCAGTATAGCCCGTTTGTATAGGCAGGGCCATTTGGGTAGTCAAACGGGAGAAATAGCGTGAACAGGGCATTTTCGAGCAAAATCGGTGTGTTATAGCCCACGGTTCCGTGGTTGTCCAGGGGTCCAAATGTGGTTTGGGCCGAAAATAGACCGGGGCATGCCAGGAAGGTTGAGGAGCGTCCCAATATTGTCAGTTTGTATGGGTTGGAGCATTTGGGGGTCAAACGGGCGAAATAGCACGAATGGGGTATTTTCGAGCTAAATCGGTGTGCTATAGCCCACGGTTCCGGGGGTGTGCCCGGGATTCAGAAATGGTTTGGGCTAAAATTCGAACGACGCGTGCCACGGAGGTTGGGGAGCATCCCAGTTGGGTCCGTTTGTATGGGAGAGCCCATTTGATTGGCCAAACAAGCAAAAGGCATGAAGGGGCATTTTCGAGATAAATCGATGTGCTATAGCCCACGGTTCCGGGGGTGGGCCTGGGATCCGAGCGTGGTTAGGGCCAAAAATTAAACAGGGCATTACAGGGAGGTTGGAGAGTGTCCCAGTGTGGTATTTTTGTATGAACGGGCCGATTTGGATGGTCAAATGGTCAAAACGATGGGAATAGGGGATTTTCGAGCCAAATCGGTGTGCTTGAGCCAACGATTCTGGGAGTGGGCCTGGGGTCTGGGCTAAAAATCGATCGGGGTGTACCAGGGAAGTTAGGGTACTTCCCAGAGTGGTCTGTTTGTATAGATAGGCTATTTGGATGGTTAAACGGGTGAAACGGCATGAACGGGGCATTTTCAGGCCAAATTGGTATGTTGTAGTCCACAGTTCCGACGGTGGGCCTGGGTTAGGGCGTGATTTGGGTCAAAAATCGACCGGGGCATGCTAGGGAGGTTGGGGAGCGTCCCAGTGTGGTCCGTTTGTATGGGCAAGGCCATTTGGGTGGTCAAATGGGAAAAACAGTGCTAACATGGCATTTTTGGGCCAAATCGGTGTGTTATAGCCCACGGTTCAGGGGTGGGCCTGGTTCCGGGCATGGTATGGTTCGAAAATCGACTAGGGTGTGCCAGTGAAGTAGTAGAGCATCCCAGTGTGTTCCGTTTGTATGAGCGGGGCCATTTGGGTGGTCAAACAGGCAAAACGGCGCGAACGGGGCATTGTCGGGCCAAATTGATGTGCTATAGCCCACGGTTCCGGGTGTGGGCTCGGGGTTCGGGCGTGGTTTGCAGAAAATATTATTTGGGGCGTGCCAGGGAGGTTGGAGAGTGTCTCAGTGTGTTTCTTTTGTATGGGCAGAGCCATTTGAATGGTCAAATGAGCGAAACGGCGAATGAGGCATTTTTGGGGCACATCGATGTGCTATAGCCCATGGTTCTAGGGTAGGCCCGGGGTCTGGGCGTGGTTTGGGCCAAAAATCAATCGGGGCATGGCAGAGAGATTTAGGAGCATCCCAATGTGGTTCGTTCATATGGGTGGGGTTATTTAGGTGGTCAAACGGGTGAAACAGCGCAAATGGGGCATTTTCGAGCTAAATTTATGTGCTATAGCCCACGGTTCTGGGGGTGGGCCCACTTTTCGAGCGTAGTTTAAGCCAAAAATTGGTCGGGGCATGCCAAGTTATTTTAGAAGTGTCCCAGTGTGTCCTGTTTGTATGGGCGGGTCTATTTGGGTTGTCAAACGGGCAAAACGGCGTGAACGGAGCATTTTCAGGCTAAGTCGATGTGCTATAGCCCACGATTTCAAGGGTCGTCCTGGGGTACGAGTGTGGTTTGGGCCGAAAATCGACTGGGCATGCCATGGATGTTGGGAAGCATCCCAATGTGGTTCGTTTGTATGGGCGAGGCCATTTGGGTGGTCAAAAAGGCAAAACGGCGTGAACAGGGCATTTTCAGGCTAAATTGGTGTGCTATAGCCCACGATTTCTAGGGTGGGTCTTGGGTCCGGGCGTCGTTTGGGTTAAAAATCAACTTGGGCGTGCCAGGGAGATTGGGTAGCATCTCAGTGTGTTTTTTTTGTATGATCGCGGCCATTTGCATGTTCAAACGGGAGAAACGGCGTAAATAGTGTATTTTCAGGCCAAATCGATGTGCTATAGCCCACGATTCTGGGGTTCGGGCGTGGTTTAGGCTAAAAATCGATCGGGGCGTGCCAGAGAGATTGAAGATTGTCCCAGTGTGGCCTGTTTGTATGAACGGGGCCATTTGAGTGGTTAAATAGCCGAAACGACTCGAACGGGGCATTTTCAGGCCAAATCGGTGTGCTATAGCCCACGGTTCTGGGGGGTGGGTCTGGGGTACGAGTGTGGTTTAGGCCAAAAATTGATCGGGGCGTGCCAGGAAGGTTGGGGAACGTCTTTATGTCGTTTGTTTGTATTGTCGGGACCATTTGGGTAGTCAAACGGGCAAAATGGTGTGAACGGGGCATTTTCATGCCAAATCTGTGTGCTATAGCCCTTGGTTCTAGGTGTGGGCCCGGGGTTTGGGCATGGTTTGGGCTGAAAATCGATTGGGGCATGCCAGGGAGTTTGGGGAGCGTCCCAGTGAGGTCCGTTTATATGGGTGGGGCAATTTGGGTTGTCAAACGGGCGATATGGCGCGAACTGAGCATTTTTGGTCTAAAACGGTGTGCAATAGCCCACGGTTTGGGGGTGGGCTCGGGGTTCGGGTATGATTTTGGACGAAAATCAATTGAGACGTTCCAGGGAGGTTGGGAAGTATCCCTGTGTGGTCCGTTTGTATTGGCGGGGCCATTTGGGTGGTCAAACGGGCGAAACGATGCGAATGGGGCATTTTCGGGCTTAATCGGTGTGCAATAGCCCACAGTTCCAGGGGTGGGCGCTGGCTCCAGGCGTGGTTTGGTCTAAAGATCGAAAGAAGTGTGCCAGGGAGGTTGGGAAGCGTCCCAGTGTGGTCCGATTGTATGGGCGGGACCGTTTGGGTGGTCAAACGGGAAAAACGGAGGGAATAAAGTATTTTCGAGCCTAATCGGTGTGCTATAGCCCACAATTCTGGGGGTGGGCCCGAGGTCAGAGTGCAGTAGTGGCCGAAAATCGATTGGGGCGTGCCAGAGAGGTTGGGGAGCGTCCCAGTATGGTTCTTTTGGATGGGCGAGGCCACTTGGGTGGTCAAATGGGCGAAACAGCACAAACGGGGAATTTTCGGGACAAATCGATGTGCTATTGCCCACGGTTCTGGGGGTGGGCCCAGGGTCCAGGCATGGTTTGGGTCGAAAATCAACTGAGGCATGCCATAGAGGTTGGGGAGCGTCCCAGTGTGATCCGTTTGTATGGGAGGGCCCATTTGGGTGGTCAAACGAGCGAAACATTGCGAACAGGGCATTTTTTTGCCAAGTCGATGTGTTATAGCCCATAGTTCTGAGGGTGGCCCCGGGGTCTGGGCGTGGTTTGGGCCAAAAATCAATCGAGGCATGCTAGGGAGGTGTGACAGCATCCTAGTGTGGCCCGTTTATATAGGCGGGGCTATTTGGGTGGTCAAACGGGCAAAACTGTGTGAACGAGATATTTTCAGGACAAATCTGTGTGCTATAGCCCACGGTTCCAGTAGTGGCCCAGGTTTCGAGCATGGTTTGGGCTAGAAATAGATCGAGGCATGCCAGGGAGGTTGTGGAGCGTCCTAGTGTAGTCCGTTTGTATGGGCGGGGCGATTTGGGTGGCTAAATTGGCGAAGTGGCGCGAATGGGGTATTTTCGGGCTATATTGGTGTGCTATAACCCATGGTTCCGAGGATGGGCCCGGAGTTCGGGACAGTTTGGGCTGAAAATCGACCAGGGAGTGCCAGGGAGGTTGGGGTGCATCCCAGTGTAGTCCGTTTGTATGTGCATGCCTATTTGGTTTGTCAAATTGGCAAAACGACATGAACAGAGCTTTTTCGGGCCAAATCAGTGTGCTATAGCCCACGGTTCTAGGGGTGGACCTGGGGTCCGGGAGTAGTTTGGGCCGAAAATCAGTCGAGGCGTGCCAAGGAGGTTGCAGAGCATCCTAGTGTGGTCCGTTTGTATGGATGGGGCCATTTGGGTAATCAAACGGACGAAACAACGCGAACGAGAAATATTTGGGCCAAATTGGTGTGCTATAGCCAACGGTTCCGGGGATGAGCTTGAGGTTCGGGCGTGGTTTGGGCCGAAAATCGACCGGGGCATGCCAGGGAGGTTGGAGAGTGTCCCAGTGTGGTCTGTTTGTATGGGCGAGGCTATTTGGGTGGTCAAACGGGCGAAACGCTGTGAACGGGGCATTTTGGATTAGTGAAGGAGTAATGAAACACAATATCCTGTGCTTTCAAGATTAGCTAGAGATATCTTGAATGTTCCAACGTCAACCGTTGCATCAGAGAGCACTTTTAGTCAGGGACAACAACAACTTGGAGACAACCGACACTCATTGGGAAGCAATGTAATGAATGTTCTAGTTTGCCTCAGAGGTTGGATTAGAGCGGAAAGAAGAAATCAAGGAATGGAACCGGAGCCGAACGACGAGCAGAAACTTTAAGAAACTATGTCTTCACGGGAGAACTCAGCAGAATCAAGTCCAATGCAAGTTCTCGTTAATATTAATATGAATGAGCTGGAAAAAATATTGCATAATTTGTAAATTTTTCAATCATGTAAATTATAAATTTTGGATCATTTCGCAATCAATAATATTCAACATTCATTCACTCCTTAGTCCTTACTTTATAATTTTTTTCATTTAATGATTTAAATTGAATTTCTAGTTTAAATTAAAAACTTACTTCTAATATATTATTAATTTACTATCAAGTATTATTAATTTATTATATTAAGTAGCATATGTTTTGTATATTTGTGTATATATCTTCTATAGATGTGTATATTTAATCTATACACGTGTATATGTTTTATAAATTGTATACATATTGTAGTATATATATATATATATACTATATATATATATATATATATATATATATATATATATATATTGTAGTATATGTTTTATTTAAAGTAATACATATATATTGAATGGTGCGTATATATGTGTATATATCTTCTATAAATGTATATATTTAACGTATACATGTGTATATG
The DNA here is from genome assembly GCA_030864215.1 of Capsicum pubescens. Classification (NCBI taxonomy): domain Eukaryota; kingdom Viridiplantae; phylum Streptophyta; class Magnoliopsida; order Solanales; family Solanaceae; genus Capsicum; species Capsicum pubescens. The sequence continues at coordinate 44,498,734 of CM061538.1, forward strand.
TTTTATAAATTAGTATATAACTATATATATATATATATATATATTGTAATGTATATATATTGTAGTATATTTTATTTAAAGTAGTACATATATATTGAGTGGTATATATGTGTATATATCTTCTATAGACGTATATATTTAACGTATACATGTGTATATGTTTTATTGATTAGTATATAACTATATATATATATATATATATATATATTGTAGTATATGTTTTATTTAAAGTAGTACATATATATTGAATGTAGCGTATAAATGTGTATATATCTTCTATTGACGTGTATATTTAACGTATACATGTGTATATATTTTATAAATTAGTATATAACTATATATATATATATATATATATTGTAGTATATGTTTTATTTAAAGTAGTATATATATATTGAATGGTGCGTATATATGTGTATATATCTTCTATAGACGTGTATATTTAACATATACATGTGTATATATTTTATAAATTAGTATATAACTATATATATATATATATATATATATATATATTGTAATGTATATATATTGTAGTATATTTTATTTAAAGTAGTACATATATATTGAATGGTGCGTATATATGTGTATATATCTTCTATAGACGTGTATATTTAATGTATACATGTGTATATGTTTTAGAAATTAATATATAACTTTATATATATATATATAACTATATATATATATATATATATATATATATTTTAATGTATATATATTGTAGTATATTTTATTTAAAGTAGTACATATATATTGAATGGTGCATATATATGTGTATATATCTTCTATTGACGTGTACATTTAACGTATACATGAGTATATATTTTATAAATTAGTATATAACTATATATATATATATATATATATATATATATATTGTAATGTATATATATTGTAGTATATTTTATTTAAAATAGTATATATATATTGAATGACGCGTATATATGTGTATATATCTTCTATAGACGTGTATATTTAACGTATACATGTGTATATGTTTTATTAATTAGTATATAACTATATATATATATTGTAATGTATATTTATTGTAGTATATTTTATTTAAAGTAGTACATATATATTGAATGGTGCGTATATATGTATAATTGTGTATATGTGTATATATTTTTTAAATTCTAATGTAGTATATATATTATATATATAGTGTATATATATTGTTTAATGTATTTAAAATGTATATAGGTGGGTATATATAGTGTATATTGGAAAAAACTTTTTTTGTTTATTTTGACCGGATTTTTAATCGGGTTTGACCGGATTTAGGTGGGTTTGACCGGGTTGGGTTAAGTGGACCGAGTTAGGGCTACTTTTAAAAAATTTACTGTTGAACCCGGCCCACTTTACCTCAACCCGGACCCAGCCCGGCCCACAACCGGCTAAATTTAATGGGCCAGTTTTGGGTTGATCCGATCTGGCCCACTTAACACCCTTAATTTAAACTAAAACACAAATTCTTCTTGGGAATGTTCGAAGAAGTCATTTGCACATTTCAATGTCATTAAGAAAAAATCTTAGTAACATTTATAATTACTTCTTTATTGTAGACACGTAATTTGAATCCTTTCCTTTTGCATTATTTTTAGAATTAAATAGTTTTTTTTAAAAAATATTTTAGGATAATATTATACTTATATTTATTTCTTGTATCCTACTCAAAGAACCTACACACTATATGCACACCTCACCACACTATATCACTCTGGTTTTCTTTCTCTTCCACACAAAAAAATTAACCTTTCTTTTACTGTCGCGCTCCGAACCTACACCCTGAACACAATAGTCATTTGAAACTATGAGTGACAGGTCATAAAACTAGAAAAGTTGATATATAAATGTGTCATTTAACTTGACCTCAGTTGACATACATGTTCGATCTCCAACTTTGAATATGCATAAATAAGCACTTAACTATCATGAAATGTATGAATAGACACACATATCTTACATAATTTTTTTTACACGATTTGACATTGTAGGACGAGTGTATCTCATGCAATTTGTTATGTAGATCGCGTGCATCTCAGTTGGCATACATGCCCTCTAACTGAGACCGAGATAAATATAATTAGTTGAATTTATTATTTATCTTTTCAGTGGGTAATAGGTATGTATTAACTATATACAATTGCTGGCTAGTGTTGTCGTAACTTATGGCTATAGCAATGGAAGAACCCCATGAGAGAAAAAGGTTAGATATACACTAACTATAATATGAATATTCACTCATGTATTCAACTCACAACCATTAAAAAGAATATTCTCTCTCGTGTTTGATTCATGACAAAACAAGTAGAGTAGGTCCAGGACGAAATACTTGGAATGTAAGTTCAGGGAGGCGTCGCATGAGGCTAATCATGTGGTGGTAAAGCTTGATACACAGGTCATCCAAAAGAGAGATAATTTCAAGTATCTTGGATTTATGATTTAGAAAAATGAAGAGATTGATGAGGATGTTGGATTGGGATAGGGTGGACGAAATGAAAGATCGCTTTCAAAATCTTGTGTGACAAAAAGGGGCCTCCTAAACTCAAAGGTATGTTCTACAGAGTGGTGGTTAGACTGACTATGTTTTATAGGCCGAGTGTCGGTCAGTCAAGAAATCTTTCATCCAAAAGATGAAGGTGGTGGAGATGAGAATGCTACGGTGGACATGTAGGTGTACGAGGAAAGATATGATTAGAAATGAGGTTATTCAAAATAAGATAAGTGCGGCGTTGGTGGAAGCCAAGATGCGAAAAATGAGGTCGAGATGATTTGGACATGTAATGAGGAGGGCCACAGATGCCTAGTGTGGAGGTGTGAGAGGTTGGCTAGGGATATGGATTCATGCGAGGTAGAGGTAGACCAAATGAATATATTAGAGGAAAGTGATTAGACATGACATGAAACAACTTTAGCTTACAGAGGACATGACCCTAATTAATAGGAAGGTGTAGAGGAGTCGGATTAGGATAGAAGGATAGTAGGAAGGGTGCACCATTGTTAGCACGTAGGAGGACTTTGTTGTGTTAGCCGTACTTGTAGCCATAGTATTAGTATTATTTCAGATTGTGTTATTATTTGTCGTATTACTTGGTGAATCTTGTTTATGTTATTATTGGGTGTGATTATTCCTATTGTTTTTTGTCCCTTTACTATTCATTTTCTAGATTTTTGTATCTTGTGAGAAATAACCTCTCTGTCTCACATCTGAGATAGTGATATAAATTGCGTACACTTACCCTCTCCAATCCAACTTAGTGAAAATATACTTAATATGTTATTGTTATTGTATTTGATTTGACTCATGAAAAGAAAAATTAAGCTTACTAGAGTCTAATTGAGTTGAGGCATATAATTAAATAAAGAAAATATTTTTAAAATTTTTTTTATATGAGATCTGGGAGCAATTTCCGGGCGAATATGAAGCGCATGGATACAAGTTATGCCTTGAAATGAAAGATAATTCCGAATCCGATCACATACTTCAATAACAAGGTTGCTGTAGATATCTAAAACTACTGGGAATAACATTACAGCAGTACTTCCTAAGGCTAGCCTGTGGAGGAACAAACCTATCACTACTAGTTAATCCATTAATAGAAGTTCCAGCCTTGTCTGTTTCCAACTGTTTCCAAACAAACATCGGTGGAGTAGGGTCTGGGGAGGGGAGGGGAGGGTGTACACAAATCGTAACACTACCTCAGGTGAAGTTGAGAGGCTGATACTGATAGACCCCCCGACTTAGTACCAATAACAGAATAACAAACACAAAGGATAAATACATACAAACTAGTATAGTATGCATAATAAACTAACACCGCTAGCTACAAGATAATACTACAAATTATCTATTCGAAATTAAACCATAGACACAACTCAACACCACGAATAAGAAATTACAGACACAAATAAAAAACGCCGACGCACTCCCGCCCCACAAATCAAAGAAGGATTGCAACACCAACTGTAACCGCTGCAGTTAGTATAGTTGTTGCAATAGTTGTTCCAATTTGAGCCATATGAATTTTGTTGATGTAATCTTGATCTTCTGATGATGATGAGTCCTCAATTATAATTTTATCTCCTAAAACACTTGCATACATTAAAGTCCCAAAATTTGAACTTTCAGAATTTGTACCATTCTCATCTACTAAGCAAGTGTTATTACCTGATTTTGCACATTGAGAATCTAGACTAAGGTTTACTTCACCAACATATTTATCGTGTTTCAAACTTCTTTTACAAAACAATTCGATTTTAATCGAAATTTTACCCTCTGCTTGTATGATTTTTCCCTCGGGTATGATGAATTTAAACGGCGAATTCCACTCGGGATTCGTTCCATTTTGGAGATCCACTTCTGTACACTTACTCTTTCCTGCTACCGAAACCTTCGCATAGACTTTCATTTTCTTATATTTTCGAACATTTCGAAGGTTGCTAGCCGAAAAAAGGGTAAAATATAAACATCTTGCCTCCATATTATGAATTTCTAAGAAGCAATTTTTTTTTATTTTCTATTGATCTTTTTAAGGTGGATGCAAAATTGAATGACCTAATGCATCAATTTATATGAACAAAAAGATGAGGACCACAAGAGCTATAGTGACCACCAAACCTAGATAAGTATAACCATGGGGTCGTTTGGTTGAAAAATAGTTATCCCGGGATAATTAATCTCGGGATTAGTTATTTCGGGATTACCTAGGATAACTTATCCGATCACTATGGTGTAAATGGTGGGATAAGTTATTCCAGTATTGATTAATACCTCCAACCAAACATGGGATAAAATAATCCTTCATTTTATTCAGGGACTACTTAATGCTCTTTTTAGGCTGATCAAGTCTATGTGGAGCCAGTGGTTAAGTAAATAAAAATGTGTTATATCTTTCTAAATAGTAAAGTCTTAAATGAGATGGTATTAATATAGATTTTTCAAGTTTTGAATTTATATCACCATACCTATCCAAAAGATAAAAAAATATTTTCTCACGTATTTGATTCATGAAAGAAGAACGTATTTTTATATCTCTTAAACTTGTATTTTTGCATTTATCTTTTGGTAAAAGTATAATAAATCAAACTTAACCAACCTACATTTAAATAGAATTAATAGAAATCAAATGATAAAAGGACATATTCTTTCGATTAAAAACAATTTACCTCTTTATATAAAATAGAAAGATTAAACAAACACAAATTTTCATTAAAAAAACACCTCATCATAAAATACATTTAATAATTAAATTTACTCAAAAAAATCGAACACTTTTCTTTTATGTCATGCTGATTATATTTATATAAACGTCATATATAGGGAACGGTTATCAATAATTCACTCGAGTAATAAGTATATAATTATATATTAATTACTCCCTTCATTTCTAAATACTTGTCATAAATATATATTCTTATTTATTATGAGTATAATAAATAAAAATATATCTTCATATTTATGACTAATGGTATAAGTAGGGGTGTACATAGGTCGGGTTGGTTCGGTTTTTCATTAAAATATAACCAAACCAATAATGTCGGTTTTCTAAATCTATAAACCAAATCAAACCAATATACAATCGGTTTTTATATTTTGGTTTTAATCGGATTTTTTTGTTTTTTTTGTTTTTTCGGTTTTTTCTCAATTTTTTACAATTATAATGTGATTGAAGAAAAAATTAAATATTTTCACTAAAAAGATAAAAAAATAATGGTCATAGAGTAGTTCCAATTAAAATTAAGTTGGCAAATTACTAAGACGTCGAAACTACTATCTCTCAAAGTAATATTATGTGGATATCCGGTGGTTCAATTTGTAAGTCACTAGTCACAGTAGCTTGTCTGAAAGTTTCCTTCACATAAAATGTGAGAATAAAGAAGAATGAAGAATTGGAGACAACTTATTAAAAACTTAACTCCATAAAATAATTAACTATAACATAATTCCACAAGAAAAAAAGAGAAAGACGAGAAACAAACCTAAATCAAAACTTGACGAATGAGAAAATAATGAGAACTCTCTGAAAACTTGGAAAGTAAAATGTAAAGTGAAGCAATTGAAGAGTTATAGGTTTTTATATTAATATTGGGTTTTGTATTAATCTGTTACTAATGGATAAATATTATAATTAAAGGCCCAAGAATATATATCTATTTTCTGAATATAAAAAAGTTATAAAAGTAATTAGAAAGTAGATTATAAGTAATATTTTTTTACGTATAAAAAATTAAAATTATATATTATTATGTCGGTTCGGTTTACGATCGGTTTAATTTTATTTTTGCTAATACAAAACCAAACCAAGAATGATCTTTTTTTTTTCCAACAGCAAACCAATCAAACCAAACCATAAGTCGGTTTTTTTTCTCGGTTTAGTTTAATTCATCGGTTCGATTTAACTTAACGTATTCAATAAATTTTTCTTTACATGGATGTCCAAGAGAGAGTATTGTGGAATATTAGTAGACACCCACTTAATGAATAAGTGGAAATTTGTGTACATTCATTTTACTAAGTGGAAAATTAACCCCTACCACTTTATGTAAAATAATAATATCTATCACTTGAAATTAGGCTATAAATAGCCATGTATTAATCTTCAGTTTGAATATACAAGCAAGAAGAAAATTATCTATATGAAGCTTTCCTCCATTTTCATTTCTTACTATTTGCCACTTTATCTATATAAATTCATAACACGTTATCAGCACGAGGTTCTACCAATCCAAGCAAATACAGGTAATAAAGGTTAGTATTTTATTTTCTTAAATTATGGCTAGTATTTTCAGACGTGATTTTAGTGTCCTAGACATATCTGGCAAATCTTATATGTCCTGGACACTAGACGCAGAAATTCATTTAAATGCAATGGGTCTGGCAAACACCATTAAAAAGAATAATAAGGCATTTGAACAAGATAAGACCAAGGCTATGATATTCTTTCGTCATCATCTTGACGAAGGGTTAAAAATGGAATACCTCACGATCAAAGACCCGCTTACATTGTGGAATAATTTAAAAGAAAGTTACGGCCACTTGAAGATGGTCATCCTTCCATACGCTCGTAATGAATGGACATATTTGAGATTCCAGGACTTAAAAAATGTAACTGAATATATTTCTGCGATGTTTTAAATTAATTCGCAGTATGACTTATGCGGGGAAAAGATCACAGATCACGACATGATAGAAAAGACACTTTCTACTTTTCTCTCCTCGAATATGGTCCTGCAGCAGCAGTACCGAGAAATGGGTTTCAAAAAATATTCTGAATTAATTGGTCATCTTCTTGTTGCTGAACAATATAATAATCTTTTAATAAAAAGTAATGAAACTCGGCCTCCTGGTACTGCTCCATTCCCAGAAGTCAATGCTGCAAATTTTCACCCAACTTGGCGTGAAAGAAATCCTGACCCCAGTCGTGGTCGAGGTCGAGGACATGGTCGTGGTCGTGGTCGTGGTCGTGGCAGGTATTTCAATTAGGGTAATCGTCTTGCAATAAATAATAACCCTCAGCACCAACAGTGCAAAAAGAGGGGTAAAACTTCTAAAGTAGAACCAAGGACGAACCCTGAAAGAAGATGTTATCGATGTGGAGGAAAGGGGCACTAGGAGCGTGTCTGTCGTACGCCTAAGCATCTGGTAAAACTATATCAGGCGTCCCTGAAAAGGCCAGAAAATGATGCTGAAACAAATTTCCTCCTAGAAGATAACATTGAGCCCATGGGCCTAGATGTGTCAGATTTCCTTCCAAATCCTGAAGAACAAGTAAATCACCCTATAGATGACAATAATGATATAATCCGATTATGTTGATTTTCTGTTAAATTTGTATTAGTTTATTTTCTCTTGTTTGTTTAAGTTAAATTAATTTACGTTCCTACTATTAATATTTTACTAATCTTATAAAGTTTATATAATATATTATGTGTCATAGTAGAGTATTATAATCATTAAGTAATTTGATTTTGTAGTACGCACATAAAGTTTTAACAGTATGAGCTATTCATATAATGTTATAGTACATATATTATGCTAACGTTATAACTAGAATTATTTATTGCAGTAATAAATATCCATAAAAGACATTTTATGAAATTAACTTGAATAGCAAAACTATTATGTAATAGAGATGTTAATTGTTTAGAACACAGCTGCAATTAATATATGGATATAAAATAATATAATGTGTAAATGCATGATATTATATGCTATTTATATCATAATATTTATTTTGTTTATATTTTTATTTTGAAGAAAATATGGATACTCCTCAAGTCTTATTTGGATCAATAATCTATCATGATGATATTTGTGTAATTGATAGTGGGACAACACATGCAATATTTAAAGATGAAAAATACTTTCCCCACTTACTAAGAAAAAGAGCAAATGTTACAACAATTGCTGGAAATTCAAAATTGATCGAAGGCTCCGGGAGAGCTATTATATTTCTGCCTAAGGGGACAAAGTTAATTATAGAAGATGCATTGTTCTCTTCTAAATCCCCAAGAAACTTATTGATTTTTAAAGATATTTCCAGAAATGGATATCATGTTGAGACAATAAATGAAATGAATGTTGAATATCTTGGCATTACAAAGAATGTCTCAGGACAAAAACAAATGTTGGAGAAATTACCAACTTTGTCTTCCGGCTTATACTATGCCGAAATCAGTATAATTGAAGCACACTCTATTGTAAACAAGAAGTTTACTGATATAAATATATTTGTGCTCTGGCATGATCGAATAGGTCATCCTGGCTCAATAATGATGAGACGAATCATTGAAAATTCAAAAGGGCATCCGTTAAAGAACCTGGAGATTCTTACACCGGATGAATTTTCATGTGCTGCTTGTTATCAAGGCAAATTGATAACTAGGACATTGCCACTGAAAGTTAGCGTTGAATCACCTCAGTTTCTAGAACGTATACATGGGGATATATGTGGGCCTATTCACCCACCTAGTAAGACATTTAGATATTTTATAGTCCTAATAGACGCATCTTCAAGATGGTCGCATGTGTGCCTATTGTCATCTCGTAACCTGGCGTTTTCAAAATTATTGGCACAAATAATAAGATTAAGGACGCAATTCCCAGATTATCCTATTAAGGCTATTCGCCTAGATAATGCTGGAGAATTTATATCCCAAGCTTTTGATGATTATTGTATGTCAGTTGGGATAAAAGTTAAACATCATGTTGCTCATGTTCATACTCAAAATGGCCTTGCTGAGTCATTTATTAAGAGCCTACAATTGATAGCAAGACCACTGCTTATGAAAATAAAATTGCCCACTACTATTTGGGGTCATGCTATCTTACATGCAGCATCACTTATTCGTATCAGGCCAACACATTATAATAAATACTCCCCGTTTCAATTGGTTCTGGTCCATGAGCCAAATATTTCCCATCTACGAATTTTTGGATGCGATGTATATGTGCCAATTGCACCACCTCAGCGTAATAAGATGGGCCCCCAGAGAAGGTTAGGAATATATGTGGGTTTTGAGTGACCCTCTATAATTCGCTACCTTGAACCATTGACGAGAGATTTATTTACTGTTCGATTTGCAGATTGTAGATTTGATGAAACAAATTTCCCACAATTAGGGGGAGAAAAATGTGACCTTAAAAGAGAAATTGTGTGGAAAGTTTCATCATTATCTCATTTTGATCCACGTACCCCCATATGTGAAAGTGAGATTCGGAAGATCATTCACTTACAAAAATTAGCAAATCAAATGCCAGATGCATTTACTGATTTGAAAAGGATAACCAAGTCACATATCCCTGCGGTGAATGTGCCTGTCCGAATTGAAGTTCCAAAAGAACCATCTTCTAATGTCATAGCTTCTGAATCCCAAGCACGCCTGAAGCGTGGCAGACCATTGGGTTCAAAGGATAAAAATCTTAGAAAAAGAAGCGCGAAAAATGATAAAGATAGTATTATAAAAGATTCTCCTGAAGAGACTCAAAATCTAATTAATCCTGATATTCCTGAAGAAATCAGTGAACCCGAGACTCAAGTGAATGAAGAACTTTTATTAAGTTCTACAAATAATTAGGTAAATTTAGATCGATCAAAAATTATGGTGGATAATGTTTTTGCATATAATGTTGCACTAAATATCATGCAAGACAATGAGGACCTTAAACCTCTATCTGTTGAAGAATGTCGACGAAGAAAAGATTGGCCAAAATGGCAAGAGGCGATTCAATTTGAATTGAAGTCACTTGATAAACGGGAGTTTTTTGGACCTGTAGTCCAAACCCCAAATGGTGTAAAACCAGTTGGCTATAAATGGGTCTTCATATGTAAAAGAAATGAGAAAAATGAAATTGTAAGCTACAAGGTACGCCTTGTTGCATAAGGATTTTCTCAAAGACCGAGTATTGACTATGAAGAAACATATTCACCTGTCATGGATGCAATAACGTTTCGATACCTCATCGGTCTAGCTGTACATGAAAATCTTGAAATTCATCTAATGGATGTGGTTACAGTTTATCTTTATGGTTCACTTGATAACGATATTTCTATGAAAATCCCAGAAGGATTGAAAATGTCTGAATCATATAGTTCAAAGTCTCGGGAATTATATTGAATAAGATTACAAAGATCGTTGTACGGTCTAAAACAATCAGGGTGGATGTGGTATAATCGCCTAAGTGAGTACTTGAAAAATGAAGGATACATAAATGATGTTATTTGTCCTTGTATTTTCATTAAGAAAACGGTGTCGGAGTTTGTTATACTCACCGTTTATGTGGATGATATAAATCTCATTGGGACTCCAGAAGAGGTCTAAAAGGAAATGGAATATCTAAAGAAAGAATTCGAAATGAAAGATCTTGGAAAGACAAAACTTTGTCTTGGTCTGCAAATTGAACATTTAGCAGACGGAGTATTCATCCACCAAACTGCCTATACCCAGAAGGTATTGAAACGATTTTACATGGACAAAGCATATCTATTAAGTACACCAATGGTTGTTCGAGAACTTGAAGTGAGTAAAGATCCTTTTCGACCCCTGAAAGAGGGTGAAGAAATTCTTGGTCCTGAAGTACCATATCTCAGTGCTATTGGTGCACTTATGTACCTCGATAATGCTACGAGACCGGATATAGCATTTTCTGTTAATTTGCTAGCGAGGTATAGTTCTTCCCCTACGCGAAGACACTGGAACGGAGTTAAGCATATATTGAGGTACCTAAAAGGGACAATTGATATGGGTCTGTTTTATACTAACAAAGCTTGTCCAGATCTTATTGGTTATGCAGATGCAGGTTATTTATCTGACCCACATAAAGCACGATCCCAAACAGGCTATGTATTTACATATGGAGGTACTGTAATATCATGGCGATCGACAAAGAAGTCCATCGTTGCTACTTCTTCTAATCTTGCTGAGATAATAGCAAGTAGAGAATGCATATGGACGAGAGTAGTAGTACATTCCATCAAAGAGAGATGTGGCCTGAAGCTTGATATCAAGGTACACACAGTCATATTTGAAGACAATGCAGCATGTATAGCTCAATTAAAAAGGGGGCTTTATAAAGGGAGATAGAACAAAGCACATTTCACCAAAGTTATTCTTCACACACGACCTTCAGAAGAATGGTGATATTGATGTGCAACAGATCCGCTCCTGTGACAATCTAGCAGATTTGTTCACCAAGTCTTTACCAACTTCAACCTTTGAGAAGATGGTATACAGGATTAGGATGCGAAGATTGAGCCGGTTGAATTAGGGTCTTCATCAGGGGGAGTAAGAATACGTGTTGTACTCTTTTTTCCTTAACCAAAATGTTTATCCCACTGAATTTTTCCTGGTAAGGTTTTTAATGAGGCAACACTCAAATGTGTATTCAATAAAATTTTCTTTACATGGATGTCCAAGGGGGAGTGTTGTGGAATATTAGTAGACACCCACTTAATGACTAAGTGGAAATTTGTGGACATTCATTTTACTAAGTGGAAAATTAATCTCTACCACTTTATGTAAAATAATAATATCTATCACTTGAAATTAGGCTATAAATAGTCATGTATTAATCTTCATTTTGAATATACAAGTAAGAAGAAAATTATCTATACAAAGCTTTCCTCCATTTTCATTTCTTACTATTTGCCACTTTCTATACAAATTCATAACAATTCATTCAAACATCAAAAAAAAAAATTCAGTCATCACCACTCAAGGACGGATCCACTTAGGGTCCTCCGAGTGCTCGAGCACCCACTGACCTCGTATCGAACTTTATATATGCATATAGAAATTAAGATAAATCTATACAAACTAATCAGTGAGCACCCATAGGAAGATTTGATTGGTTGGTATAATGATTGTTTGTGGGTGCGTAAGGTTGTTCACTTTTTAGCTTAATTGATTAAAAGCTTGAAATAAGTGCTTATAAATTAACCAGATAAGAGTTTGGATAGGACTGAAACTGAAAAAAATTGTTGATGTGTTTGGTAAACAAGTGTTGTTAAGCACTTTTGTTGTCAAAATGACTTAAATGTCCTTTAAAGTTGTTAACACCATAAATGAAGTGATCGAGTTATTTAAATTTTTAATTCTAAAATAAATTTTTTTAGCAAACCTTCGATGTATGATGATTCGTTGAAAATAAAGGAGAAAGATCAAGAAAAAAATTGGAGGAAAGAGACGAAAAGAAACGGTAAAGAAAAAAAGAAAGAAAAATCATATATTTAAGGCTACAAATTCAGGATATTGTTGGAATTTGAAGAAATATAATGAATAAAAAAGTAAATATTTTGGTCAAAGCTAAAAGAATTTTAATCTAAAAAATAAAATGCTCGGGGTACCCAGCTTCTCACATTTTTCCTTTTTAATCAGTTTTTAGCTTTTTTTAAAATATTTTTAAATTTTATCAAACACCTAAAAAAGAGATTAAAAGCTGATTTGACCAGATTTTAATCCTATCCAAATGGGCTCTTAGTCTCAACATAAAATACTAATTGCATTGAGGCACAAATAAAAATATTTATAATTTAATTAATATTATCTCATACTTCAATAACGTGGCTATGAATTATGATGTCATTTTCACATAATTCAATGTGTCCAATGTATAGTTGTCAAAATGGACTGGCCCAATCCTACCCAGCCCAAGCTTCACGGGCCAAAGAATTTGATGGGTTAGGACGGGCCGACCCTTCACTTTAAAGGGCCTTAAAATGTATGGCCCAACCCAACCCTAATAGGGTCGCGAGTTGGGGCGGGCTAGCCCTTTATTTTTATCGATTTTCTATTAGATTTTCTTTTTCAATTTGAACTAATGACAATTCATTCACACTTCTAACATATTATTATATAAAGTGCATAATTCTACGATGATTTATAATATTTCAATACCAATACATTGTCAAACATATTTGAATTCATTGATTACATTATCTTAATTAACATCAACATTCATCTAAATTCATATGCAAATTTAATAAGTCGAACAATATCAATAAATTATATATCAAAAATTAATAATTTAAAATTCACTTAAAAATATTATCGCTTTGAATTTGGGTAATGTTGTGCAATTAATTTTGAGTAGCTGCAACAAGTGTTTGAACGTTTCATGATGGATGCATTTTTTATGTTTATGATTAGAAATTTTAATATTTGTCATTTAATGCTAAATGAGTAAAATATTGTGTAAGATACTAGGTAAAATTTATTGAGTAATCACTATTTATATTTTAAATTCTTTTTACTTACAATTTTCTTTAATTTTAAGTTTAAATTGAATAACAATAACAAATGAAACATCAATACTTGATGATTAAGGTTTAATACTTAATAAGTTAAATATAATGTAGGATATTAAGCTTATTCAATAACTACTATTCTTAATCATTACTTTTTTTTTACAATATTCATATATTTTTAATTAAAATTAAATAATATTTTGACCCACGGGCCGGCCAAACCTAGCCTCAGTCAAGCCTCAAGGGCCAGCGGACTGACTTGGGCTGGGCTTATAAGCCCCTGATTCAAAAATCACAATCCAATCCAATCCTTATAACGGGTTGGGTTAGGTCAGCCTCAAGGATCAAACCCATTTTTACGACTCTAGTCTATGTACTCTTTGCATGAGTTGTAATAAGGTCCACATGAATAGAGACTTGACTAATAAAGGGTGTGAATTAAGAGTGTCAAATGGTCCGGGCCGGGCCGGGCCGGGCTGGGCCAACTCGGAACCGGCCCTTCTATTTTAATCGGATTGAGGGCCGGGTTTGGCGCTAGCCGGGCCGGGCCAAACAGTGAAAAAATTAAAACCCACCCGAACCCGGCCCACTTAACTCAACCCAGTCAAACCAACCTAAACCCGTTCAAACTTGGTTAAAAAATCGGTCAAACCCGATCAAAAATATAAAAAAAAAAAACTTCTTTCAATATACATTACATATACACACCTATATACATTCTAAATACGTTAAATAATATATATAGAATATATATATAGTATATACTACATTAGAATTTAAAAAATATATACACATATACACAATTAGTCAATTACTCATATATATGCACCATTCAATGTATATATACTACTACTTATAAAATATACTACAATATATATACATTACAATATATATATAAATATACTTATATACTAATTTATAAAACATATACGCATGTATACATTAAATATACACTTTTATAGAAGATATAAACACGTGTATACGCACCATTCAATGTATATATACTACTACTTATAAAATATACTACATTATATATACATTACAATATATATAGATATACTTATATACTAATTTATAAAATATATACACATGTATATGTTAAATATACACTTCTATAGAAGATATATACACAAATATACGTACCATTCAATGTATATATACTACTACTTATAAAATATACTACATTATATATACATTACAATATATATAGATATACTTATTTACTAATTCATAAAACATATACACATGTATATGTTAAATATACACTTCTATAGAAGATATATACACGTGTATACACACCATTCAATGTATATATACTACTACTTATAAAATATACTACAATATATATACATTACAATATATATAGATATACTTATATACTAATTCATAAAACATATACACATGTATATATTAAATATACACTTTTATAGAAGATATATACACGTGTATACACACCATTCAATGTATATATACTACTACTTATAAAATATACTACAATACATATACATTACAATATATATAGATATACTTATATACTAATTCATAAAATATATACACATGTATACGTTAAATATACACTTCTATAGAAGATATATGCACGTGTATACACACCATTCAATGTATATATACTACTACTTATAAAATATACTACAATATATATACATTACAATATATATAGATATACTTATATACTAATTTATAAAATATATACACATTTTTACGCAAAATATACACTTCTATAGAAGATATATACACGTGTATACGCACCATTCAATGTATATATACAACCTCTTATAAAATATACTACAATATATATACATTACAATATATATAAATATACTTATATACTAATTTATAAAACATATACACATGTATACATTAAATATACACTTCTAAAGAAGATATATACACGTGTATACGCACCATTCAATGTATATATACTACTACTTATAAAATATACTACATTATATGTACATTACAATATATATAGATATACTTATATACTAATTTATAAAATATATACACATGTATACATTAAATATACACTTCTATAGAAAATATAGACACGTGTATACACACCATTCAATGTATATATACTACTACTTATAAAATATACTACAATATATATATACATTACAATATATATAGATATACTTATATACTAATTTATAAAATATATACACATGTATACATTAAATATACACTTCTATAGAAGATATATACACGTGTATATGCACCATTCAATGTATATATACTACTACTTATAAAATATACTACAATATATATACATTACAATATATATAGATATACTTATATACTAATTTATAAAACATATACACATGTATACATTAAATATACACTTCTATAGAAGATATATACACGTGGATACACACCACTAAATGTATATATACTACTTCTTATAAAATATACTACAATATATATACATTACAATATATATAGATATACTTATATACTAATTCATAAAACATATACACATGTATACGTTAAATATACACTTCAATAGAAGATATATACACAAATATACGCACCATTCAATGTATATATACTTCTACGTATAAAATATACTACATTATATATACATTACAATATATATAGATATACTTATATACTAATTTATAAAACATATACACATGTATGTGTTAAATATACACTTCTATAGAAGATATATACACGTGTATACACACCATTCATTGTATATATACTACTACTTATAAAATATACTACATTATATATACATTACAATATATATAGATATACTTATATACTAATTTATAAAATATATACACATTTATACATTAAATATACACTTCTATAGAAGATATATACACGTGTATACACACAATTCAATGTATATATACTACTACTTATAAAATATACTACATTATATATACATTACCATATATATAGATATACTTATATACTAATTTATAAAACATATACACATGTATACGTTAAATATACACTTCTATAGAAGATATATACACAAATATACGCACCATTCAATGTATATATACTACTACTTATAAAATATACTACATTATATATACATTACAATATATATAGATATAGTTATATACTAATTTATAAAACATATACATATGTATACGTTAAATATACACTTCTATAGAAGATATATACACAAAACATATGCTACTTAATATAATAAATTAATAATATATTATAAGTAAGTTTTTAATTTAAAATAGAAAACTAGAAATTCAATTTTAAATTTTAAATCGTTAAATGAAAAAATATATAAAAAGCAAGGACTAAGGAGTGAATGAATTTGGGGAATTTTATTGATTGCAAAATAATCCAAAATTTATAATTTACACGAATGAAAAATCTACAAATTATGCATCATTTTTTCCAACTCATTCATGTTAATATTAATGGGAACTTGCATAGGATAGTCGAAGTCAATGGGGGCAAAATCATGCATTGGACTTGATTGTGCTGAGTTCTCCCGTGAAGTCATAATTTCTTCAAGTTTCAGCTCGTCGCTCGGCTTCGGTTCCATTCCTTGGTTTCTTCTTTCCCTTCTAATCCAATCTCTGAGGCAAACTAGAACATTCATTGCATTGCTTCCCAATGAGTGTCGGTTGTCTCCAAGCTGCTGTCGTCCCTGACTAAAGGCGCTCTCTGATGCAACGGTTGACATTGAAACATTCAAGATATCTCTAGCTAATCTTGAAAGCACATGATATTGTGTTTCATTACTCCTCCACCAATCCAACGTGTTGATCCGTCGTCTGCGATCCTCTGGTGCCGTCCGAAGATAATATTTCAGCTCTTCCCGATAAGTTGATGTGTAAGTTCTCTCATCAACACTGTTCCAACAATTTAAATCAAAAAATGAATCAGGAAAACCACTATGTGCCGGTCTTTTAGAAGATGATGGCTCCTCGGGAGGATGATGAGCGACAGTTGGAGTGATATTTGTAGGTACGACTAAATCAAATAAATTAGCATAGTGATTATATAATTTTTCTATGTAATTCTTTGCATCAGCCATAGCCGTCCACAAATCAGGTTGTACTTGTTCAGAATCATGGTTAATATTTATTTCTAAGTTAGTATAAATAAGAGTACTAAAGTGACACATATTATTATATTTCATACACGGATTTAGCATAGCACCAACCAAGTAAATAGGGGGAATCGGGAAAAAATATTTTTTAAATTTCGTAAACATGGCACTAACAGATTCTTTATAACCTTCTTTATTTTTATATTCTTTGAGCAAACCAGAAATATCGGCTATATATGCCAAAATATTACAAACAGTAGGATAATAAGCACCGGAAAATCCAACCGTAGCTACATAATTTTTTTCTAAAAACTTAACAAGATCATTAATTACAACCCAATCAGAATCATGTAGCATGCAATCAGCAGAATCAGCAAATGAACCACAATATTGGTTAAAATCTAATGTAATAGGAATTCTATATTTATAACAAGTTTTTAAAAAATCATACGTAGAATTCCATCTAGTGATCAATTTCCTCATGCATCAATATCGGTGTAAGTCCATTTTCTTAACATTTAACTTTAAATTCTCTAATTCTCGATCTACGATTATTTCCTTGAATAAAACCAACAGCAAGACGAATTTTTTCAATATAAAGCTAAAAAAACTCAAGACCATCTTTTACAATTAAATTATATATATGACATGCACACTTAATATGAAAAATTTCAGGCAACGACGGAGATAGCGTAGATTTTAATTTTTTTATAGCAGTCTTGTTGTTAGAAGTATTATCAAAAACAATACATAAAATTTTATTTTCGATACCATAATATTCGGCAATTTTAACAATAGAATCAACAATAAATTGTCCAGTATGTTTACGATCTTCATCATATAAAAAAGAAAGAATACGTTTTTGCATCACGAAATTACTATCCATCCAGTGACAAGTAACGATTAAATAATCATTTTTATTTACAGCACGACCAAGATCAGAAGTTAGGGACACTCTACATTGAATATTTTTAAACAATGTTGATAAACAAAAACAATATTGTGAATGGAGTCTAAAAATATCAGACCGACAAGTACTTCTAGGAATACCGTTAAAGATAGGATTATAAATTGCTTGTATATAATGAATAAAGGCATCAGAAGAAGGAAAACTAAAAGGCAAACAACCCACAACTACCATTTTAGTTATTTCTTCCCGGTCCCTCAATTTATTATACTTCTTCGCTATGTGACCGGTTGCTGGGTCCATTCTAGTTTGCGTTGGCCCACCAACATCCCCACCACTTTGTGCAACAGTTAACTCTCTTTTGTGAGCTTCAGCTATATGTCTCATTAACGTACCCGTACCCCTTTGCTTGCCTCCACTTCTATGCTTATATATTTGTTGACAAATATTGCATTGCACCTCAATATCTGATATACGTTCAAAAAATTGCCATGCAACACTAGTTGTTTTACGAGGTCTTGGGGCACGGGGAGGATAGGGAGGGAGATTAACCGATTCAGATCTAACGTTAGCATTTCCTACTGCGGGTGTCTCAGCAATATTTTTATTATTTTCGTCTAAATTAACCACATCTACTTCATTTTCTTCTTCTATACCGTAATTTTCCTGAGCTTCTACATAATCCATATCGTGAGCACCTACACCTAAAGGTACACCTACTTCTTCCTCAAAAGGTTGACTAAGCGGTGTCGGAGTCACACGGGTATATCTACTACTTGAACTACCTCTACCGCTAGTAATTCGCTTTTTACTACCACTACCGCTTCCGGGACAAAAAATTTTAATACCTTTAGTAGCGATGTTTCTTAATTTATCCATAATATAAATTAAATTAAACTAAAAAAATTCAAAATACACAAATATAATAAAATTAAATATTAAACAATTAATACAATAAATAAAAATTAAACGTAAGAGATGGAACGACAATACCAAATTTTAGAAGTATACGAAGGTTGCGACTTTACAAACTTCCGCTCGTACTTTGTAAACGAAAAATACAAAAATTAAAGTGAACACTTTAAGAAATTAAATATATTGAATATTTGAGAATTGAGATTTGAGATTTGAGATTTGAGAGAGAATGAGATTTGAGAGAGTGAAAAATTGTGTGAAAAATGATTTGAAGTTGTAGGGTATTTATAGATTTTTTTTTTGGATTAAAAAATATTTTTTAAAGTAAATTTTTTTTCTTTTTTAATAAAAGGACCCAAACTAGCCGTTTGGACCCAAAAATGACCATATAGCCGTTGGGCCAACGGCTAGTTTGGCCCAAAATCCAAAAAAAATTGATTTTAAAAAAATAAAAAAATCAATTCGGGCTGGGCCGGGCCGGTTAACCGGCGGGCCTGGACCGAGCTTGGTCCGATCGTGGCTAACCGGGCCTAAAATTAAAAAAAATAGCCCGGGACCCGGAACCCTAAAGCCTTAGGGTTTTCCGGGCTGGTTCAAACTGGGCCGGATCATTTTAGTGGGCCGGGTAGGGCCGGATCGGCCCGGCCCACTTGGCAGGCTTACTGTGAATTTAATTCCAACACTAGTTCTTTTTACTGTTGTTCCAAAAAGTCATTTGCATACTTTCACTTTTATTAATTAGAAGAAAATAACATTTTTAATGACCTTCATTATATTATATTTCGACAAATTTAATTAAACAAAACGATAATCTTATTCTTGAAAAACTAGATAGAACATTAGTAAATTAAACCCTCGTTTGATTAATAACATGTTTAGTAAAGCTTTTTATAAAACACTACCTAGCTAGAAATTCAGGGGCGGATCTATGCGGAATAGATAAAATTACATAAAAAATATACGAAAATAGGTATATAATGTATTAAAGCACCCACTGAAACAAAAAGTTGATTGAATGCATTGACATTTAGGTTGCCCCCTAAGGTTCTCCACCGGAAGGGATTCCCGAGTTTGAACCTCATTGAGGTGAATTTTTATTTTTTTCAGTCTTTAAATTTTTTAATCACTCACTATTCTTATATTCTGAGTCCGCCATGGCTAGAATTCCTTTTTATTAGTATCCATAGTGGAGAACCCCATGAGGGACTCTTCACACATATAGTTGATTGAATTCATTATTTATCTTTTTAGTAGGTATGTTTTAATTATAAATAATTTATGGCTAAAATAATGGAAGAACCCCATGAGGGAAAAAAGTTAGGTAGATAGTAATTATAGTATGAATATACGTACGTATTAATTGACAAATTCAACAAAAAAATGTAAAAATGATAATGATCGGTAGAGGGGCCAGAGGTAGGAGTGTAATTGTATTAATAAAATCGATCTGTATTTTTTACAAGAACTTCAAATAATTTTTGAACAACCACGAGAAGTTCAAACTATTCCTCAAAATTGTAAAAGAAAGAGATGAAGAAAGAAAGAATCCAGTCCATCGAATTCACGAGGTGTCCTTAAGGAAATTTTTTTCCTCAAGTACCCGATGTAATGGATAAAATGATTCACTTCAGCAAATAGTGGTATGTTAAATTTGCTGAACTATGAACTCACTCAATGATTTGCAAATCAAAGTTGAATTTTCAGGAAGAAGAAGAGTTTATAACTTCAAAATTTCTTATCTATATCTGAGGAAAAAATCAGATATTTATAGCCAAAGTGTTACTTCGGAAAGGAAGCAGTGGTTCATGATAGTCACATTGTTTCGGACCGTCGGCTCACATGTGGACCCACATACGTCCGCACATGGACCACATGCAGCCTCATGTCAACTTGTTGACAACAATATCAACATTTTTGTTCGCAAATGGAGAAATTTCAGATTAGATTTTTGGATCATTAACACTTATTTCAAGTGAGGTTGGTCCAAAAAGTTAATCTCTCAATCATTTAAGAAATTCAAATTTAAATTCGAAGTCGAGCTAATGACGACAACGACGATGGAGAAAATACAATTTACTTTTCCCTTCATTTTCCTTCCTCCATTTTTCAGACACATTTTATACAATATTCCTTATTTTGTAATATTCCCTAAACTAACATAGAAATAAGTATTTAATACATAGTAGGTGGCTTACAAGTCATTTCCATCTTAATCTGATTAATTAGTCTTTATATTTTATATTAATTAATTAATATAATATACAACTCAATTTGACTTTTGGAATATTTAACACATAAAAAAAGTCAGACATTGTATTGTCTCTTTGAATCTTCAACTAATAGGTTTTATATTAATTAGGCCTCACAAAGAACAATTGGTACCTAGCTTTATCCCTTCTTTGTGCAATAAAATTTCAGAACTTTTATCAATACGAGTGGGATTCTAATCGAGCCATTGAAGCAGCGCATCGTAATACGAGTGGACAATTTCAAAGAAATGATAAGATATGTGTAAGACTTCTCGCAGATATTCTTATTACCGGGAGTCTTACCTTACCTTAGTTAAGCCTTATGTCCATTCAACATTCCTATTCATCTCACCTCGTCTTGAGTACAACAATATCCTAGCTAGTTGATCGTGATTCGACATTAGAAATATATCGAAATGGCACAAAACCAAACAACACTTGTGAATCAAAAGCTAGTGTTTTTTGAGAATACTAAAAGGGAATATGATTTAGTTGACTTGTTGAAATCAGAAGCAACACTATTGGGAAAGGGAATTTTTTGAAATAGCTAAAAGGCAGAATTAGAAAATGGAAAATTTTTGTTTGTTAAGAGGTTAAAAGATTGTTGTTTGGTTGAAAATGAATTCATAAAAAATATTCAAGAATTGGCAAAATTGAGTGATCATCATCAAAGTTTGCTTACTCTAAGAGCTTATTATTATTCAAAAGATGAGAAAATTCTCGTATTTGATTACATGTCTATGAGTGTCTTGGCTTCCCTTTTACATGGTAAGTCTTCTATTAATTTTATTTGATATATTGTCTTTCTTATATGATTTTGAACAATTCGTATCTCATAAAATAATTTTGAAATTGAGTTAGATTATATTCTATGTGCATTTTCTTCACGTGGTATCAGAATCATACTCTATATATAGATGTTCAAGACTAAGGCGCATCGATAGGGTGTCAAATATGTTAGAGTTTGTGACCCGAATTTTGTTGATCCGGCCCTGAAAAGATCGCGGTGTGACCCATGTTTGAGATTTTTTGGGGGCTCTGTAGTGGTAGCGTAGGGATCGGGGTATGGACCTGTATGTTTTTGGGCTTAGAGTTTTCTTGTACAACAACAACAACAAACCCAGTATGTTCCCACACAGTGGGGTCTGGGGAGGGTAGATTGTACGCAGTCCATACCGCTACCTCTACAGAGGTAGAGAGGCTGTTTCCTATAGATCCCCGGCTCAAGATAAACGACATTATACCCAAGCACCAATAGCCTAGAACACGATAAAATAGCATAGGGACGACATCCACAAAAAAGTACATTGCCAAACAAGGACATCAAAGTCCACCTAAATACTGCCTACGACTCAACCACACCCTTAACCCTCTATCCTAATGCTTTTCCTACATATCTTGCTATCTAGGTTCATGTCCTCAGTCAACTGTAACTGCTCCATGTCACGTTTAATCACTTCTCTCCAGTATTTCTTCGGCCTACCCCTACCCCGTTTAAAACCTTCCAAGGCCAACCTCTCACACCTACGAACTGAGGCATCCGTGCCTCTCCTCATCACATGACCAAACCATCTCAACCTCACTTCCCGCATTTTATCTTCCACTGACACTACTCCCACCTTCTCCTGAATAGTTTCATTCCTAACCCTGTCAGCCCTTGTGCATCCACACATCCAACGCAACATCCTCATTTTCGCCACCTTCAACTTTTGGACATTCGACTTCTTAACCGGCCAACACTCCGCTCCATATAACATGACAGGCTGGACTGCAACTCTATAGAATTTGCCTTTCAGCTTAGGGGGCACCTTCTTATCACATAAAATTCCCGAAGAGAGCCTCCATTTCATCCAACCTGCCCCAATACGGTGAGAGACATCCTCTTCTATTTCTCCATTTCCCTGAATCATAGACCCAAGATACTTAAAACTATCCCTCTTGCACACCGCTTGAGACTCCAACTTCACTACCACTTCCTCCTCTTGCCTCGAGTCACTAAAATTGCACTCCAAATACTCCGTCTTGGTCCTACTCAACTTGAAACCTTTAGACTCCAGGGTTTGTCTCCAGACCTCCAGCTTATCATTAACCCCTTGTCGCGATTCATCAATTAAAACTATGTCATTTACGAAAAGCATACACCAAGGCACCCCACCTTGTATATTCTGCGTCAACACATCTATCACCAAAGCGAATAAAAATGGACTAAGAGTTGATCCCTGGTGTAACCCTGTCAAGACCGAAAAATGCACAAAATCTCCTCCCACTGTCCTTACTCGGGTCTTTGCTCCCTCATACATGTCCTTAATCGCTCTGATGTACACCACCGGGACCCTCCTCGCCTCCAAACATCTCCAAAGAACCTCCCTAGAGACCTTGTCATACGCCTTTTTCAAGTCAATAAACACTATGTGGAGATCCCTCTTCCTCTCTCTATACTGCTCTACCAGTCTCCGCACAAGGTGAATTGCCTCAGTCGTGGAGCGACTAGGCATAAAACCAAATTGATTCTCCGAAATAGACACAATCTTCCTCAACCTCCGCTCCACAACCCTTTCCCAAATCTTCATCGTGTGACTCAACAACTTAATACCCCGCTAGTTGTTACAACTCTGAATGTCACCCTTGTTCTTATATAGAGGAATCATGGTGCTCCATCTCCACGCCTCAGGTATCTTGGCTGACTTGAAAATATTGTTAAACAAGTTGGTCAACCACCTCAACCCTAACTCGTAGAGAACTTCCAAAAAACCACTGGATTCTCGTCTGGCCCCGTCGCCCTGCCACTTCGCATCTTGCGAATAGCCTCACTGACCTTATTTACCTTAAAACGCCGATAAAAGCCAAAGTCGCGACACTCCTTGGAATGCTCCAACTCCCTTAACACCACACCTCTATCCACCTCATCATTCAAGAGCCTATGGAAATAGGACTACCATTTATTCTTAATAAGGCCATCTTCCACCAACATTCTGCCATCCACTCCCTTAATGCACTTCACCTGGTCCAGATCACGACCCTTCTGTTCCCTAAACTTGGCAAGCCTAAACATTCTTCTTTCCCCGTCTTTCTCCTCTAACCCCTTATACAAACTCTCAAAAGCAGTTGTCTTAGCAGCCGTGACTGCTAACTTAGCCTCTTTTTTTGCTAACTTGTACTCCTCCCTGCTCACCCGCTTCTCATCTTCATCCTTACTTTCCACCAACTTAGCGTAAGCCTTCTTCTTTTTCTTAACATCTTCATTCCACCACCAATCCCCCCGATACCGGCCAGACCCACCCCTCGAAACACCCTACATCTCTCTAACAGACTTTCTGATACAACTAACACCCCTATCCCATATACTATCCACGTCCCCTTGCACTCCCACACCCCTATCTCCTCCAACTTCGCCCCTATCTCCAAAGCACTAATCGGAGTCAGGTTGCCCCAGCTAACCCTAGGCCGACCCTTCCATCCCCGCCTCATCTTGCCCTTCTTGATAACCAAGTCCATCACCAGGAGTCTATTCTAGGTCACAAGATTCTCACTCGGGATTACCTTACAATCTCTACACAATGCTCTATCCCCCTTCCTAAGCAGCAAAAAGTCAATCTGAGTCTTGGCTATCCTACTACGGAAAGTAACTAAGTGTTCTTCCTTCTTCGGAAAGAAGGAATTCACTACCACCAACCCAAAGGCCCTCGCAAAATCCAAAAGAGCAGCTCCCTCATCATTCCTAACCCCAAACCCAAAGCCCCCATCCATATCGTCTTACCCTAACGGCAGAGACCCTATGTGCCCGTTGAAATCTTCACCTATGAAAATCTTCTCCGAACTAGGCACGCCTCTAACCACCTCATCCAAAACCTCCCAAAAACTCTTTTTCTCCTCCTCGTCCAAGCCCACCTGTGGCGCATACGCACTACAAATGGACAAAGTAAACCCCCCAAGACCAACTTAATAGTCATAATCCTATCACTAACCCTGTTAATCTCCACTACTCGCTCCCTAAGCTCTTAGTCCACTAAGATACCTACTCTATTCCTACGCCTATCACTACCTGAATACCACAATTTATAGCCATATACATCCCTAGCCTTGGAACCTACCCACTTGGTCTCCTGGACACACGTAAGATTAATCTTTCTCTTCGTAAGAATCTTAACCAGCTCTATCGACTTACCCTGCAGGGTCCCAATATTCCACAACCCTACCCTCAAACTATCACCTCTCTTATCCCCTCCCTTAATACCTCGCACTCCACCTCTCCGACCTTCCCCAACACCAGCCCCCGATCGCACCCCCAGCCCCCCAGGACCCCCCGGACATGACCCTATACCACCATGAGTCACCCAAGCCACTACTCAACACCAAGTAAAGCGAAGACTAAAAAAATAACAATAAGTCAATACCACAACAGGCACATACAAAGCACAAAATGCAAACCAATATTCAAACACAACAGATGCTAATAGAATACAGAAACAAATAAATAAAGGACAACAGGAAACAGAGGTATAAAAACAACACAACACAACAGTAATAAGCCCGTGCAGAGCACAGAAAACCCCAAAATATTCAAAGAACCACAAATACTAGTCACCAAATTGACAACAGGATAAACCACACAGAAATTCAGGCCGTAACGATACCAAAAATAACGTGATAAATACAGTTCAAGGATAGAATTCACTGAAGCTACAGAATTGATTCGCCGGTTCAAGGTTTTCTTGTACGCACGTATTATATAAGTGCGACTTAGAGGGTTGGTTTTAAAATGACGGTTCTAGTGTGTTATAGAGAACTTTGGCTCCTCCTTGTATTCCTCTCCGATAATGTGAATTTCTCCTCCTCTGCCCGTAGTTTTTCCCGTCAAGGGTTTCCACGTAAATTTGTGTGTGTTCCATCTTGTTTTTCTTTTGTTTATCATATTGCTCATTCCTGTTTGATTTGATAACAAAATATTCTATGGTGAGTAAAAGAATGAGGTATTAATTCCTAATAGTATGGGACAATCTATCGTTAATGAGTTAATTTTTAAAGTTGAGTAAAGTTTAAGGTGCATTTTCTTTACATATACTATTATTTATAAAAAATCATGAATATTTCTTACTATATTATTGTTGAATTAACTTAACATGTTACATTGAAGGTGTAGGACTGGCTAATAAATCTCAACTCACATGGCAAGTAAGGACTCAAATCGCTTATGAAGTCGCTTGTGGCCTAGAATTTCTCCATACTCAGGGCCCTGGCGTTTGTCATGGTAACATAACATCATCCAATGTTCTACTCACCAATTCTTTTGATGTTCGTCTCTCAGACCAGGGATTATTCGGACTTTTCATACCAAACGCCATGTTACTTGTCCTCAACGCGGGCTATCAAGCACCGGAAGTGGGATATGCCTACGACATTTCTCAAAAATCAGATGTTTACAGCTTCGGTGTCTTGTTGTTGGAATTATTGACCGGTAAGGCCCCATTAGACGCCATTGGCAAGAACAAAGGGATTGATTTGCCTAGTTGGGTTCGAAAAATGTTTCAAGAAAACACTATTATTGATGTTTTTGATAAGAGTATGGTGCAAAATTACCAAGAATTTGGAGATCAAATGGTTCAATTGTAACAACTAGCAATTTGTTGTACTTTCAAGAATCCTACTAAAAGACCCTCAATTGTTGCAGTGGCTAATCAAATAAAAAGGACATGCAGTTTGTAATTGATGTCGTGTATAATCTATGTATAATATGTGTATACAATGTTTATCTTAGCTTAAATTTGTAAAAATTAAAGATGAGGATTATTTTTGTTGGGTTGGGGTTACTAGGTATGTAATGTAAAAAATCGAAATTATATTACACTGTAAACTGATTACAATGAATTTCAATTAAATTTTGTCTGTCTTTGTGCGTGGAGTAAACAGAAACATATTCTCCCAAGTTGAGGTTTTTATTGTTGATCATTTTATAGTTTTCTTTCCTTTTTTGAAATTTAAGATTAAAAAACTACTACTAGCTTAAAGATGTCCAAAGTCAATTACTTACATTATAAGCAAAGAAAATAAAGTAATCCAAATAAAGTACAGCGGTAACTCAAACTTACAACCTCAGTCCTCAAGGTTAAAAGTGAGGGTTCTTACCATACGAGCAACTCGCTCTTATCATATTTTGTGTTGTATATTCTATCATTTTAGTGAATATTTGTCGTGTAAACTTATAAAGGTTCAAGTATAGGAAGTTTTTCGGGCAGGTTGAAAAAAAGGTCATGAGTGAAATAAAGGCCAAAGGATTATTTCAATGTACATTTTGGTGAAATTTCAAAATGTGTCATGATGATGTAAAGGATGGTTTTGATAGTTGTTCACCAACTTTGGCACAAAACCAAGAAATAGTGATTCAAGAATTGAGAATGAATGTGATCATATGGTTAATAAAAGTGAAATAAAGGATGGTTTTGATCCATATGGTGAATTAGGTTCAAGAACTTTGGCACAAAAACCAAGAAATTGTGATTCAAGAATTGAGAAAAAAAGGTGATGATAGGGTTGATAGAAGTGAAATAAAGGATGGTTTTGATAGTTGTTCAACAACTTTGGCACAAAACCAAGAAATAGTGATTCAAAAATTGAGAATGAATGTGATGATATGGTTAATAGAAGCGAAATAAAGGATAGTTTTGATCCATATGGTGAATTAGGTTCAAGAACTTTGGCACAAAAACCAAGAAATTGTGATTCAAGAATTGAGAAAAAAGGTGATGATAGGGTTGATAGAAGTGAAATAAAGGATGGTTTTGATCCATATGGTGAGTTAGTAAATGTGTTTGAGTGTCCTGTTTGTGGTAATGTGTTTGTTTTTGAAGAAGAAGTTTCAACTCATATTGGTAGTTGTTTTAAGTTTTGAAGTGAATAATTTGGATGTTGTTGAAAGTAAAGTTGTTAGAAGTGAAGTGGTTGAATGTGTTAGTTTATATGTTTCAAGAGAGACATAGGTGATGTTGTAGTTATTGGAATTTGATGGATTTGAGATGAAAGAAGAAGGTGGGGAAATTTGGCTTCTAGTCTCTTATTTGTGGATTTTGACGATGTCTATGATTTTGAATAGATAGTTTATAGTATTATCTTGTCGGTGTCTTGTTTCCTTTATTATCTAGCGGTGTGATATCTCTTTTCGTTGTTTTCTTTTATACTTTTTGTTTGTTATATTGTTATCTGTCCTGAGCCGGAAGTCTATCGAAAACAGTCTCTCTACTACATCTGAGTTAGTGATATAGACTGAGTACACTTTACCCTCTCCAGACCGCACTTTATGTGTTGTACTTAGGAATGTACTTTCGCTTGTGGAGCCAAACAAGGTTGAGGAGTTGGCATCAACATCCCAAGTTAAGGCGAGTGAACCAATTGAGCCGAAGAAGATCGATAGACAAATAGAATTTGGAATATTTTGTTGTAGTGCTATTCTGTTACTATGCGTTGCTTTTGTCACTAGCTATTGTTTCTTGTACTGCCATTACTATCTGATATTTTTTATTGAGTCGAGGATCTATCAGAAACCACTCTACCCCTAAGGCAAGGGTAACTAACGTCAGTGTACCCTCTACCCTCCCCAGACCTCAGTCTCTGGATATATTATTGTTGTTGAAGTTTGGTCTTTTAGTTTCTATGTTCTCTTAAATTATGGGTGTCAAGTGGGCCGGCCCGACCCGGCCATCGTAACTAACCCGGACCGGTTTGACCCGGCCCGGTAAGCCCTAGGACTTTAGGGTTCCGGATCCTGGGCCGGTTATTTTTTTAAAATGGGTCCGGCTAACCTGGCCCGGACCAAGCCCGGTCCAGGCCCGCCGGTTAATCGGTCCGGCCCGGATACCTTTTTAAAAAAATAAAAATAAAAAAAATGGGATTTTGGGCCAAACTAGCCGTTGGCCCAATGGCTATATAGCCGTTTTTGGGTCCAAACGGCTAGTTTGGGCCCATTTATTAAAAAAAAAAAATTAACTTTAAAAAATATTTTTTAATCCCAAAATTTTTTCTATAAATACCCTACAACTTCAAATCATCTTTCACACAATTTTTCACTCTCTCAAATCTCAATTCTCAATTCTCAAATATTCAATATATTTAATTTCTTAAAGTGTTCACTTTAATTTTTTAATTTTTTAATTTTTCGTTTACAAAGTACGAGCGGAAGTTTCTAAAGTCGCAATCTTCGGATACTTTCAAAATTTGGTATTGTCGTTCCATCTCTTACGTTTAATTTTTATTTATTGTATTAATTGTTTAATATTTAATTTTATTATATTTGTGTATTTTGAATATTTTTAGTTTAATTTAATTTATATTATGGATAAATTAAGAAACCTCGCTACTAAAGGTGATAAATTTTTTTGTCCCGGAAGCGGTAGTGGTAGTAAAAAGCGAATTACTAGCGGTAGAGGTGGTTCAAGTAGTAGATATACCCGTGTGCCTTCGCCTCCGGTACCGCTTGGTACACCTTTTGAGGAAGAAATAGGTGTAGGTGCTCACGATATGGATTATGTAGAAGCTCAGGAAAATTACGGTATAGAAGAAGAAAATGAAGTAGATGCGGTTAATTTAGACGAAGATAATGAAAATATTGCTGAGACACCCGCAGTAGGAGATGCAAACGTTAGATCTGAATCGGTTAATCTCTCTCCCCGTCCTCCCAGTGCCCCAAGACCTCGTAAAAGAACTAGTATTGCATGATAATTTTTTGAACGTATATCAGATATTGAGGTGCAATGCAATATTTGTCAACAAATATATAAGCATAGAAGTGGAGGCAAGCAAAGGGGTACGGGTACGTTAATGAGACATATAGCTGAAGCTCACAAAAGAGAGTTAACTATTGCACAAAGTGGTGGGGATGTTGGTGGGCCAACGCAAACTAGAATGGACCCAGCAACCGGTCACGTAGCGAAGAAGTATAATAAATTGAGGGACCGGGAAGAAATAACTAAAATGGTAGTTGTGGGTTGTTTGCCTTTTAGTTTTCCTTCTTCTGATGCCTTTATTCATTATATACAAGCAATTTATAATCCTATCTTTAACGGTATTCCTAGAAGTACTTGTCGGTCTGATATTTTTAGACTCCATTCACAATATTATTTTTGTTTATCAACATTGTTTAAAAATATTCAATGTAGAGTGTCCCTAACTTCTGATCTTGGTCGTGCTGTAAATAAAAATGATTATTTAATCGTTACTTGTCACTGGATGGATAGTAATTTCGTGATGCAAAAACGTATTCTTTTTTTTTTATATGATGAAGATCGTAAACATACTGGACAATTTATTGTTGATTCTATTGTTAAAATTGCCGAATATTATGGTATCGAAAATAAAATTTTATGTATTGTTTTTGATAATACTTCTAACAACAAGACTGCTATAAAAAAATTAAAATCTACGCTATCTCCGTCGTTGCCTGAAATTTTTCATATTAAGTGTGCATGTCATATATATAATTTAATTGTAAAAGATGGTCTTGAGTTTTTTTAGCTTTATATTGAAAAAATTCGTCTTGCTGTTGGTTTTATTCAAGGAAATAATCGTAGATCGAGAATTAGAGAATTTAAAGTTAAATGTTAAGAAAATGAACTTACACCGATATTGATGCATGAGGAAATTGATCACTAGATGGAATTCTACGTATGATTTTTTAAAAACTTGTTATAAATATAGAATTCCTATTACATTAGATTTTAACCAATATTGTGGTTCATTTGCTGATTCTGCTGATTGCATGCTACATGATTCTGATTGGGTTGTAATTAATGATCTTGTTAAGTTTTTAGAAAAAATTTATGTAGCTACGGTTGAATTTTTCAATGCTTATTATCCTACTGTTTGTAATATTTTGGCATATATAGCCGATATTTCTGGTTTGCTCAAAGAATATAAAAATAAAGAAGGTTATAAAGAAGCTGTTGGCGCTATGTTTACGAAATTTAAAAAATATTTTTTCCCGATTCCCCTTATTTACTTGGTTGGTGCTATGCTAAATCCGTGTATGAAATATAATAATATGTGTCACTTTAGTACTCTTATTTATGCTAACTTAGAAATAACTACTAACCATGATTCTGAACAAGTACAACCTGATTTGTGGACGGCTACGGCTAATGCAAAGGATTACATAGAAAAATTATATAATCACTATGCTGATTTATTTGATTTAGCCGTACCTACAAATATCACTCCAACTGTCGCTCATCATCCTCCCGAGGAGCCATCATCTTCTAAAAGGCCGGCACATAGTGGTTTTCCTGATTCATTTTTTGATTTAAATTATTGGAACAGTGTTGATGAGAGAACTTACACATCAACTTATCGGGAAGAGCTGAAATATTATCTTCGGACGGCACCAGAGGATCGCAGACGACGGATCAACACGTTGGATTGGTGGAGGAGTAATGAAACACAATATCATGTGCTTTCAAGATTAGCTAGAGATATCTTGAATGTTTCAATGTCAACCGTTGCATCAGAGAGCGCCTTTAGTCAGGGACGACAGCAGCTTGGAGACAACCGACACTCATTGGGAAGCAATGCAATGAATGTTCTAGTTTGCCTCAGAGATTGAATTAGAAGGGAAAGAAGAAACCAAGGAATGGAACCGAAGCCGAGCGACGAGCTGAAACTTGAAGAAATTATGACTTCACGGGAGAACTCAGCACAATCAAGTCCAATGCATGATTTTGCCCCCATTGACTTCGACTATCCTATGCAAGTTCCCATTAATATTAACATGAATGAGTTGGAAAAAATGATGCATAATTTGTAGATTTTTCATTCGTGTAAATTATAAATTTTGGATTATTTTGCAATCAATAAAATTCCCCAAATTCATTCACTCCTTAGTCCTTGCTTTTTATATATTTTTTCATTTAACGATTTAAAATTTAAAATTGAATTTCTAGTTTTCTATTTTAAATTAAAAACTTACTTATAATATATTATTAATTTACTACCAAATATTATTAATTTATTATATTAAGTAGCATATGTTTTGTATATTTGTGCATATATCTTCTATAGAAGTGTATATTTAACGTATACATGTGTATATGTTTTATAAATTAGTATATAAGTATATCTATATATATTGTAATGTATATATAATGTAGTATATTTTATAAGTAGTAGTATATATACATTGAATGGTGCGTATACACGTGTATATATCTTCTATAGAAGTGTATATTTAACGTATACATGTGTATATGTTTTATAAATTGGATATCTTCTATAGAAGTGTATATATGTGTATATATCTTCTATAGAAGTATATATTTAACATATACAAGTGTATATGTTTTACAAATTAGTATATAACTATATATATATACATATTGTAGTATATATATATATGTATATTGTAGTATATATTTTATTTAAAATAGTACATATATATTGAATGGTGTGTATATATGTGTATATATCTTCTACAGATGCATATATTTAATGTATACAAGTATATATGTTTTGCAAATTAGTATATAACTATATATATATATACATATTGTAGTATATATATATGTATATTGTAGTATATATTTTATTTAAAGTAGTACATATATATTGAGTGCTGTGTATATATGTGTATATATCTTATCTAGACGTATATATTTAACGTATACAAGTGTATATGTTTTACAAATTAGTATATAACTATATATATATACATATTGTAGTATATATATGTATATTGTAGTATATATTTTATTTAACGCATGACATATATATTGAATGGTGTGTATATATGTGTATATATCTTATATAGATGTATATATTTAACGTATACAAGTGTATATGTTTTATAAATTAGTATAATATAACTATCTATGTATTGTAATCCATGTATATTGTAGTATATATTTTATTTTAAGTAGTACATATACATTGATTGGTGCGTATATATGTGTATATATCTTATATAGATGTATATATTTAACGTATACAAGTGTATATGTTTTATAAATTAGTATAATATAACCATCTATACATTGTAATACATATATATGTATATTGTAGTATATATTTTATTTAAAGTAGTACATACATATTGAATGGTGCGTATATATGTGTATATATCTTCTATAGACGTATATATTCAACGTATACAAGTGTATATGTTTTATAAATTAGTATATAACTATATATATATACATACATACATAGTATATACATATATATTGTAGTATATATTTTATTTAAAGTAGTACCTATATATTGATTTAAAATGAATTTCTAGTTTAAATTAAAAACTTACTTTTAATATATTATTAATTAACTATCATATATATATATATATATATATATATATATATATATATATATTGTTTTATATACTTTATTTAAAGTAGTACATATATATTGAATGGTGCGTATATATGTGTTTATATCTTCTATAGACTTATATCTTTAACGTATACAAGTGTGTATGTTTTATAAATTAGTATATAAGTATATATATATATTGTAGTATATACTTTATTTAAAGTAGTACATATTATTGAATGGTGCATATATATGTGTATATATCTTCTATAGACGTATATCTTTAACGTATACAAGTGTATATGTTCTATAAATTAGTATGTAACTATATATATATATATATATACATATTGTTGTATATATATATGTATATTGTAGTATATATTTTATTTAAAGCAGTACATATATATTGAATGGTGCGTATATATGTGTATATATCTTCTAAAGTAGTATATATTTAACGTATAAATGTGTATATGTTTTATAAATTAGTATATAAATATACATATATATATATATATATATATATATATTGTAGTGTATATATATATATATATATATATTATACTATTATAGTATATGTTTTATTTAAAGTAGTACGTATAGTCATATATAATTATATATTGAATGGTACGTATATATGTGTAATTGTTTATATATTTTTTTAAAAATATATATTGTATATTGAAGTGTATATAGTGTATATTGGAGTGTATATAGTGTATATAATTGTAGTGTATATAGTGTATATTGGATTTTTTATTTATTTTTTAAACGGGTTTGACCGATTTTTAACCGGGTTTGACCGGGTTTTGGTGGGTTTGATCGGGTTGGGTTAAGTGGGCCGGGTTAGGGTGGGTTTTAATTTTTTTACTGTTGGGCCCAGCCCGGCCCGTCTAGCGCCAAAACCGGCCCTCAACCCGGTTAAAATGGAAGGGCCGGTTCCGGGTTGGCCCAGCCCGACCCGTTTGACACCCATATCTTAAATTCCTATATAGAATGTCAAGGCTATAGTTTACTAATGCTCTATTAGAGGAATCAAAACATTACAATTAAATTTAACTTTTATATAAATAAAATTTCAAAGCTAACCAACATTATATTTAATATCATCTTTAACCTACAACAAAACAATACGATAATAGAGATATTGAAATAATAAAAGTAAGCCTAACGTCCTTTACAGAAAAATTACCTCAAAATCGCCAGACTTCTATCTACCACCTGCAAACTACAATAAAATAATATAATAATCGAGATATCAATACAATACAAACTCTTAATATCTCTAGGACATAAAAAGTAAGTCAATGTCCTAGGAATATTTTTCATCCATGTAACAAATATTGTCATAAAATAAAATCAACATGTTAATGAATCTATCTTGAAACAAAACACACCTTATGATGTACTAATAAAACTTGAAAGAGGCAAGGCTAAAGAAACTGCAAATTTTCTAAAAGAGAGAGAGAAAAGAAAATTCTCCCCAAGTTAAAAAGAAAAAAGGAAAAATCTGACCAACAACTAATAGTTAGAATATGTATAAGCGAATAAATATTTATAGAAATATTTTGTAATTGAGCTCTACTCTTCTCTTATTTTAGGAGTTCTTTTCTAGTTGAGAGAGAATATTAATTATCTTTCTTTTCATATATTTTTGAAGTCTAGTTAATATAATAAAAATATTTCAATAATAAATTAATGAAAAAAGATGAAAAAACATTTTGTCTAAAATAAAGTTTTTTTAATGAAGAACAAAAAGTGCTAATCACTTTTCTAAGAGTCTTCACACATTTAATATATTGTAAATATAAGTTTTTTACTTTTTAAAAAAGTAATAGAACCAAGTAAAACAGGAATTAGTTAATAAAATATCTCAATGGATCCACCTAGGTTTGAATCCTTGTAATTGTGGTAAATAGAAGGTTTCTAGAGTTAAATGGAAGATCACTTCGAATTTACATTTTTAACTTATTCTATCTACCTCGTTTTCAAAAAATTAAATTTTAAACATTGAAAGTGACATTCACATCCGCCTTATCATGCCTATCATTAATAATTTGTAATTGAGGTATCATAGAATCCCTCTCCATATAAATAAAAATTAATTAAGATTAAAAGGTCAACCAAAAAGAGAGAGTGAAAGGAGATAGAGAAAAATTGTTGTAAATTGTGAAACATTAAACCTTTATAACTTTGTGCTCGAATACCCATTTGAGGTGATTTTTTTTAATTTGCGTATTTTTTCGAGAGCCATGCGTACAAACTGCCTCAAGGTGGTTTGGTCAAGCTGATTTTCTAACAAACGGCTTTTATCTCATTCAATCGACACTTTTTTCTAATTCGATACGAAATGTTCATTCTTATTTAGCCAAGAAAATGATGAAAAGTAAACGGTTTGATAATCAACAATATCATGGTAAGGCGGATGCGAATGTCAATTTCAACATTCGAATGTCAAATTTCTAAAATGAGGTGAATGGCATAGGTGAACAATATAAAATTTAAAAGGTGTTTACATTTTAACACAAGACCACCTTGGCTTGGTGGTATTACATTTGACTTTAGGAACTTGTTTTTTACCTCAACTACAAAGGTTCAAACGTACATATGGCTAAATCTGTGTGCTATAGCCCACGATTACGGGGGTGGGCCCGGGATCCGGGCGTGGTTTGGGCTAAAAATTAATTGGGGCATGCTAGAGAGGTTGGAGAGTGTCCCAGTCTGGTACGTTTGGGTGGACGGGGCCATTTGGTTGGTCAAACGGGTAAAATAGCATGAACGGAGCATTTTCGGGTCAAATCGGTGTGCTATAGCCCACGATTTTGGGGGTAGGCCAGGGGTCCGGGCGTGGTTTGGGTTAAAAATTGGTCGGAGCGTGCTAGGGAGGTTGGGGAGTGTCCCAGTGTGGTCCATTTGCATGGACGGGGAAATTTTATTGATCAAATAGGAGAAACGGCGTGAATGGGGCATTTTTGGGCCAAATCGGTGTGCTATAGCCCACGATTTTGGCGATGGGCCTGGGGTCCGAGCATGGTTTAGGCCGAAAATCGACAAGGGTGTGTCAGGGAGGTTGGGGAGCGTCCCAGTATGGTTTGTTTAGGTGGAAGGGTCCATTTGATTGGTCAAATAGGCGAAACAACGCGAATGGGACATGTTCGAGCCAAATCGGTGTGCTATAGCCCACAATTACGGGGGTGGGCTCAGGGTTCGGGCGTTGTTTGACTAAAAAATCAACCGGAGCATACCAGGGAGTTGGGGAGAGTCCCAGTGTGGTTCGTTTGGGTAGGAGGGACCATTAGGTTGGTCAAACGGGCAAAACGATGCAAACAGAGCATATTCGGGCCAAATCGGTGTGCTATACCCTCGATGTCGGGGTGGGCTCGGGATCCGAGTGTGGTTTGGGCCAAAAATCAATTGTAGTGTGCTAGGGAGTTGGGGAGCATCCCAGTGTGGTCCATTTGGGTGGATGAGGCCATTTGGTTGGTCAAACGGGAAAAACGGCACGAACGGGGCATTTTTGGGCAAAATCGGTATGTTATAGCCTACGATTTTGAGGGTGGGCCTTGGGTTGGAGATTGTCCCAGTGTGGTTCGTTTATATAGGTGGGGATATTTGGTTGTTCAAACGGGAAAAACGGCTTGAACGAGGTGTTTTCGAGCTAAATTGGTTTGCTATAGCCCACGATTTTATAGGTGAGTTCGGGGTCCTGGCGTGGGTTGGGCTAAACATCGATTGAGACATGCCAGAGAGGTTAGGGAGCATCTCAGTATAGTTTATTTGGGTGGGCGGTGCCATTTGGGTTGTCAAACGGGTGAAATGGGGAGAATGGGGTATTTTCAGGCTAAATCGGTGTGCTATAGCCCACGAATTTAGGGGTGGGCTCGGGGTCTGGGCGTGGTTTGGGCTAAAAATCGACCAGGACGTTCTTGGGAGGGTGGAGAGCATCCCATTGTGATCCGTTTAGGTAGGAAAGACCATTTGGTTGGTCAAACGGGTGAAGCGGCGCGAAAGGAACATTTTTCGGGCCAAATCGGTGTGCTATAGCCAACGATTTTGGGGGTGGGCCCGGGGTTCGGGCATGGTTCGGGCATAAAATTGGCCTGGGCATGCTAGTATGGTCCGTTTGGGTAGGAGAGGCCATTTGGTTGGTCAAACAGGCAAAACAACTCGAACAGGGCATTGTCGGGCCAAATCGGTGTGCTATAACCCACAATTTTGGGGGTGGGCCCAGGGTCAGGGCGTGGTTTGGGCTAAAAATCAATCGGGGCATGTCGGGGAGGTTAGGGAGCATCCTAGTATGGTCCGTTTGGGTAGACGGAGCCATTTGGTTGGTTAAACAGGCAAAACGGTGTGAACGGGGCATTTTTGGGCTAAATCGGTATGTTATCGCCCACGGTTTTGGGGGTGAGCCCGAGGTCCAGACGTGGGCTGGGCTAAAAATTGAGGCATGCCAGCGAGGTTAGGGAGCATCCCAGTGTGGTCCGTTTGGGTGAGCGGGGTCATTTGGTTGGTCAATCAGGCAAAACGGCATAAACGCGACATTTTTAGGCCAAATCGGTGTGCTATAATCCACGGTTTCAGGATGGGCCCAGGGTTCAGGCGTGGTTTGGGCCAAAAATCGATCGACACGTGCTAGAGAGGTTGGGAAACATCCTAGTATAGACCGTTTGGGTGGTCAGGGCCATTCGGTTGGTTAAACGGCCGTAACGGCGCAAACGGGATATTTTTAGGTCAAATCGGTATGTTATAGCCAATGGATTCGGGGGTAGGCACGGGGTTCGGGCGTGATTTGGGCAAAAAATTGATCGAGGCATGTCAGGGAGGTTGGGGAGCATCCCAGTGTAGTTCATTTGGGAGGGCAAGTCTATTTGGTTGGTCAAACGGGCAAAACGGCATGAACGGGGCATTTTTTGGCCAAGTCGGTGTGCTATTACCCACGGTTTTGGGGATGGGCATGGGTCTAGGCATGGTTCGGGCCGAAAATTAACTGGAGCGTGCCAGGGAAGTTGGAGAGAGTCCCAGTGTGGTCCATTTGGGTGAGCGGGGGTATTTGGTTGGTCAAACGGGCAAAACGGCGTGAATGAGGCATTTTCCAGCTAAGTTGGTGTGCTGTAGCCTACGATTTTGGGGGTGGACCCAGGGTTCGAGTGTGGTTTGGGCCAAAAATTGATCGGGGAATGCCAGAGGGTTGCGGAGCGCCCTAGAGTGGTCTGTTTGGGTGGGCTGGGCCATTTGGTTGGTCAACCGGGAAAATGATGCGAACGATGCATTTTTAGCCAAATCGGTGTGCTATAGCCCACAGTTTCGGGGGTCGGCCTGGGTCCCGTGCGTGGTTTGGGTCGAAAATCAACCAGGGCATGCCAGGGAGATTGGGGAGTATCCCAGTGTGGTCCATTTGGGTGGGCGGGGCAATTTGGTTGGTCAATCAGGCAAAACAGCACGAATTCGGTATTTTCAGGCCAAATCGGTGTGCTATAGTCCATATTTTCGGGGATGAGCCCGGGGTTCGAGCGTGGTTTGGGCCAAAGATTGATCGATATATGCCAGGGAGGTTGGGAAGCATCCTAGTGTGGTCCGTTTGGGTGGGCGGGGCTATTTGGTTGGTCAAACGGGTGTAACGGCGCGAACGGGGCATTTTTGGGCAAAATCGGTGTCTTATAGCCTACGTTTTTGGGAGTGGGCACGGGGTTTGGGCGTAGTTTGCATAAAAAATTGGTTGAGGCATGCCAGGGAGGTTGAAGAGTATCCCATTGTAGTCCATTTGAGAGGACGAGGCCATTTGGTTGATCAAATGGGAAAAACAGCGCAAACGGGGTATTTTTGGGCCAAGTCGATGAGCTATAACCCATGGTTGGGGGTGGGCATGGGGTCCGGGCATGGTTTAGGAAGAAAATTAACCGGGGCGTGCCAGGGAGGTTGAAGAGCGTCCCAGTGTGGTCCGTTTGGGTGGGCAGGGCCATTTGGTTTGTCAAACAAGCAAAATGGAGAATGAGGCATTTTTGGGCCAAATCGGTGTGCTATATCCCATGGTTTCGGGAGTGGACCCGAGGTTCGGATGTGGTTTGGGCCAAAAATTGAACGGGGTGTGCCAGGGATATTGGGATGCATCCTAGTGTGGCCCGTTTGGGTGGACGGGGCCATTTAGTTGGTCAAATGGGAAAAACGGCACGAACGGGGCATTTTCGAGCCAAATCGGTGTGCTATAGCCTACGATTTTGGGGGTTGGCTTGGGTCTGGGCGTGGTTTGTGCCGAAAATTGATCGGGGCGTGCCAGGGATTTTAGTAGCGTCCCAGTGTAGTCCGTTTGGGTGTCCAGGGCTATTTGGTTGGTTAAACGGGCGAAACAGCGGGAATGGGGCATTTTCGGGCCAAATAGGTGTTCTATAGCCCACGGTTTCGGGGGGTGCGCTAGGGTCCGGGCGTGGTTTAGGCCAAAAATTGACCGGGACATTCTAGGGAGGTTGGGTGCATCCCAGTGTGGTCCGTTTAGGTCGACGGGGCTAGTTGGTTAGTCAAACGGGCGAAACGGCTTGAACGGGGCATTTTCAGACCTAATCTGTGTGCTATAGCTCATGGTTTCGGGGGTGAGCCCGGGGTTCGGTCCTGGTTTGAGCCGAAAATTAACCGGGGCATGCCAGGGAGTTTGGGAAGCGTCCCAGTGTGGTCCGTTTGGATGGGCGGGGCCATTTGGTTGGTCAAACGGGTGAAATGCCGCTAAAATGGCATTTTCAGGACAAATCGATGTGCTATAGCTCACGGTTTCAGGGGTGGGCCTGGGGTTCGAGCGTGGTTTTAACCAAAAATCAACCAGGGCGTGCCAGGGATGTTGGGAATCATCCCAGTGTGGTCCGTTTAAATTTTTGTAGGCATTTGGGTGGACAAACGGGAGAAATGGGGCATTTTCGGGCCAAATCGGTGTGCTATATCCCACTGTTTCGGGGTAGGGCCCAGGGTACGGGCGTGCTGTGGGCCAAAAATTGACCGAGGCATGACAGAGAGGTTGGGAATCATCTCAGTGTGGTCCATTTAAATTTTTGTGGGCATTTGGGTGGACAAACGAGCGAAACGGCAAGAACGAGGCATTTTCGGGGCAAATCGGTGTGCTATAGCCCACGGTTTTGGGGGCGAGTCCGGGGTCCGGGCGTGCTGTGGGACAAAAATTAACCGAGGCATGACAGGGAGGTTGGGATCATCCCAATGTGGTCCGTTTAAATTTTTGTGGCCATTTGGGTGGACAAACGGGCAAAACGGTGTGAACGGGGCATTTTCAGGCCAAATTGGTGTTCTATAGACCATGGTTGCAGGGGTGGGCCAGGGGTTCAGGCGTGCTGTGGGCCAAAAATCAAATGGGGCATGCCAGGGAGGTTGGGGTTCATCCCAGTGTGGTCCGTTTAAATTTTTGTGGGCATTTGGGTGGACAAACGGGCGAAACAGTAAGAACGGGGCATTTTTGGGCCAAATCGGTGTGCTATAGCCCACGGTTTTGGGGGTGGGCCCGAGGTTCGAGCATGTTGTAGGTCGAAAATTGAACGGGGCATGCCTGGGAGGTTGGAGATCATCTCAGTGTGGTCCGTTTAAATTTCCATGGCCATTTGGGTGGACAAATGGGCAAAACGGAGCGAATGAGGCATTTTTGGGCCAAATCGGTGTTCTATAGACCACGATTTTGGGGGTGGACAAGGGGTTCGTGCTTTTATTGGCCAAAAATTGATCAGGGCATGCTAGGGAGGTTGGGGATCATCCCAATGTGTTCCGTTTAAATTTTCGTGGCCATTTGGGTGGACAAATGTGCGAAACGGCGCGAACTGGGCATTTTTGGGCCAAATCGGTGTGCTATAGACCACGGTTTAGGGGACGGGCGTGGGGTCCGGGCCTGCTGTGGGCCATAAAATGACCGAGGCATGACAGGGAGGTTGGGGATCGTCCTTGTGTGGTCCGTTTAAATTTTCGTGGCCATTAGGGTGGACAAACGGGCAAAACGGC
This sequence comes from Capsicum pubescens, assembly GCA_030864215.1. NCBI lineage: Eukaryota > Viridiplantae > Streptophyta > Magnoliopsida > Solanales > Solanaceae > Capsicum > Capsicum pubescens. Next base: position 44,540,875 of record CM061538.1, read on the forward strand.
GTGAACGGGGCATTTTCGAGCCAAATTGGTGTGCTATAGCCCATGGTTTTTGGGGCGGGCACGAGGTTCGAGCGTGCTGTGGGCCAAAAATCAAATGGGGCATGCCTGGGAGGTTGGGGATTGTCTCAGTCTAGTCCGTTTAAATTTTCTTGGCCATTTGGGTGGACAAATGGGCAAAACGGTGCGAACGGGCCATTTTAGGGTTATATCAGTGTGATATAGCCCACGATTTAGGGGGTGGGCTCGAGGTCCGGGCGTGCTGTGGCCAAAAATCGACTGGGGCATGCCAGGGAGGTTGGGGATCATCCCTGAGTGGTCCTTTTAATTTTTTGTGGGCATTTGGGTGGACAAACGGGCGAAACAACGCGAACGGGGTATTTTCGGGCAAGGTTGTTGTGCTATAGCCTATGGTTTTGGGGGTAGGCCCAGGGTTTGGGAGTGCTGTTTGCTAAAAATCAACCGGGGCATGCCAGGGAGGTTGGGGATCATCCCAGTGTGATCCGTTTAAATTTTCGTGGCCATTTGGGTGGACAAAATGGCAAAACAGTGCGAATGAGGAATTTTAGGGCTAAATTGGGATGCTATAACCCACAGTTTTGGGGATGGCCCAGGGGTCCGAGCATGTTGTGGGAAAAAAATCGACCGAGGCGTGCCAGGAAGGTTGGGCATTGTCCTAGTGTGGTCTGTTTAAATTTACATGGTCATTTTGGTGGACAAACAAGCGAAACGGAGCGAACGGGGCATTTTTGGGCTAAATCGATGTGCTATAGCCTATGGTTTCGGAGGAGAGCCCGGGGTCCGACTGTGCTACGATTCAAAAATTTACTGGGGCATGTCAGGGAGGTTGGGGATCATCCCAGTATGGTCCGTTTAAATTTTTGTGGCCATTTGGGTGGACAAACGGGCGAAACGGCGAGAATGATGCATTTTTGGGCTAAATCGTGTGTTATAGCCCACGATTTTAGGGATGGGCCAGAGGTCCGGGCGTGCTGTGGGCTAAAAATCGTCCGGAGCGTGCCAGGGAGGTTGGGAATCGTCCTATTGTGTTTCTTTTAAATTTTTGTGTCCATTTGGGTGGACAAACAGGAAAAACAACGCGAACGGGGAATTTTCGGGCCAAATCAGTGTGCTATAGTTCATAATTTTGCGGGCGGGTCCGAGGTCCGGGCGTGCTGTGGGCCGAAAATAGATCAGGGCAAGCCAGCGTGGTCGGGTATCGACCTAGTGCGGTCTATTTAAATATTTTTGGCAATTTGGGTGGACAAACGGGAAAAACGCTGCGAACGAGAAATTTTCGGGCCAAATTGGTGTGCTATAGTCCACAATTTTGGGGGCGGGCCCGGGTTCTGATTGTGCTGTGGGTCAATAATAGACCGGGGAGTGCCAGAGAGGTTGGGGATCGTCCCAATGTAGTCCGTTTAAATTTCGTGGCCATTTAGGTGGACAAACGAGCGAAACGGGGCGAATAGGGCATTTTCGGGCTAAATTGATGTGTTATGGCCCATGATTTCGGGGGCGGACCCGTTGTCCATGCGTGTTATAGGTTGAAAATTGACCGGGGCGTGCCAGGGTGGTTGGGGATCATCCCAGTGTGGTCCGTTTAAATTTTTGTTGTCATTTGGGTTGAAAAACGAGAAAAACAACACGAACGGGGCATTTTTGGGTCAAATCGGTGTGCTATAACCCACGATTACGGGGGTGGGCCCGGGTTCCTTGCGTGCTATGGGCCAAAAATTGACTGGGTCGTGCCAGGGAGGTTGGGAATCATCCCAGTATTATCAGTTTAAATTTCGTTGGCCATTTGGGTGGACAAACGGGCGAAACGGCGCGAACGGGGCATTTTTTGGCCAAATTGGTGTGCTATAGCAAACGGTTTCGGGGGTGGAACTGGATTTTGGTCGTGCCGTGGGCCAAAAATTAACCGGGGCATGCCAGGGAGGATGGGGGTCGTCCCAGTATGGTATGTTTAAATTTTCGTGGCCATTTGGGTGGACAAACGGGCGAAACGGCATGAACGGGGCATTTTTGGGATAAATTGGTGTGTTATAGCCCACGATTTTGGGGATGGGCCAGGGGTCCGGGCGTGCTGTGGGCTCAAAATTGATCGGAGCGTGCCAGGGAGGTTGGGGATCATCCCATTGTGGTCCGTTTAAATTTTTGTGTCCATTTGGGTGGACAAACAGGAGAAACGGCCTGAATGGGGCGTTTTCAGGCCAAATCGATGTGCTATAGCCTATGGTTTCGGATGCGGGCTCGGGGTCCTGCCGTGCTGTGGGCCAAAAATTAACCAGGGCGTGCCAAGGAAATTGGGGAATGTCCAAGTGTGGTCCGTTTATATTTTTGTGGCCATTTGGGTGGACAAACGGGCGAAACGGTGCGGACAGGGCATTTTCGGGCCAAAACGGTGAGCTATAGACCGCGATTTTGGGGGCGGGCCTAGAGTTCGGGCGTGCTGTGGGCCAAACTTGACCGAGCCATGCCAGGGAGTTTGGGGATCATCCCAGTGTGGTCCGTTTAAATTTTTGTGGCCATTTGGGTGGACAAACGGGCAAAACGACATGAACGAGGCATTTTCGGGCCAAATCGGTGTGCTATTGCCCACGGTTTTGGGGGTGGACCCGGGGTTCGGGTGTGTTTTGGGATGAAAATTTGTCGGGGCATGCCAGGGAGGTTGGAGATCGTATCAGTGTGGTCCGTTTAAATTTTCATGGCTATTTGGGTGGATAAACGGGAGAAACGTTGCGAACATGACATTTTTGAGCCAAATCGATGTGCTATAGCCCATGGTTACGGGAGCGGGTCCGAGGTCCGGGCGTGCTGTGTGCCAAAAATCTACTGGATCATGCCAGGGAGGTTGGGGATCATCCAAGTGTGGTTCATTTAAATATTCGTGGTTATTTGGGTTAAAAAACGGGCAAAACGGTGTTAATGGGGCATTTTTGGGCTAAATCAGTGTGCTATAGCCCACGATTACGGGGGCGGGCCCTGATTCCTTACGTGCTGTGGGCCGAAAATTGACCGGGTTATGCCAGGGAGGTTGGGGATCATCCCAGTGTGGTCCGTTTAAATTTTTGTGGCCATTTGGGTGGACAAACGGGCGAAACGGTGCGAACGGGGCATTTTAAAGCCAAATTGGTGCGCTATGGCCAACGGTTTCAGGGGTGGACCTGGATTTCGGGCGTGTTATGGGCCAAAAATTGATTGAGCCATGCTAGAGAGTTTGGTGATCATCCCAGTGTGGTCCGTTTAAATTTTTGTGGCCATTTGGGTAGACAAACGGGCGAAACGACAAGAATGGGGCATTTTCGGGCCAAATCGGTGTGCTATTGCCCACGGTTTTGGGGATGGGCCCAGGGTTCAGGTGTGTTTTGGGATGAAATTGATCGGGGCGTGCCAGGGAGGTTAGGGATCGTACCAGTGTGGTCCGTTTAAATTTTTATGGCTATTTGGGTGGATAAACGGGCGAAACGCAGTGAACATGACATTTTTTAGCCAAATCAGTGTGTTATAGCCCATGGTTACTGGAGCGAGTCCGGGGTCCGGGCGTGTTGTGGGCAGAAAATCGACCGGGTCATGCCAGTGAGGTTGGGGATTGTCCCAGTGTTGTTCGTTTAAATATTCGTGGTCATTTGGGTTGAAAAACGGGCGAAACGGCGTGAACGGGACATTTTCGGGCTAAATCGGTGTGCTATAGCCCACGATTACAGGGGAGGGCTAGGGTTCCTTGCGTGCTGTGGGCCAAAAATCAACAGGATCGTGCCAGGAACGTTGGGGATCATCCCAGTATGGTCCATTTAATTTTTCGTGGCAATTTGGGTGGACAAACGGGCGAAATGGCACGAACGAGGCATTTTTGGGCCAAATTGGTGTGCTATAGACAATGGTTTTAGGGGTGGACCTGGATTTCGGGCGTTCCGTGGGTCAAAAATTGACTGGGGCGCGCCAGGGAGGTTGGGGATCATCCCAGTGTGGTCCGTTTAAATTTTCGTGGATATTTGGGTAGACAAACGGGCAAAACGGCATGAACAGGGCATTTTCGGGCTAAATCAGTGTGTTATAGCTCATGATTTTGGGGATGGTCCAGGGTTTCGGGCGTGCTGCGGGCCAAAAATCGACCAAGGCGTGCCAGGGAGGTTGGGGATCATCCCATTGTGGTCCGTTTAAATTTTCGTGGCCATTTGGGTGGACAAATGGGCAAAACGGCGTGAAAGGGGCATTATCAGGCCAAATCAGTGTGCTATAATCTATGGTTTCGGGTGCAGGCTCGGGGTCCAGGCGTGCTGTGGGCCAAAAATCGATCGGGGCATGCCTAGGAAGTTGGGGATTGTCCCAGTGTGGTTCATGTGAGTTTTCGTGGCCATTTTGGTGGACAAACTAGCGAAACGGCGTGAATGGGCATTTTCAAGACAAAACGGTGTGCTATAGCCCACGATTTTCGGGGCGAGCCCGGGGTTCTGGCAAAACGGCAAGAACGGGGAATTTTCGGGCCAAATCGGTTGCTTTAGCCCACGGTTTTGATGGCGGGCCCGGGGTTTGGGAGTGCTGTGGGATGAAAATTGATCGGGGCATGCCAAGGAGGTTAGGGATCGTACCAGTATGGTCAATTTAAATTTTCATGGCTATTTAGGTGGATAATCGGGCGAAACGCCGCGAACATGGTATTTTCGGCCCAAATCGGTGTGCTATAGCCCATGGATACGGGGGCGAGTCTGGGCGTGTTGTGCACCGAAAATCGACCAGGTCGTGCCAGGGAGGTTGGGATCGTCCCAGTGTCGTCCGTTTAAATTTTGTGGCTATTTGGATGGATAAATGGGAGAAACAGCGCAAACGTGGGATTTTTAGGCCAAATCAGTGTGTTATAGCCCACGATTTTGGGCGCGAGCGCAGGGTCCGAGCTTGCTATGGGCTGAAAATTAATTGGGGCGTGCCAGGGAGGTTGGGGATTGTCCCAGTGTGGTTCTTTTAAATTTTCGTGGCCATTTGGTTGGACAAACGGGTGAAAAGACGCAAATGAGGTATTTTTGAGCCAAATCGGTGTGCTATAGCACATGGTTTCGGGGGCGGTCCCCGGGTTCGAACGTGCTATGGGTCAAAAATTGATCGAGGTGGTCCAGGGAGGTTGGGAATCGTCCCATTGTGGTCAGTTGAAATTTTCATGGCCATTTAGGTGGACAAACGGGCGAAACGGCATGAATAGGGCATTTTCGGGCCAAATTGGTGTGTTATAGCCTATGGTTTTGGGTGCTGGCTCGGGGTTCGGGCATGTTGTGGGCCAAAAATCATCCGGGGCGTGCCAGGGAGGTTGGGGATCGTCCCAGTGTGGTCCGTTTAAATTTTCGTGGCTATTAGGATGGACAATCGGGCAAAACAGTGCAAACGGGGCATTTTCGGGCCAAAATGGTGTGCTATAGCCAACGATTTTGGGGGAGGAACCGGTGTTCAGGCGTGTTGTGAGCCAAATATTGACTGGGGCGTGCCAGGGAGGTTGGGGATCATCCCAGTATGGTCCGATAAATTTTCGTGTCCATTTGGGTGGACAAACGGGCGAAACGGCAGGAACGGGGCATTTTTAGGCCAAATCAGAGTGCTTAAGCCCATGAATTTAGGGTGCGACCCCGGGTCCGGGTGTGATGTGGGCTAAAAATTGATCGGGGCATGTCAGGGAGGTTGGGGATCATCCCAGTGTGGTCCGTTTAAATTTTACTGGCCATTTGGGTGGACAAACGGGCGAAACGGTGCGAACGGGGCATTTTCAGGCCAAAACGGTATGCTATAGCCCACGATTTTGGGGGCAATCCCGGGTTTCAGGCGTGCTGTAGGCCAAAAATTAACCGAGGCATACCAGGGAGGTTGGAGATCATCCCAGAGTGGTCCGTTTAAATTTTCATAGACAAACGGGCGAAACGGCAAGAACGAGGCATTCTCGGGCCAAATTGGTGTGTTATAGCCCACGGTTTTGAGGAAGGGCCCAGGGTTCGGGCTTTCTGTAGGCCGAGAATCGATCGGGGTGTGTGAGAGAGGTTGGGGATCGTACCATTGTGGTTCGTTTAAATTTTCATAGCTATTCCGGTGGATAAACGAGCGAAATACCGCAAATATGACATTTTGGGGGCAAATTAGTATGCTATAGTCCACGATTACGGGGGGCGGGTCCGGAGTCCGGGCGTGTGTGTGGGTCAAAAATCAATCGGGTCGTGCCAGTGAGGTTGGGGATCGTCCCAGTGTGGTCTGATTAAATTTTTGTGGCCATGTTGGTGGACAAACGGGCTAAACGTGGCGAACGTGGCATTTTTGGACCAAATCGGTGTGCTTAGCCACGGTTTTTGGGGCGGGCTCGGGGTCCAGGCGTGCTGTGGGCCAAAAATTAACCGGGGCATGCCAGGGAGGTTGCGGATCATCCCAGTGTGGTCCTTTAAATTTCTGTGGCCATTGAGGTGGACAAAAGAGCGAAAAGGCACAAACGGGGCATTTTCGAGCCAAATCGGTATGCTATAGCCCACGTTTTTGGGGGCGGTGCCGGGGTTCGGGCGTACCGTGAGCCAAAAATTAATCGAGGCATGTCAGGGAGGTTGGAGATCCCCCCAGTGTCGTCCGTTTAAATTTACGTGGCCATTTGGGTGGAGAAACGGGCGAAACGGCGCGAACGTGGCATTTTCAGGCCTATTCGGTGTGCTATATAACCTACAGTTTCAGGGGCAGGCCCGAGGTCCAGGCGTGTTGCGGGTCAAAAATTAACCTGGGCGTGCAAGGGAGGTTGGGGATTATCCCAGTGTGGTCCGTTTTAATTTTTGTGGCCATTTGGGTGGACAAACGAGCAAAACGGCATGAACGAGGCATTTTTGGGTAAAATCGGTGTGCTATTGCCCACGGTTTCGGGGTGGGCCTGAGGTCCGGGCGTGCTGTGGGCCAAAAATTGACGTGGGTGTGCCAGGGAGATTGGCGTTCATCCCTGTGTGGTCCGTTTAAATTTTTGTGGCTATTTGGGTGGACAAACAGGCGAAACAACACGAATGGGGCATTTTTTAGCTAAATCTATGTGCTATATCCCACGGTTTCGGGGGCGGGCCAAGGGTCCGTCCGTACTGTAAGCCAAAAATTGAATGGGGCGTGCCTGGGAGGCCAAGGATCGTCCCAGTATAGTCCGCTTAAATTTTCATGGCCATTTGGGTGGTCAAACGGGCGAAACAACGCGAACGAGGCATTTTCAGGTCAAATCGGTGTGCTATAGCCCACGGTTTTGGGGGCGGACCCGGGGTCTAGGCGTACTGTGGGCTAAAAATTGATCGGGGCATGTCAGGGAGGTTGGGGATCTTCCCAGTGTGGTTCGTTAAAATTTTGTGGCCTTGTTTGAGAAACGAGCGAAACAGTGCGAACGAGGCATTTTCAGGCCAAATCGGTGTGCTATAACCCACGATTTTGGATGTGGGCCAGGTCTGGGCGTGCTGTGGGCCAAAAATTGATCGGGGCATGCCAGGGATGTTGGAGATCATCCTAGTGTGGACCATTTAAGTTTTCGTGGCCATTTGGGTGGACAAACGGGAGAAACGGCGCCAATGGGGCATTTTCGGGCCAAATCGGGGTGCTATAGTCCACAGTTTTAGGGGCGGGCCCGGGTTCCGATCGTGCTGTTAGCCTAAGATCGATCGAGCTTGCCAGGGAGGTTGGGGATCGTTCGAGTAAGGTTCGTTTAAATTTTTGTGGCTATATGGGTGGACAAACGGGCGAAACAACACAAACATCGTGTTTTTGGGCCAAATTGGTGTGCTGTAGCCCACGATTTCGGGGGCGGGCCTGAGGTCGGGGCGCGATGTGGGCAAAAAATTGAATAGGGCTTGCTAGGGAGGTTGGGAATCATCCCAGTGTGGTACGTTTAAATTTTCGTGACATTTAGGTTTGCAAACGGGAAAAACGGTGCGAACAGGGCATTTTTAGACCAAATCGGTGTGCTATACCCCACGATTTTGGGGCCAATCCCGGGGTCCGGGGCGTGATGTAGGCCAAAAATTGACCAGGACGTGCCAAGGAGGTTGGGGATCATCCCAGTATGGTTCGTTTAAATTTTTGTGGCCATTTAGGTGGACAAACAAGCAAAACGGTGCGAACGTGGCATTTTTGGGCCAAATCAGTGTGCTTAGCCCACGATTTTGGGGCGAGCCCGGGGTCTAGGCGTGCTGTGGCCCCAAAAATAACCAGGGCATGCCTGGGAGGTTGGGGATCGTCCCAGTGTGGTCCGTTTAAATTTTTTTGGCCATTGAGGTTGACAAACGAGCGAAATGGCACAAACGGACATTTTAGGGGCAAATCGGTGTGCTATAGCCCACAGTTTTGGGGGCGGTGCCGGGGTCCGGGCGTGCTGTGGGCCAAAAATCAACCAAGTCATGCAGGGGAGGTTGGGGATCCTCCCAGTGTCATCCGTTTAAATTTACGGGCAAAACGGCGCGAACATGGCATTTTCAGGCAAAATCGGTGTGCTATAGCCTATGGTTTCGGGTGCGGGCTCAGGGTCCGAGCGTGTTGTGGGCCAAAAATCAATCGGGCATGCCAAGGAAGTTGGGGATTGTTCCAGTGTGGTCCGTTTTAAATTTTCGTGGCTATTTTGTTGGACAAACGGGCAAAATAACGTGAACGGGGCATTTTCAATCAAAAACGGTGTGCTATAGCCCACGATTTTGGGGTGAGCCGGGGGTTCGGGCGTGCTGTGGGCCAAAAATTGATCAAGCCATGCCAGGGAGTTTGGGGATCATCCCAGTGTGGTTCGTTTAAATTTTTGTGGCCATTTGGTTGGACAAACGGGCAAAACGGTTAAAAACGGGGCATTTTTGGGCCAAATCAATTGCTATAGCCCACGGTTTTAGGGGCATTCCCGGGGTTCGGGAGTACTATGGGATGAAAATCGATCGGGGCGTGCCAGGGAGGTTGGGGATCATACAATTGTGGTCCATTTAAATTTTCATGGCTATTTGGATGGATAAACGGGTGAAAAGCCGCGAACATGACATTTTTGGGCCAAGTCGGTGTGCTATAGCCCTTGGTTACGGGGGTGGGTCCGGGCGTGTTCTGCGCCGAAAATAGACCAGGTCGTGCCAGAGAGGTTGGGGATCGTCCCAGAGTGGTCCATTAAATTTTTGTGACCATTTGGGTAGACAAACGTGAGAAAACAGCGCAAACGTGGCATGTTTAGGCCAAATCGGTGTGTTATAGCCCACGGTTTCGAGCGTGGGCGCGGGGTTCGGGCTTGCTATGCGCTGAAAATTGACCAGGGCATGCCAGGGAGGTTGGGGATCGTCCCAGTGTGGTCTGTTTAAATTTTTGTGGCCATTTGGGTGGACAAACGAGTGAAACGGCACAAATAAGGTATTTTTGAGCCAATCGGTGTGCTATAGGACACAGTTTTGGGGGCGGTCCCGGGGTCCGAGAATGTTGTGGGCCAAAAATCGACCGAGGCATGCTAGGGAGGTTTGGGATCATCCCATTGTGGTCAGTTTAAATTTTCGTGGCCATTTAGGTAGACAAACGGGCGAAACGGGCGCGAATGGGGCATTTTTGGGCCAAATTGGTGTGCTATAGCCTATGGTTTCGGGAGCTGGCTCGGGGTTCGGGCGTGCTGTGGGCCAAAAATCGATCTGGGCGTGCCAGGGAGGTTGAGGATCATCCCAGTGTGGTCCGTTTAAATTTTTGTGGCTATTAGGGTGGACAAACGGGGGAAACGACTCTAACTGGGCATTTTCGGGCCAACACGTGTGCTATAGCCAATGATTTCGAGGGTGGGCCCGGGGGTTCGGGCATGTTGTGGGCCAAACATTTACTGGGGCGTACCAGGGAGGTTGAGGATCATCCTGTGTGGTTTGATTAAATTTTTGTGGCCATTTGGGTGGATAAACGGGCAAAATGGCAGGAACGGGGCATTTTCAGGCAAAATCAGTGTGCTTAAGCCCATGATTTAGGGCGCGGGCCTGGGTCCGGGCGTGATGTTGGGTAAACATTGATGGAGCATGCCAGGGAGGTTGAGGATCATCCCAGTGTGGTCCGTTTAAATTTTCGTGGCCATTTGGGTGGATAAATGGGTGAAATAGTGCAAATAGGGCATTTTCAAGCCAAAATGATATGCTATAGCCCACGATTTTGGGGGCAGGCCCGGGTTTCGGGACTGTTGTGGGCCAAAAATTGACCGAGGCATGCTAGGGAGGTTGGGGATCATCCCAGTGTGGTCCGTTTAAATTTTAATGGATAAACGGGAAAAACGGCAAGAACGAGGCATTTTCGGGCCAAATTGGTGTGCTATAGGCCACGGTTTTGAGGGGGCCTGGGGTTCGGGCATCCTGTGGGCCGAAAATTGATCGGGGAGTGCGAGGGAGGTTGGGGATCATACCAGTGTGGTCCGTTTATTTTTTCATGACTATTTGGGTGGATAAACAGGCGAAATGCCGCAAATATGACATTTTTGGGGAAAATTGGTGTCCTATAGTCTATGATTACGGGGGCGGGTCCGAGGTCCGGGTGTGATGTGGGCCGAAAATCGACCGGGTCATGCCAGGGTAGTTGGGAATCATCCCAGTGTGGTCTGTTTAAATTTTCGTCGCCATTTGGGTGGACAAACGGGTGAAACGACGCGAACGTGGCTTTTTTGGGCCAAATCGGTTTGCTTAGCCCACGGTTTTAGGGGTGGGCCCGAGGTCCAGGCGTGCTGTAGGCCAAAAATTAACTGGGTCATGCCAGGGAGGTTGGGGATCGTACCAGTGTGGTACGTTTAAATTTTCGTGGCCATTTGGGTGGACAAACGGGCGAAACGGCATGAACGGGGCTTTTTCGGGCTAAATCGGTGTGTTATAGCCCACGATTTTGGGAATGGGCCACGGGTCTGGGCGTGCTGTGGTCCAAGTATCGACAGGGGCGTGCCAGGGAGGTTGGGGATCATCACATTGTGGTCCGTTTAAATTTTCATGGCCATTTCGGTGGACAAACGGGCGAAACGGCATGAACTGGGCATTTTCAGGCCGAATCGGTGAGCTATAGCCTATGGTTTTGGGTGTGGGCTCGAGGTCCTAATGTGTTATGGGCCAAAAATCAATCGGGGCGTGCCAAGGAAGTTGGGGATTGTCCCAGTATGGCCCGTTTAAATTTTCGTGGCTATTTGGGTGGACAAATTGTCAAAACAGTGAAAACGGGGCATTTTCGGGCCAAAATGGTGTGCTGTAGCCCACGATTTTTTGGGCGGGCCCGGGGTTCAAGCGTGTTGTGGGCCAAAAATTGACCGAGCCATGCCAGGGAGTTTGGGGATCATCCCAGTGTGGTTCGTTTAAATTTTTGTCGCCATTTGGGTAGACAAACGGGCAAAACAGCAAGAACAGGGAATTTTTAGGCCAAATCGGTGTGCTATTGCCCACGGTTTTGGGGGTGGGCCTGGGGTTCAGGTGTGTTTTAGGACGAAAATCGATCGGGGCATGGCAGGGGGGTTAAGGATCGTACCAGTGTAGTCTGTTTAAATTTTCATGGCTATTTGGGTGGATTAACGGGCGAAACTCAGCGAACATGACATTTTTTAGCCAAATCGGTGTGCTATAGCCCATGGTCATGGGGTTGGGGCTGGGGTTCGGGCGTGCTATGGGCCAAAATTTGATCGGGTCGTGCCAGGGATATTGGGGATCATCCCAGTATGGTCCGTTTAAATATTAGTCATCATTTGGGTTAAAAACGGGCAAAATGGCGTGAACGGGGCATTTTTATAGCCCACGATTACGGGGGCTGGCCCGGGTTCCTTACGTGCTGTGGGCCGAAAATCGACCGGGTAGTGCCAGGGAGATTTGGGATTGTCCCAATGTGGTCCGTTTAGATTTTTGTGGCCATTTGGGTGGACAAACGGCAGAAACGAAGCGAACGGGGCATTGTTGGGCCAAATTGGTATGCTATAGCCAACGGTTTTTGGGGTGGGCCTGGATTTCGGGCATGCCGTGGGCCAAAAATTGACTGAGGCACGCCAGGGAGGTTGAGGATCGTCCCAGTATGGTTCGTTTAAATTTTCGTGGCCATTTGGGAGGAGAAACAGGCGAAACGGCGCGAACGGGGCATTTTCGGGCTAAATCGGTGTGTTATAGCCCACGATTTTGGGGATGGGCCAGGGGTCGGGCGTGCTGCCGGACAAATATCAATCGGGATGTGCCATGGAGGTTGGAGATCATCCCATTATGGTCCGTTCAAATTTTGTGGTCATTTGGGTGGACAAACGGGCGAAATGACGCGAATGGGGGTATTTTTAGGCTAAATTATTGTGCTATAGCCTATGGTTTCGGGTGCGGGCTCAGGGTTCGGGCGTGCTGTGGGCCCAAAATCGATTGGGGCGTGCCAAGGAAGTTTGAATGGTCCCAGTGTGGTCCATTTAAATTTTCGTGGCCAATTTGGTGGACAAACAGGCAAAACGGCGTGAACGGGGCATTTTCAAGCCAAAACAGTGTGCTATAGCCCACGATTTTGGGGGCGAGCTCGGGGTTTGGGCGTGCTGTGAGCCAAAAATTGATCGAGCCATGCCAGGGAGTTTAGGGATCATCCCAGTGTAGTCCGTTTAAATTTTTGTGGCTATTTGGTTGGACAAACGGGCGAAACGGCAAGAACGGAGCATTTTCGAGCCAAATCGGTTGCTATAGCCCACAGTTTTAGGGACGGGCTCAGGTTTCGGGAGTGCTGTGGAATGAAAAACTATCGGGGCATGCTAGTGAGTTTGGAGATCGTACCAGTGTGGTCCGTTTAAATTTTCATGGCTATTTGGGTGGATAAACGGGTGAAACGCCGCAAATATGGCATTTTCGAGCCAAATTGGTATGCTATAGCCCATGGTTACGCGGGCGGGTCCGGGCGTGCTGTGGGCCAAAAATCAAAAATGTCGTGCCAGGGAGGTTGGGGATCATCCCAGTATGATCCATTTAAATTTTTATGGCTATTTGGGTGAACAAATGGGAGAAACAACGCGAACGTGGTATTTTTAGGCCAAATTGATGTGTTATAGCCCTCAGTTTCGGGCGCGGTGTTCGGGCTTGCTATGGGCTAAAAATTGACCGAGGCATGCCAGGGAGGTTGGGGATCATCTCGGTGTGGTCCGTTTAAATTTTTGTGGCCATTTGGGTGGACAAAAAAGTGAAACGGTGCAAACAAGGCATTTTCGAACCAAATCGGTGTGCTATTGCACACGGTTTTGGGGCCCGAGAGTGTTGTGGGCCAAAAATCGACCAGGGCATGTCAGGGAGGTTGGTGATCGTTCCATTATGGTCCGTTTTAATTTTCATGGCCATTTGGGTGGACAAACGAGAAAGACGGCATGAACTAGGCATTTTTGGGTCAAATTGGTGTGCTATTGCCCACGGTTTTTGGGGCGGGCCTCTGTTCCGGGCGTGCTGTGGGCCTAAAATCGACGTGGGTGTGCCAGGTAGGTTGACATTCATCCCAGTGTGGTCCGTTTAAATTTTCGTGACCATTTGGGTGGACAAACAGGCAAAATGGGGCGAATGGGGCATTTTTGAGCCAAATCGATGTGTTATATCCCACGATTTTGGGGGCGGGCTAGGGGTCCGTCCGTGTTGTGGGCCGAAAATTGAATGGGGAATGCCTTGGAGGATGGGAATCATCCCAGTGTGGTCCGTTAATATTTTCGTGGCCCTTTGGGTTGGCAAACAGGCGAAGCAACTCGAATGGGGCATTTTTGGGGCAAATCGGTGTGCTATAGCCAACAATTTCGGGGGCGATCCTCGAATCCGGGCGTGCTGTTGGCCAAAAATCGTCCGGGGCATGCCTGGGAGGCCAGGGATCGTTCCAGTATGGTCTGCTTAAATGTTCATTGCCATTTGGGTAGACAAACGGATGAAACAACGCAAATGAGGTATTTTTGGGTCATATCAGTGTGCTATTGCCTACAATTTTGGGGGCGGTCCGAGGTACGGGTGTTCTGTGGGCTAAAAATCAACCGGGGTATGTTAGGGAGGTTGGTGATCCTCCCAGTGTGGTCCGTTAAAATTTTTGTGGCCATTTGTGTGGACAAACGGGCAAAACGGCGCGAACGGGGCATTTTTGGGCTAAATCGGTGTGTTATAACCCACAATTTTAGATGCAGGGCCAGGTCCAGGCGTTTTGTGGGACAAAAATTGATCGGGGCATTCCAGGGATATTGGGGATCATCCCAGTGTGGACCATTAAATTTTTGTGGACATTTGGGTGGACAAACGAGCGAAACGGCGCCAATGGGGCATTTTCGGGCCAAATCGGTGTGCTATAGTCCACGGTTTCGGGGAAGGGCCCGGGGTTTGAGTGTACTGTTGGCCAAAGATCGACCAGGCTTGCCAGGGATGTTGGGGATCGTCTGAGTGAGGTCCGTTTAAATTTTTGTGGCCATTTGGGTGGATAAATTGGCAAAACGGCACGAACATTGTGTTTTTGGGCCATATTGGTGTGTTGTAGCCCACGATTTTAGGGGCGGGCCCAAAGTCGGGGCGCGATGTGGGCCTAAAATTAAATGGGGCATGCCAGGGAGGTTGGGAATCATCCCAGTGTGGTCCGTTTAAATTTTCGTGGCCATTTGGATGGACAAACAGGAAAAATGGTGCGAATAGTGCATTTTTAGACCAAATCGATGTGGTATACCCCACGATTTCGGGCCTGATCCCAGGGTCTGGGCGTGCTATGGGCCAAAAATCGACCAGGGCGTGCCAGGGAGGTTGGGGTTCGTCCTAGTGTGATCTGTTTAAATTTTTGTGGCCATTTGGGTGAAAAAACGGGCGAAATGGCGCGAACTTAGCATCTTTTGGCCAAATCGATGAGCTTAGCCCACGATTTTAGGGGCGAGCCCGGGCTCTAGGCATGTTATGGGCCGAAAATTGACCAGGGCATGCCAGGGAGGTTGGGGATCATCCCAGTGTTGTCCGTTTAAATTTTTGTGGCAATTGAGTTTGACAAACGAGAGAAACTACGCAAACGATAAATTTTCGAGCAAATAGGTGTGCTATAGCCCACAGTTTTGGGGACGATGCCGGGGTCCGGGCGTGTTGTGGGCCAAAATTGTCCAAGGCGTGCAGGGGAGGTTGGGGATCCTCCCAGTGTGGTCCGTTTAAATTTTTGTGGCTATTTGGGTGGACAAATGGGCGAAATAACGCGAATGAAGCATTTTTAGGAAAAATCGGTGTGCTATAGCCCACGGTTTCGGGGGCGGGCCAGGGGTCCAGGCGAGTTGTTGGCAAAAAATTGATCAGGGCATGCCATGAGATTGGTGATCGTCCCAGTGTGGTCCGTTTAAATTTTCGTGGCTATTTGGGTTGGCAAACAGGAGAAGCGACGCGAACGGGGCATTTTCAGGCCAAATCGATGTGCTATAGCCCACGGTTTTGGGGGCGGGCCTGGGTTCGTGCATACTGTGGGCTAAAAATCGATTGGGGCATGTCAGAGAGGTTGGGGATCGTCCCAGTATGGTCCGTTAAAATTTTTGTGGCCATTTGTGTGGACAAATGGGTGAAATTGCGTGAATGGGGCATTTTCAGGCCAAATTGATGTGCGATAGCCTACGATTTTGGGTGCGGGCCCAGGTACGGGCGTGTTGTTGGCTAAAAATTAATCGGGGCATGCCAGGGAGATTGGGGATCATCCAAGTGTAATCTGTTTAAATTTTCATGGTCATTTGGATGGACAAACGGGCGAAACAACGTGAATTGGGCATTTTTGGGCAAAATTGTGTGCTATAGCACACGGTTTTAGGGGTGAGCCTAGGGTTCGAGCGTGCTGTTGGCCAAAAATCGACCGGGCATGCCAGGGAGGTTGGGGATCGTCCCAGTGTGGTCCGTTTAAATTTTTGTGGCCATTTGGGGGGACAATCTGGTGAAACGGCGTGAACATTGCATTTTTGGGCCAAATCGGTGTGCTGTAGCCCACAGTTTTGGGAATGGGCCCGAGGTCCGGGCATGCTACGGGTGAAAAATCGACCGAGTCGTGCCAGGGAGATTGGGGATCGTCCTAGTGTGGTCCTTTGAAATTTTCATGGCCATTTGGGAGGACAAACGAGCGAAACGATGTGAACGTGCTATTTTCGATCCAAATCGGTGTGCTATAGCCCACGATTTTGGAGGCCGGCCCAGGGTCGGGGCGCGATGTGGGCGAAAAATCAAATGGGGCGTGCCAAGAAGGTTGGAGATTGTCCCAGTGTGGTCCGTTTAAATTTTTGTGGCTATTTGGGTGGTCAAACGGGCGAAACGGTGCGTACAGGGCATTTCTGGACCAAATTAGTATGCTATATAGCCCGTAGTTTTGGGTGTGGTCCCGGGGTCCGGGCGTGCTGTGGGTTGAAAATCGATTGGGGCGTGCCAGGGAGGTTGGGGATTGTCCTAGTGTGGTCCGTTTAAGTTTTCGTTGCCATTTTGTTGGACAAAGGGGCGAAACGACGCGAACGAGGCATTTTCGAGCCAAATTGGTGTGCTATAGCCTGGGATTTCAGGGGAGAACCCGAGGTTTAGGCATGTTGTCATCCGAAAATCGACAGTGACATGCCAGGGAGGTTGGGGATCATCCCAGTGTGGTCCGTTTAAATTTTCGTAGCCATTTGGGTGGACAAACGGGCGAAATGATGAAAATGAGGTTTTTTTGGGCCAAATCGGTGTGCTATAGCCTACGTTATCGGGGGCGGGCCCAGGGTTCGGGCGTGCTGTGGGACAAAAATTGACCTGGGTGTGCTAGGGAGGTTGGGATTCGTCCCAAAGTGGTCCGTTTAAATTTTTGTGGCCATTAAGGTGGAAAAATGGGCGAAACGACGTGAATGAGACATTTTTGGGCTAAATCGATGTGCGATAGCCCACGGTTTTGGGGGCGAGCCCGGGGTCCGGGCGTGTTATGGGCCAAAAATCAATCGGGGCGTTCCAAGGAGGTTGGGAATCATCCCAAAGTGGTCCGTTTAAATTTTTGTGGCCATTTGGGTGGACAGATATGCAAAACGGCGTGAACGAGGCATTTTTGGGATATATCGGTGTGCTATAGGCCATGATGTTGGGGGTGGGCCCGGGGTTCGGGGGTGCTGTAGGCCCAAAATCGACCGGGGCATGCCAGGGAGGTTGGGGATCGTCCCAGTGTGGTCTGTTTAAATTTTCATGGCCATTTGAGTGGATAAACGGGTGAAATGGCACAACGGGGCATTTTCGGGCCAAATCGGTGTGCTATAGCCAACGATTTTGGGGGTGGCCCAGGGGTCCGGACGTGCTGTGTGCCAAAAATCGACCGAGGTGTACCAGGGAGGTTGGGGATCATCCCATTATGGTCCGTTTAAATTTTTGTGGCCATTAAGGTGGACAAACGGGCGAAACAGCGTGAATGGGACATTTTCGAGCCAAATCGGTGTGTTATAGCCTATGGTTTCGGGTGCGGGCTAGGGGTCCGGGCGTGCTGTGGTCCAAAAATCGACTGGGGTGTGCCAGGGAGGTTGGGGATCGTCCCAGTGTGGTCCTTTTATATTTTTGTGGACATTTGGGTGGACAAACGGATGAAACGGCACGAACGGGGCATTTTAAGGCTAAAATAGTGTGCTATAGCCCATAATTTCGGGGGAGGGCCCGGGTTCGTGCATGATGTGGGCCAAAAATTGGCCGAGGTATGCCAGGGAGGTTGGGGATCATCCCAGTATGGTCCGTTTAAATTTTCTTCGCAATTTGGGTGGTCAAACGAGCGAAACGGCAAGAACGGGGCATT